>LPNX010932464.1:57750-81806 GCA_001517045.1 Pseudotsuga menziesii
TGGTATTACTTTTCATGTCCTTTCTTGAGGGAGGATTTTCCCCTTGAGGTTTTGCCTCTTTCCTCATTTCTTCGGACAACATAAAATTGTAAAAGGGTGACCATAGCTTTATTGATGGGCCCTATATGCATATATATTTCTGATTAGTTCAGGAATATCATCATAAAGTCAAGCTTAAAGGGGGGTGTTGGAATATAATAAACCCACTCATAACTTAGGATAAAATAATTAATCATTATTTGATTAATTATTCACCCACTAGCTTAATTAGTTGGCATCCACTTGCACCTTAAGGTCAATGCATGCCATCCATATCCTAGGAATGATTTATTTCTGATTATGGGTTCACCTAGAATTAGTATACAAGACCTTATAGCAGATTCTGTTTTTTTCTGCTTTATCCTGCTTTTCTATGGATAAGATAAAAGCTAGTCAACTAGGAAACTGGGAGCTTTTGTTTCCAACCCATCCTCCATTATTTTATCTCCATATTCTAGGATTATCAATTCTTTCCTTCACTCATCATCACTCACTCATGCTATTGCTAATTCGTGAGGTGCTTGATAGACTGGGAAACTGCTTTAGTCAACTATGGGGTTTATCGACATAATTAGTAAGCCTGCTTTTATGAGCTAGCTTGAGTTGTCTTCATGCAACTCATTTTTCCTTTATAAGGATGTATTACCTATGTAATAATATCAATTATCATTTATTGATCATTCATTAATGTGTGTTCATTAATTCTTCTTCTTCTCTCATTATGCTAATTCTCTACAATTCTCTGTGAGGTTAATTGTGTGCCTAGATCCTTAGCCAATTTATGAAATTCCTTATGCCATCAAGGCTTTAGAATTTCTACATGGAGTACAAAAGAGTTACATTATTAAGCCCTTATCCTAAGTGCTAATGTCCGTAGAATCTTACAATGAACCAATATATTGTTTTGTGGAGTACACAAGAGTTACATAATTAAGCCCTTATCCTAAGTGATGGCAGATGATAAGAAATTGAATTATTCAAAATATTGTTTTGTATTAAACCCTTACCCTAAGTGATGGTGAGGATGATAAGAAATTGAATTATAAAATGTTGTTTTGTAAATTGCAAGTAATAGTACATGGTTGCTAGGATTGTAACCAAAGACAACCCAAGCTAATGACCATAGAATCTTACAATGGACTAATATATTGTTTTGTGGAGTACAAAAGAGTTACATTATTAAGCCCTTATCCTAAGTGTTAATGTCTGTAGAATCTTACAATGAACCAATATATTGTTTTGTGGAGTATAAAAGAGTTACATTATTAAGCCCTTATCCTAAGTGATGGCAAATGATAAGAAATTGAATTATTCAAAATATTGTTTTGTATTAAGCCCTTACCCTAAGTGATGGCGAGGATGATAAGAAATTGAATTATAAAATGTTGTTTTGTAAATTGCAAGTAATAGTACATGGTTGTTAGGATTGTAACCAAAGACAACCCAAGTTAATGCCATGATAGAATCTTACAATTGATTAATATATTGTTTTGTGGAGTACAAAAGAATTACATTATTAAGCCCTTATCCTAAGGGCTAATTTCCGTAGATCTTACAATGAACCAATATATAGTTTTGTGGAGTACAAAACAGTTACATTATTAAGCCCTTATCCTAAATGATGGATAAGGGATAAGAAATTGAATTATGAAATATTGTTTTGTATTAAGCCCTTACCCTAAGTGATGGCGAGGATGATAAGAAATTGAATTATAAAATGTTGTTTTGTAAATTTTCTTTGATTTCTAAAGAAACATTGTACTATAAATACATATAAATATATTGACTTTGAAATATATCATACATTAATTGTCCAAAAAAACAACAAAGAAAAGTTTGAAAACAAATCTAAAAACTATAGACTTGGAAATATATTACACATTAATTGTCCAAAAATACAACAAAGAAAAGTTTGAAAACAAATCTAAAAACTAATTTATAATGTTACAATGTTCTCTTTGCTAATGCAAATCATATGGAAGAATTGAGAATTTATGAATTCAGGTGATAGTTTTACAAAATAAAATGATTTAAAAAAAAATTAAACATATGATCGAAAATGATTTAAAAATAACATTCTAGGAATAATATAAATCTATTTTTCTTTTTATATATTTAAAAAAAATAAAACTTAATATTAGTTTTAAAATAATACTAAATCTATCTTTCTTTTTATATATCTTTAAAAAATAAAACTTAATATTGTCTTAAAAATAATACTTAATATTGTATAAAATGCCATTCTATCATAGAAAATAATATAGATCTATCTTTCTTTTATATGTCTTTAAAAAAATAAAAACTTAATATTGTGTAAAAATAATACTCAGTTTTTTTAGTTATGAGGTATAGATTAGTTAGCTTTTGTGAAGTTTGGTCTTAAAATAGTTTTATGTTCAAATTTCATAGTAAAGGGTTGAGCTCAGCCATATACAAAAGTCATCAAAATCTTAAACTCTATTCTAGGTGCTACTTATATATTCTCTCATCCAAATCTTAAACTCCACTCTATATGCTACTTATATATTTTCTCATCAAAATCTTAAACTCCACTCTATATGCTACTTTCTAATGGCTATATTTATTAATTAAAATTTCACCATCATTTAATTACTATAATCTTATCAACTGTTTTGTCTGCACTGAAGCTGTGTATTATTTTTGAATATGATCAAAGTTAAACTTATTTTTAAATTTAAATTTGCAATCAATTGATAAGGTTCAGCTATCTCTCTCGAAGGCAAGGATACAACCTTTTTCGATCTTTGATTTTTTTGTTAAAATGTAAATGTTGTATTTTATTTTTTGATTTGTGTTATTAGAAGAATAGAAATAAAAATAAATTTACTTTCATACTTTTATTAAGTGTTAAAATTTATAAGCAATATAAAAAATGTCAATAGTGAGACAAGATGTTCTTACTAAACCATAACATTGAAATTTAACATTGTAACTTAAGAATATGCATAGTTTTACAAAAAGTTTTCAGAAAAAGTGGGTATGAAGACAAATAGTTTTGTAATATAAAAAATTAACTGTACAAAACTAAAACCATAACATTAAAATTTAACAATGTAAGCCATCATAGGTGTTGGGTTATTTTGTAGTAAGCTAAATTCTAGACCATTTGCACCTAAAATTTGGGAGTTTTTTTTGTCAAAATCTGGTGAAAATTGTTCAAAAGGTAGTTTTCAGTAATTGGAATTGCATAATCTGCATAATAGTTTTGACTGAAAATCTCATTTTCAACAACAAAAGGCCCAAATGCTCTAGAGATTAGCCAACTCCGGTTATTTTTAGTGCCTAGAGATTACAAGGTATGCTTGAGGTTAGGAATAAAATTTCATATTTGGGCTGGAAAGAATACCTTCTCTGTTTTTGTAGTCATCGCACTTGAGAGATGCATTTTACAGCCCAATATGAGAAAGATGTGTAATTCCTTCCGTGCTCATCCTAAAGTTGACAAATGTCCTTTACAAAAAATAATAAAATATTATTAAAAATAACATCTAGGCTTAAATTAAATTTAAATTATTTTGAATTACATATATATAACCATATAAATTAGATAAACTAAAACAGTAAATATTGGATTACACATTTCCTCAACACTTCTACTTTAAAAAAAGGTTTACACCTTGAGATATTTGATCTCTTTCCGTACTTGGTAGATCTTTAAAAAAAGGTTTACACCTTGAGATATTTGTATCCTGATATTTGTTGGCCAAATTATTTAGCCTACTACATGTTAATTAATGCAGCTGATTAAATGATTAAATGTAGATCTCTAAAAAAAGGTTTACACCTTGAGATATTTGTATCCTGAAAGCTGCCCACAGGTGGTTGTTGGCCAAATTATTTAGCCTACTACATGTTAATTAATGCAGCTGATTAAATGATTAAGCACAGTAACAACAACCCACAACAACAATCTAACCCATAACAACAATGGCAATCAATATTCAGTCTGCTGCAGGCCAATTAATACAGCAGCAGGAGGCATGGTGCCAGTTGGATCTCAAGCAACAACCCACAACAACCTAACCCATAACAACAATGGCAATCAATATTCAGTCTGCTGCAGGCCAATTAATGCAGCAGCAGGAGGCATGGTGCCAGTTGGATGTCAAGCTGCTTGAGATCCAACTGGCACCATGCCTCCTGCTGCTGCATTAATTGGCCTGCAACAGACTGAATATTGATTGCCATTGTTGTTTTGACATCCAACTGGCACCATGCCTCCTGCTGCTGCATTAATTGGCCTGCAGCAGACTGAATATTGATTGCCATTGTTGTTATGGGTTAGGTTGTTGTTGTGGGTTGTTGCTACTGTGCTTAATCATTTAATCATTTAATCATTTTGATCATTTAATCATTTAATCATTTTGCAGAAAGAACATGGCAAAAGTCCCAATGTCCATTAATGGAGAGGACATGTATATAGGGCGGGATTGGCATTACAATATTATGATAATTTAGATGTATATATTTGGACCTAGTTGGCAGTTCATTGCATGTGTACCAGCTGGACTATCTTTACCGTAGCCCTTTGCACACCAACTCTCTGCACATACGATACAACTTAGCCCTTTGCATAATGACTCCTAAGGTGTTCGATTATAAAATAATGACATGCAAGTCTTTACACATACTTTAATCTGAAGCTTCTTCTTTTATACTGACAATTTTTGAGAATTTTTTTAACTTTCCCACAGACTTTACAGTTCCTTCAAACATTAAAAAATATTATGGAACTCAATTTCAGTAGTTGATCAATGTGATAGTGTAGGAGTTTTTGTTATCCAAGTTGAAAAGAGCACATAACCGAAAATGATTTATCGGTGTGAGATTAATTATATGTACTCACTTTATATAGAATGCACTTCCACTTGGATAGAATGTATCCCTAGGGTGGAAACTGTGTGGATCCAACCTCTGCCACAGTCATATGTAATTAGTGTTTTATATTTAGTGACTTTCTGTCATATCAATTGTGTATTTCTGAACCATCTGAAAATGTCTGATCATGGGAGTTGCATACAATCAAAGAAATGAAAGAATTTCGAGCTAATTCTTTGCTTGGTGTGGTGGTTGCATGGGCATTTTTTTTTGTCATGGTGGTATGAACGTTCTGCACAACATAAATGTTTAGAAATTGTTTTGGTTCTTCTGTATGTTTAGACAAACAAGTATTAAATGAACATCTAATTTAACATCAACAAACTGTAATTATTCTAAATAATGAATTAAAAATTAATTAATTAAATTTATTTTTAAATTAATTGTAACTATTTAAAATAAAATTAGACTATTCTAAATAATGAATTAAAAATTAATGAATTAAAAATTAATGAATTAAATTTATTTCTTTAATTAATTGTAACTATTCAAAATAAAATTAGATTTATTTTATTAACATTAAGTGTTGTAATTAATGAATTAAGAACTAATGAATTGAATTTATTTTAAATTAAAATGTATAAAGTGTAAAGAAGTATAAAATTTTATAAAGTGCAAAGAAGTATTAATATTTTTTTTGTCAGTTAGTGAAGAACCTTGTATTGCCTTAAAAGAAAATAACGTTACAATCAAATTTCCACTACTTGTGAGAAGGCCAAGTGAGGCGGAAAGGAGTGGCTAACTGCCAAAAGAAGATCTCAGAACACTCGACCGAATTGGCACAGCTAAACACTAAAGCTAGATCCAGTATAGTATCATAGCATAGGGTAGCTGAAAGAGAAGCAATGACTTGGAAATTACAAAGAAGATAATCCCAGCCCTGAATGGGCTAATTCTCACGTCTTTCTTTTTTTTCCTTGTTTTTTCTTGACTTGTATCCATCCCCTTGAAGCTGGGGACACTAAGGCTAGTTGCATCACATCAGTGGAATCATGGTGGAGTTCCTTATCAAAGCCTGAAGAGAAAGATTTATGGTATCTTTTATGCCCTTGCAAAGGGCTGCTTTTCATGCTTTCATCTTCTTGAAGAGGCATGTGCACATTGGGCGAAGGTGGAGTGGATCTATGTTCCCGTTCTGCTGGGGGCGTGTCTTCATCAAGTTGGTCATCTTGTGTGTTTTCTTCATGTGGTTGCGAGCTTTTGGCTCTGTGTGCCTTCGTTGTTCATTGCTATTGGGTTTTCCTTTGTGGAAAAGCATTTAAGAAGGTGGCCCGTTTGTCGACAGATCTTGCACTTGAAGGTTGTGTTTTCATAGTCTAAGGCTTGAATCCATATGGAGTTACCTTGTTTCAGGTTGATCATGTCGGGGAGCCCTGAACTGATATCAATGGTAGCGCAGATGCGAGCAAAGGTGAATAGACCCTGTGCTGAGTGAATGTCATCGGAGGACAAGTAGAAACCCATAGCGTTTCCTATCCCTTTAAAGATCGATTGAGTCCAAAAGTGGATTGGTAAGTTTTAAAGATGTACCCAGATTGGCACCTTCATCACTACCATAGTTAAAGGGTCAAACTTAGAGAACTAGGGGGTTATGAAAAGCCCAGCATATCCCCAAAACCAAGGCCCTTTGCTCATAACTGAAAGAATGTCTTCTTGAGAAGGAAAAGTCACTAAAAAAACCCTTTAGAGCAGACTAATACCTGAGAGTCCTTGGGCCAATTTGAGTTGATCCACTCGAGGAGATCTTTTGTTTTTGGCCACAGTCCATTGAATCTACAGATTAGGGTCTGCTCCTTGTGCAGGAGAAGGTTCTGGATGACTTCTAGTTGCTTAATCTCCAAAGTGGGAACCTCCTCAGATTTATCTACTATGTAGATCGGGTGAGGGGTCTGGACCGAATTTTGAGCGGTAGAGAACCCCTCTCACGTTGCATCCTTAAAGGACTTAGGCTCAAAAGTAGAGGATCTGTTGTTTCCTCCTCGTAGACTAGCCACCATGGAGTGTGTCCTTTGAGATCCCAAGGCTTTGGAGTTGTCGGTGGTCTGAGAGTTGTTGTCCTACATAGATAAGCCCCTGCAGTCCTGAAGGGGTTCCATCTATCTGTTGAATCAAGGATTTCAGCTGCAAAACAGAGATTTGTGGGTTCACTCGCAAGCAGAGAGAGACCCCGTTCAAAGATCTTACGAAAATAGAAAATGATTTGCTTGCAGACTTCTCATCTGCAGACTTCTTCCCGTAGATAGGCTCTCTGCCGGTACCATTGCCTCGCGTGAAATCACCTCCCTGGCACATAAAGCCCGACATCCCGCGAAGAAGTATTAATATATTAATTTAATTATGTTAATTAATTAAAAAAATAAATGTAAAGAAACTAAGTTAAATTTAGTAAACAATATGTATCTCTAGATTGGGATATGTATTGGGATATAAATCATTGATACAAAATATTTTACATTCAATCGTGTACATGTATTATTATGTAGCAATGTACATATTTGATATGCACGAATGTAGATATTGTTTTGGTGTTTGATAATAATTATTTAAATTATTTTTTAAATAAAATTTGAATTTTTTATAATTATTATTTAAATTAATTTTAAATATATGTTTTCTTAAATTTGATATTAATATAATAATTATTATCTAAAATAATTATCAAATAAATATAAAAAATTATAAATTAATTAAATAAAAAATATTTAAAAAGTTTAAATGTTAAATGGTTATTTTTTTTCTAAAGGAAAAAAAGATGAAACTTTATTAAGAACCAAAGAGGTCTCTATACGATGGTTTGTATGCTTTCGCATACTGCTGAATATACATCCAGAAAACTGAAACGATCACTATTCCCAATGGGAATAACCTAGAAGATAGCATCTCTATGCCAAGAGATTGTGTTAAAAAGAAGCCCATAACTATGCATTGTAACTGTTGTCTGGCATCCCGAGGTAGAAATCAAAACATGTTTTCAAAAGGAGCGAGGCTTGTGGCTCATAATGTATCTCTGTGCATGCATTTGTCCAAAATAAACTATAGAGAATATAGCCATAAAATTCAATCAACAGGTATTGCATGAAGGGCCTCTGTAAAAGGTCTATGATAGAATTCATAGACTTCCCCTTCCTTGTGTTCAAAAAATTTCCATGTACTGAATTCCATCTCCACTCCAGCTTCCGAAAGACGATCTGCTACTGTATTTCGCTCCCTGTAGTCATGACGGCATGAGATGTGGTCAAATGTAGTCCAAAGTCTGTTTACTTCTTCAAAGAGTGTATTGAGAGCAAGAGTTCTACAATGCTGCACTTTATTCACCCAATTGATAATGATGAGTGAGTCACCAAAAATCTGAAGGTTTCTGCATCCCTTTTCTATAGCAAATTGTAGAAGAAGTTTTAGAGATGGAAGTTGTGCAAAATTGTTTGTGCCTTCCCCTAGGCCCATTTGGAATTGGAAAAAATGGTGTTGGGTTAAGTAGAGGATGCCCCCCCCCCCACAAGCAAGGTTCTGAGAGGATCCATCAAAAAATCCCCAAGGCATGGTGTAGTCTACCTGTTCAACTGTGATTATTCTAACTGAAGGAGCATCCTTAGTTTGTGGGAAGTGAGAGAGGATATATAGTCCTTGTGAGGCAGTGAATTCTGGAGAGGATGCTTTGTTTTGGAAAAGAGCTTGATTTCGGGCAATCCAGATCCCCCAAATGTGAATGAGAGGAAGAGCTTTTATATGGCCTAGCTATGGGGTGTTGAGCCAAGTCTTCCAAGCCTCTTCCAGCGACGGACCAGACCATAAAAACCTCTGGTTTTCCTTTGTTTGCGAATGCTGCCATACCTGAGTTGAAATAAGGACAGTTTAGAAATAGATGGTTAGATGTTTCCTCATTTTTTTTGCATAAGGAACACCATCCTGGGCCCTCTATGGATATTTTCTTCATTCTGTCTGATGTAGGAGTTTTGTTGTTCAGAGTACACCACATGAGTATTTTTGCTTTCAGAGGGCATTTGAGCATTTCTGCTATTAATAAGAAAAGGAGCGGGGAGAGGTGGCATCCCTATCTAAGACCCCTTTCAGAAGGAAATAAATTTGAAGCAGAACCATTTATAAGGACCGTGAAAGAAGCTGCGGATATGCAGGCAAAAATCCACTTTATGAAGGAATAGTGAAAGCCTAAGTGTGTAAGCAGGAGCCTCAGATATATCCAGTTTGCTCTGTCAAAGGCTTTTGAAAGATTAATTTTGAGGATTTGTTCTTTTAATTTTTTTATCTTTATTGAGTGCATTCCTTCCTGAGCCACACCTATTGCCTCATGGGACATGATTTTAGATAGAACCTTCTTAAATCTTTGAGCAGTCACCTTTGCTATTACCTTGTATGTAATGTTGCAGACGGAAATGGGTCTGAAGTCTTCCAGAATGACTGGGTTATCTGTTTTAGGGATAAGATCCAGGAAAGTTGAGTTGAGTGGAGGGTGCACCAGACCATTTACCCGATATTCTTCAACAAGCCGAAGGAGGTCCAGGCCAATTGTATCATATGCTTCCAAGAAGAATTCAATGGTCCACCCATTAGGCCTGGGATTTTGTCTTTTTGGAAGCTATGAAGGATGGTTTTCATCTCTTCCTCTGAAACTTCTTCCATCATATCTGCATTGTCCTCTTTTGATATATTTCCAGGAAATAATCGGCTTTTCTGTATGACTTCTGCTATGGTGACCTATTGATCTGCTCCGAAGAGGTTTTCAAAATAGGTTTTGCGTATATCCACCATTCCTTCAAAATTTGTGACTGGTTCATCAGCTGAGTTTCTAAGTTCCCATATTGTGTTCTGTTGTTTTCATCCCTTCGAAAAATCCTAGAAGAACTTTGTGTTGTCGTCCCCACAGGTCATCCAGATGGCTCTGCTTTTGAGCCTCGAAATTTCTTCCCTTTCCTCCAGCAGCTTTCTTTTGTTTGACTCTAGTTGGATCAACCTTACTTTTTCCTCCTAAGTTGTGAAACCACCTCCTTCTGAATTGTGCATTTCAGCCAAGTCTGCCTCAATCTGGGTGAGGGCTTGTTCATCCTGGAGTGTTTTGGTATTTTCCCATTCCTTCAGTAGTTTCTTCACTCAAGTCAAATTTTGCACAAAGTTGGTTGCAGCATGTGAACCAGCTTCTGCTCTACAAGGGATCCATTTAGAGTGGATGAGTGTGAGGACCTCCTCATATTTTAGCCAAGTCATTGGAGAGCATAGAGAGAAAAGTTGGAGCTTATGGGGATGAAGTGTTTGTTTCATGGAGATGCATGTCAACACTAAGGAAATGGTTGTAAGCTTCTCCATACATTCTTAATGTAAAGCTGATTTTCGTCCCACATTACTGTTGTTTTGATTTCACATGTATAAAGTTGTTAGATTCCTTAGTCACTAACATGGATTAGTAGATGATTTTCTGGTAGCTTTGATGTGTTTGCATGTTTGATCTATTTGCAAGTACACAGGTTCACAATCGAAGTAGCATTCCAGGTGTCTACGAAATCCAGGGAAGGTCTTCATCCTTTGTCGTTCACTCATTTGTTCTGGATCTGAACAATTCAGACCAGAGGAACAACTTCTGTCCGCAGAAGGTGAAATATTCATACTCATGTAGGTGTCCAATTCATTTTCTTCAGAGAGATCAAATACTTCCATGCTTGAAAGTTGTCAACTTCACCAAGCTTATCACAAGCTGATGTGATAGATCAGTTTGAAATGAGGACCTCAAATGCAAATAGTGAAAGATTAGATCTTACTGATTTGAGGTGTCCATCCTACTTTCGGAGCTGGCTGATCTAGGGTTTGTCAGAGAAACCCTAATTTTCAAAACTTGGAATCTTTCAGATCTGATTGGAAATAAAGATAGATCTCTTCAAATGGAGCTGTCCAATGTACTCCTTTTCTGAAACCAGTGGAGGGAAGCTCCCGGAACAGGAAGCCCTAGTTTTCCAATTTCTTCTGCAGAAATGCTTGTCACTGTTTCTGTGATATCTCCATGATTACTGCTCCTCTATGTCTAAAATTTCTCACTGAGGACCCTCGCCTGTCCCTGATCCGACACCATAGGTTTCATCATAATTGGTTTCACTAATTGGGATTTAAGATCCTTTTTCCAAGGTGACCTGTTATAGGACTGTTCAGAACAACGAAGTTGTACGGATGGACACGTGTCACTGTTTCATCTTCTGGGTCTAAAATTTGGACCACAGAAATTAAATTCCATTCAATTTATGGAACATCTTTAGGAATTCCATTTGGACCTCTGTAGCCCAAGCTATAGCAATTTTCCCCA
This sequence comes from Pseudotsuga menziesii, assembly GCA_001517045.1. Classification (NCBI taxonomy): domain Eukaryota; kingdom Viridiplantae; phylum Streptophyta; class Pinopsida; order Pinales; family Pinaceae; genus Pseudotsuga; species Pseudotsuga menziesii. The sequence goes on from LPNX010932464.1 coordinate 68,993, forward strand.
GGTGTCCTGTTTAGGGATGAATTCTGGAAGAGGCTGGAACCCTAACTTGGAGGGATCATATCTCCCATAATATAGCGAACATGAGGCTGAATTTTGGACACAAAGTACATCAGGATTTGATATTCGGCCTCTACAATTTTCAGCTCCTAAACCTTTGCCAATATCGGGATATAGCGAATGTACCAAAACTTAGCAGTTTTAGTATTTAGGGTTTTTCTAGCTCGGGGTCAAACTAGGGTTTGACTTTCCCGGAGTTTCACCCAACCAAAAATCTTGATTCAGGTCTCTAAACTTCGATTTTGATGAGGAGAGAAATCCTATGCCAGGATCACTCAAAAATTCCTCTTTAGCAAGAAGCCCTAATTTCTTTCGGGGAGAGAGAGAGGGTTGTTTTTCCTTGTAAAGGCTGTCCTATTTAGGGTGGCTCTGATACCATGTTAAATTTTCATATGCTTAGATAATACATCAGTATTTCATTTAATTTTCATAACAAAATCATATAAGCAGGATCACTGAAAGAAACAGTATCACAAGAACAACGCATATTTATCCTGGGAAAACCCTAAAGGGAAAAACCCAACAAAAGCTTCCTCAATATAGATGCCCAAAAAGATAAAAGGTAAAGCCAACAAGGAGATCAAATCCTGATCCTCCTCCTTCTCCAGCTGCTTCTCTCTCTCCACTAATGCGCTACACAAGTGAGAGTGTGTGTTCCAAATGAGGAGCGCTACACCTCTATTTATATTCATCCATTCACTTTAATTAACTCATCTGACATGTAGGCTTGAGTTAATCATGTAGGCTCGAGTTACACATGTAGGTTCAAGTAACCACACTCGGGTGCTAATGACCCACCTTTACAATTAGATGGGACTACCTCATGAATCTTATTAGTTCTTCCGATTAGAAACATCGGGGTACAAAGTAATACAAGTGGTTCTCCCGGTAGGACCATCATGGACCAAAAAAAGATACATATAGAATTTTCTTCGAAGTTACAATATTTCAACACTAGGGGCCTTAAACCCATGCTTTCCTCTTCAAATCATCAAACCTAGCATCTATATTCAAAATGTAACTAGAAGCATGTGCTACGGAAACCACTACACCTTCCAATTACATTGTAATCCTCCTCAAGATAACCTTCAGGTCTAGAATGACCAATTTGACTTCTCCCATACTATACCCCAAACCAGAATCCTCCAGGATGATGCCTTCCAATGTTTTCATTTTCCAAAATGAAGAACTCACCACACAAAAATTCCATACCTTCCCACTTACGAGAACCTAACATTCTAGAGTTAAATCACACACATAGTTCAGAGGGACAAAGATCGTCCCCCCCTCCTATCCCAAAAGACCCAAATGCGACTGCCTTAGATAGAACATGAGCCTCAAACTAGGAAAAAACATCCAACTTTATCCCATAGTGAAGCAACATAACTCCAGAAGACACCATATAACAATAACTCAAGACCATCCTTACAACACAGGAGAACTGCCGAGAGCTCCTTTGCATGTAAGGGATTAATGCCAATAGGTTATTGTACTGAGGGTGGAAGTGATACAACAGTTGTCATACATGCAAATAGATTTGCAATGGGTATACATTACACCTTAATTAAACCTAAGGGAGCCACCAATGATGTTGGTTTCCCACTTTTTTTCCATGACACCACAATCCAACTGGTCCTCTAGGTTGGCTAGAGGTTAGCTTCCACATTATTATCACACTTGATACACAAGATGTTATACACTAGAATTTGCTTCATTAGTTCGACAATTCATATTTGCAGTCTCCCTTGGATCTTATCTGGAATGCAAATTCTTTTCCTTGCTTGTGAAATGGTGAGCAATGAATCCCGCAAAACGATGACATTTTTAATGCCCAAAGAGACTATTATTTCAAGGCACACATACAAAGGATAATTCTCGACATTATTATTGGTGACCACTCCCATACCCTAGGAAAAGGTTTCAACTATTTGTCCATCGAGATCAAATAAAAAAACCCTCGTACCTGCCACCCCAAATAGTGACATTCTTTTAGAAACAATAATATAATAAAAAAAATTAAATTTTTATTTATCTATATTTATTGGTCAATAAAAAATGAACCAAACATTAAAATCAATAGCGACATACCGAGTCTTTCTCTCAATAAGAGCATGGATATGACTAAGTGCAAAAACATATAGGAACAAGATAAACAACATGGGAGACAAGAGGTTTCCTAGTATTGCTTAAAACTCTAGTCAAAACCATCTATGCCTTAAGCAAAGTTGGCATGAAGATGCCAAGTCTTGGCTAAAACAATTGGGAGTTGAGGAAAAGGTCACTTTGCATAGTATAATAAGATTAAATTTATATGATTACATTTAAATTTAAGAAGTTATGGTGGGATAAAGAGTTAGAAGAATATAGGAAATTAAGATACTATATGGAATTTATTAACAGTAGAAAACCAAAAGTATCTCTATGTTTTAACTAGTGGAAAGAAGAAAATCAACATTACTAAAATAAGAACGAACTCTCGAGCTCCATAGTGAAATAAGATGTTGGACAGTACCTAAAACGTTGTGGGATGAAATATTTTTGTCATCTTTGTGACACTAAAAGAATTGAAGATGAAAAATCACTTTTGCTTAGAATGTCCTACTTTTACCCACATTAAATGACATTTTCAAAATATTTGTTATGATACTAACCTTCGTAACCTTTCAACTCACCATAACTATGATGCTCTAGAGATGCTTCTCTAAAGATTTTTAAGCTTATAAATAAAATTTTAAAAAAAATCAAGTAATTCCTTACCTTATTAAAAACTTGATAAACAAAAATTAATCTTATAAACATAAATAACCATCATCATCATCAATAAACCTTAAACCTTTGAACACTAATTATAAAACTTATCATCTACTCTACACCATACCTTTGATTTTTTCCCGATTTTTTTACGATATGATATAGGTTTATGAATTCGACATGATATTATCTTAGGGATGGATTGGTTAGAAACCCATTCAGCTATGTTAGACTGTAAGGAGAAAAAGCTAATATTCATAGATGATTTCAGGCATAAGAGAATCCTATTAGGGACTAGAAGAGGGGTATCATTAAGGTTTATTTCAGCATTGCAATTGAAAAAGAGCATGCGTACGGGATGTGAGTTGTATGCTGTGGTAGTAATGAATAACAAGAAAGACACTGTCGATGTAAGTCAACACCCCATACTATCCCAGTTTGCGGATGTATTCCCTGAAGAATTACCCGAGTTACCACCTAAGAGGGAGATTGAGTTCACTATCGAACTTAAGCCAGGAACCGAACCTATATCTAGAGTACCCTATCGTATGATGACACCCGAGTTACAAGAATTGCAGATACAACTTCAAAAGCTTTTAGATTTAGGTTTCATTCGCCCTAGTATATCACCTTGGGGAGCACCAATGATATTCGTGAAGAAGAAGGATGGTTCATGGAGACTTTGCATTGACTATCATCAATTGAACAAAGCAACCATAAGGAATCAATATCCCTTACCAAGAATTGACGATCTGTTTGATCAGATGAAAGGGGCAACAATATTTTTGAAAATAGATCTAAGATCGGGATACCATCAACTAAGAATCAGAGAAGAAGATATACCAAAGACTGCATTTAAAACTCGATATGGACATTTCGAGTTTGTTGTAGTACCCTTTGGGTTGACAAATGCACCTGGAGTTTTCATCAACTTGATGAATAATGTATTCAGAGAGTACTTGGATAAATTTGTGCAAGTGTTTTTAGATGATATCCTTATTTACTCAAGGACGCAAGAAGAGCATGAAGAGAATTTAAGACTTGTGTTGCAGTGTTTGAGAGAGCGCAAGCTATATGCCAAACTATCAAAGTCTTCCTTCTTCCAGCCAGAGATTCGTTATTTAGGACATGTTATAACTGGGGATGGTATAGCGGTGGATCCCGCAAAGATTAAGGCCATTCTTGAATGGCCATCACCGAAAAATGTACATGAGGTGCGTAGTTTTATGGGATTAGCAGGGTATTATAGAAGATTTGTGGAAGGATTCTCAAAAATTGCAAGCCCAATTACGGAGTTACAGAAGAAGAACAAGAAGTTCATATGGACAAAACGATGTGAGGAGGCATTCGCAAAACTTAAGCAGTTGTTGACGACGGCTCCAGTTCTTAAGGTACCAGATATGGATAAAGACTTCTTAGTGTGTACTGGTGCATCAAAAGAAGGTCTAGGAGGTGTTTTGATGCAAGAAGGTAGGGTGATAGCTTACTCTTCAAGGAAACTTAGACCTCATGAGGAGAACTATGCAACGCATGATTTAGAGCTTGTTGCTGTGGTTTATGCTTTGCGTTTATGGAGACATTACCTGGTAGGAAGGAAATTTGAGTTAAAGATAGATCACCATGGGTTACAATATATTTTTACCCAAAGCGACCTCAATGCTAGACAAAGGAGGTGGTCTGAATTAATGAGCGAATATGATTTTGAAATATCATACATCAAGGGGATGATGAATAAGGTGGCGGATGCTCTAAGCCGAAGGCCTCGTATCTTTTCCCTAGTGCCCTTAAAAACAAATTTACGGGAAAAGATATTGAAATTACAATTGGAAGATGAGTGGTATAGAGAGGTTAAGACTGAGTTAGAAAATGAGGTCTTGAAGAACCCAAAGTATGAAGGTTATGTGTTTGAGGAAGATGGATTATTGCGATATAACAAGAGAATTTATGTACCATCCAATGAAGAAGTTCAAAATTTGATCTTGTCAAAAGCTCACAGAGCTATGTATATGGCACATCCTGGGGTTAAGAAGATGTACCCAGATTTAAAACCGTTATTTTATTGGAGTGGAATGAAGAAGGATGTAGTTAGCTTTTTGGCAAGGTGCCTAGAATGTCAATTGGTCAAGGCTGAGCATAGGCATCCCGTGGGATTAATACAACCACATGTAATCCCAGAATCAAAATGGGAAGTTATATCAATGGATTTTATTGTTGGGTTACCAATGACAGCAAGAAGACATGACTCTATTTTTGTGGTCGTAGATACTTTAACTAAGATTGCACATTTTATACCTGTAAAGACTACATATCAAGCACCAGAGATTGCAAAAGTATTTATAAATGAAGTTGTGAGGTTACATGGTGTACCTCGCAAGATAATTTCAGATAGAGGGCCAGTATTCAATGGAATATTTTGGACAATTTTCCAAGGCTCTTTGGGGACAAGGCTAAATTTTAGTACATCATATCACACTAAGACGAATGGCCAGACAGAAAGGGTGAACCAAGTCTTGGAAGACATGTTACGTATGTATGTGATGGATCAACAAAAGTGTTGGGAGGAATATCTACCATTGGTTGAGTTTGCTTACAACAATAGTTATCAAAGCTCTATTAAGATGGCACCGTTTGAATTCTTATATGCAAGGCCGTGTAGAACCCCGTTGAGTTGGGATCGTTTAGAAGATAGAGTCCTTGTAGGACCAGAAATGATATAAGAGATGGAAGAACATATGACAACTATTCGTGCACGGTTAAAGGAAGCACAGGATAGACAAAAGAGCTATGCAGATGCACATAGAATCGATCGGAGTTATGAAGTAGGTGATAAAGTATTCCTACGGGTTAGGCCACAAAAGAGCTCAATTAAATTTGGGAAGGGAACTAAATTATCACCGCGATTTGTAGGACCGTTTTTGATACTCGAGAAGTTGGGACCGGTTTCCTATCGTCTTTCATTGCCATCATCATTGAGTCGTATGCATAATGTTTTCATGTTTCTATTTTGCGTCATTATATTTCAGATCCTTCTCATGTTATAAATTTGAGTAACTTGTAGATATCGAACGATGGGGTCTTGATGGCCGAATCGATCCGTATACTGGACTGACAAACTCGACAGCTTCGGCGTCGATTAGTCGACCAGGTAAAGGTCCAGTGGGATAGCTATAGTCCTAACTCAGCTACTTGGGAGGATGCATCTGAAATGCAGCAGCAGTTTCCTTACTTGTTTTGAAAACTTCGGGATGAAGTTTCTTGAAGAGGGGGTGTATGTAGTGCCCCAATTTTGTTAGACTCTTTTATTACTCAACTATATTATTATTTGAGGGCATTTTATCACAAATGACCCAGTTAAATTTTGAAATATATGTTTTGATCATGTTGATACATTTGGGTACTCATGGATAAATGGAATTTTGTAATGCACCATTGTAGTGCCTTGTGGGACAGACTATTTCAGTGTTAAAATATGTTATGGTTTTAGGGCATTTTGAGTACAAATGGCCCGGTTTAATACGATGAATTAAAATGACTTATATATGTATTGATTGTTGTGTCACAATGGTTGCTTATGAATGAATGGAAATTGGTAGATAGATTTATATAATGTGATATGATTGATCTTATAATGTGTGAACGAAATATATAAACAATTTAAATTTCTTACAATATATTGGCAGATGCTTTGACAATTTTCTAGTGTGACAGGGACCCAAATGCACAATGATACAAGGTGGTGTCAATGCCACATGAATTTCAGTTTGAGTATAAACAAAATATCAGGTGATATAATTTATTTTAATAATATTTTGATTAAATTGTGTAGTACGGTTAATGCACATGATTTTTATGTGTGCAGGCACATGATCTTGGTTTCCAATCGATCCACAAAAGGATGATGGGGTTGTACAGAAGAAAGTACCCGTATGGTTAGCACATATTTTCCATGTGGCAAGTTGAAAAGCGAGAGAGGCTTTTACTTGCAAGAGGCATGTTGCCGTGAGGATAGGCCACGGACTCGGTCACTCACGAGGATTAACTGAGGGGCGCGCAATGAGGTGTTGGCCTTATTCCTCAGTAACCATGAGTCTCTCTACAGCGTGGATTGGACTGAGTTAACATGGTCTCAGCCATCGCACTAACTCCCCACCACGGAAAGCGGGATATTTGAAGGGCATGAAGACGGTCATGGCACCCTTGATATCACCTGGAAATTTTTTATTTATTTATTAAACTATAAGATTGTAAATAAGTAATAACTAAACAATAAACTCATGACTTGAAAATAAAGTAATAGAAAGTGCAACCTTATGAAATAAAAAAAATAAAAATAAAATAAAAATAAAAAGAAAAAGAAATCATGATAAACAAAATAAAAGAAGATTCTAAATATTATCACATTGCACACACAAAAATAGCAAATCAAAACCAAAAATCTAGGAATCATATAAATGAAATTTAGGAATGGTTAAGTAAATAAATCCTAAATTAAGAGATTGCATAAATGCATATGACATTACATAAATGCATATGACAAAAGATCCGTTGAAATAAAACAAAAATGCATATGACAAAAGATCCGTTGAAATAAAACAAAAATGAATTCAAAATAAGAATAAATAAAAATAATAATTTTACATTATGCATAAATCTAAAAAAAAATGATATAAGAAAGAGGCAGGGTTTGGGTATGAGGAGGCTTTTTGCCCTAATGTTGGACGGATGAGAGAATGCAGAGGCGTATGGTGACTGTAGAGAGGTTGGTTCATCAGGTGTAAAGGGGGTTGGGAGGCCCTTAGTGATTCTACACACGCTGATCGTGCTAGGGTACTTCTTCCTGCAACCCCATTCAGCTCGGGGGTCCTTGGGGAAGGAAAGTACCCATTGGAATGGTAGGGAGGTCAACCGGTGGATCTCTTGTGATTGGGAACTTATCGACGTTCGTGGGAGCTTGACAAAGTTCATGGTGCGGCAACCTCAGAAAGAACGAGCCTGCACAAAGAAACTCAGGTTTTTATGGATTGTTAAATTGTTGTTATAATTTCTATTCTTGAAATGCATTGTTAAAGATCCAGGAATGGGCATTTGAATTTTATTGCAGACCCATGTCTTTATTTTATTATAGATCTAGATTTCTATTTAGATCTGTCTGTATTTCGTTATATATTTGGATTATATCTTATCATAGATCGGGATAGGTATTTCAGACCTATCTGTATTTTATTATAGAACTAGATTTTCATTTTATTGTAGATCTGGATTGTATTTCAGACCTGTCCCTATTTCATTATAAATCTGGATTTGTAGATTAATTATAGACCTATGTTTTCCTTCTTTTTTTCTGCCTGAACCGAACAATGATGCCTGATAGATCTGGGTTTTCTTCATTTCTTTGCACTATTACCCGGCTTGTATGTATCTATTCCTATCCGCTTGCCATCCCGAGCCAAAGAGAAACTTACGAAATCATGCTTTACGAGAAACTAACTTATTGATAATGCTTTATTATAAGATGTGCATGTCTCTCCTCCTCATGCTTGAGGGGATGCGCTTGGGAAAGGGGGAATTACAGTCGCGAAGATGAATCTCGAGTTGAAAATGGCATGTAGAATTTTCGCTCCGTTGCCAATGCTTTGGATTGGTCTCGTATTTTTTACAGTCCCTTCAAGTCCTAGCTGCCACCACAAGTATGCCCATGCCCAAAAGCTTTTTGAATCTTTCTAGGCATTATTTAAAAAAATATATATACTAGAGATCACGAGTTCGAAACTCTTTCAATCTACAATGCGCTCTATCGCTCATTATCCAGTGTTCTATTTAATGATCTAGGCTCGATATCTTGAGGAGCTCATTATGCTACGGTTATTTTTATGTGAAAACTTTATTTGATCACTATTTTTTTACCTCTGCATTTTAGTGTTTTCATATTACTTCAACGACAGTGCCAGATCTCTAGTTCACTGTGCGATTTAGTGATTTTATAATTACTATTCTACCTCTGTGTAAGTGAGCCGCTAACTTTTGAATTGTGCTTTTTCCCCACAGCCTGCGTTCTATTTTTGCTTAATAAAATTCGAGGTATGAGCCTCTATATCCATCTCTGCTTGGGGTGTGTGATTTGGAGCTTATCGTCTGTGGTAGATTGAATCTGATCTGAGCAATTTTATTCCTAGCTAGGAGTGCACATTATTGATATGGATCCATCATTGATCCAAACTACAACTTCAGGTTGAATATTCATTCCTTTCCCCTTAAACTGTGATGAGTCCCTGCATTCTTCCCTTAACTGCGATGGATTCCACAGCCTACGATTGAGCTCATATAGACGGATTCTGAGAATTGAACGTTGACCTCCTCTTCCACATTTGGGTATGCAATTTCTGGATGACAGCTTCACTCGTTGTGTTTTTAGAGTCAAACCTATGTTTCTTGCTTTTAGTGGTTACAGATCATTGGATCTGAACTCCTTTTCCAAGGAATGGTAATGACAACAGACATGTAAGAAAATCCAATTGAAAGCTACGTTATGCCAATAGTTCTAATCACACGAACTGATAACTTTTCTTTAGACAGATGATTTGAAATGTAGGTCGTTACAGTGAAACTGGCGTTGGGTAAAGGTCAAGAACCAATTGAGAGTAGAAGACATTACATCATCTGTTCTGGGCAAAACATTGATGATTGATAAGATGTCACCCATGGATATTTGAAAACTGACCACTTTATGAGAACCATGGATAGCGTGGGATTCATTTGTTTTCCATCAAGAACCTGCGTAGTAAGTTAATCTACACCGAGTATTTTGTGTATTTTTTTTTACCATGAGAACCTCTGTTACCGGGAATTGATAATAAGCTTGGCCTTCGGGTTTCAAAGTTTCCAACACAACCACTATTAGCATCGGATGTCGCACTGTTGTGCTTGTTGATCAAGTTCCCTCCAGCTGCAGAAAATCCACTTGAAAAAAAATATTTACTGGCAGGTGTCTAAGGGATGACGAGTTCATAGTTCTCTTGCATTCCATGCGGCCTCGCAGATTTTATTCCCATTGGATCATGGCTAGCAGAATTATTATCTGAGTGAATAGTTTATTCCATTTGAAGAAATGCCCAAGATTCCACTCCAGAATGATCAACACGATTTGTTAACTTGGCTGGCTGGCCTTCCAAACTATTACTGAACTTTTTACCCAATGCTGCGTGGGTATATCACTTAGACCTTCCACTATTTACTTTACTCAGCCTTTTACCTAATTTTGTTCAAACGACAAAATATGATTCGATACATGCTTTTTCTATTTTGGAAATTATATAAAGTCATTGCCTTTTAGTCTATTTCTATTCATATAGAGAGCATGGTTTTTTCTATTTTGAAATTATATAAAGTCATGGCTTGTTAGTCTTTTCTATTTTTTTAAAAAATTAATTGTAAAGTTCGTGTTTTTTTTTGTTATATTTATGTTCTCAATCTGTAATATATAGGTAGGAGCTCATGATCATGTTGCATGCAAAATTAATTATTAAATTAGTATTATGGAAATTGGTATATTTTTCTTGTGATATGATATATATATTTAGGGTAATTTTATAATTCTCGCAAATATTAATAAAGTAGAGTTAGCTATTAATCTAATGTTATATGTTACTTTTGAAAATATTTACATTATATCCATAATGAATTAATTTTGCATGATTCAAATAATCTATTTATTAACTAGATATTTTATCATTCATTGCTTTGTATATTTATGTGATATCATATTATGTTGTTCAACAAGGGACATATAATATTAGTAAAATATATATATATATATGGTATGTGTATTTTCCTTGTTAATAGACCCTTGGAATGATAGGGAGCGCAACATCCATCGACATGGAGACTTGTAATGCACTCACAAAATGGCAAGGTGTGTAAAGATTAAATCATCGAATCTCGTTTTCTAAATATGGGCATTGCATTTATTCACAATGCACAACTTTAGTTGAACTCTATCTCGTTTAGATTGCAACAAGATTGATTTTCAAAACATATTGTAAATTTTAATTTGGTTAAATTCCGAAATAGTGGTAAAGTAACATGTATGCATATGACAAGCAATAAGTCATTCTCTCAATTGTAATAAGTCATTCTCTCAAATGGTGGTTATGTAAATATTTCAAAAGATTGTTGTTATATAAAATATGGTTATGTAAATATTTCAAAAGATTGTTGTTATATAAAATATGGAAGTAAAGATAAAGTCATTTTATTGTATCAAAAGAAGAAAAAGAGTATTTCATAATTTAATGTTAAAGAGATTGAATATTTTTTACATTATATAAATATATATGTTGGCTCAATATTATAGTTGTATTTTAAACATGTTAGTAATTGGTTTTTAAGTTACTTAAAATAAATTACACATAAATAAAATTAGATCAATTATTCAAAAATAAAAAAGAACTTAGATAATTCTATTTGGAATCATTTCTAATTGTGTTTTTTTATCAACCCACATATAATTTGTATATAAAGGTCGTTTAATCTTTTCTTTGTAGTTTCATTTAGATTTTGAATTATTGCTTCATAACTAAAATTTTATTTATTTTTTAATAACTTCTTATATGTTTTTATTGAACATAGTTTATTGCATTTATTTTATGTTGGTCCAAATTATTATTGTATGTATGTTTTTTACTAACATTTGGAAGTGACAATAAATCAAGGTTCTAAATAATACTTGGCTTTTCATCCTCATCTTTTCCTTGATAATCCTTCCAAGAGTGTTCTTCATTGTTTTTGCTTGAGTAATTTTGAGCATCAACACCTTTAAATTGGGCTTTGCAGTCAATTCAACCAATCTTTCCACTCAGAAAACACCAAAATAGATGACAAAATATATATTGATCAATTTATTATCAAGCGAAGTGTCCACTCAAAACATTGAGTATACATAAACTCAAACACATTGAAGTTCCAAAAAAAATTATCACAAATGTTTAGCAATCTTCCAAGCCCGTGTTTTTAGTGAATTTCTGTATATTTCTTGGTTCAAGATGGCTTTATACTTCTTCTTTGTGATATTATAACAAATGTACTATCTTGAAAATGAAATATAAAAGAATTTATTATCTAATGTGAAGCTTGTGACATGGTGCAGATGTGACAAACAACTTCAGTATTGATTAAAGACATATTAATCATACACGATGAGAAACTTCCATGCAGAATTTCCGAAACAACAACCATAGTAAACATGTAATGCATTGATGTAAATCAAGATAAAAATTATTAAGATGAACTTGGCTAGTATTTAAAATCCAATAAAGATAAGCTCAAATCAAATTATTTTGGTTGAAATATGTAAAATGTAATACATCTTGATCCCATCAGCATTTGGAAGACCATAGAGAGCTTAGTAGTGTTTAGAAGATCTTCCTATTGACGGGAGTCATGTGACACAAAATGATCTTTAGTGTGGCTTGTGTTATAGGACTCTTTTGGAGTCCAACAGTAATAAATGAAGATTGTTGGCTAGTGAGTTTGATACCTTCTCCAGTTTTAGTTGTCTTGAATCACTCTCGATAATCATGTTGTTTGGCCAAGTTCTTCAAATGATAGATTGTTTTGTTTGTGAAAGCATAAACATGATCCAAACTCCTAAAAGAAAACCCCATTATAAAATTATGATGTTTGATGAGTTTTAAAATGTCAAGTTTGAGTTGTTGTATGGTGCTTGATTCCATTCTAAAATTATTATGTTTGATGAGCTTTAAAATGTCTAAGCTTGAGTTGTTGTATGGTGCTTGATTTATTTTTGTGTAGTTCTTTCCTTCTTAGTGTATATTATATTGAATGTATTATAGTAATTAGTGATAATGATTCACATTGTATGATTAAGATTTCATTCGAACTTAATTTAAATAGAAATAATTTTAACCTATTAAAAAAAATGGCAATGATATATTTTTTTCACACGGAAAAAAAACAATTTTAACCTTTTTTTTCTCAATGATATATATAT
>LPNX010932464.1:83360-99724 GCA_001517045.1 Pseudotsuga menziesii
ACATGGGATCATCTTCAATCACGTGGGTTCTTTGGTCCTAGTAGATGCATTTTTTGTGAATGTGAATTCGAAGACTACTCCCATCTGTTCCTATTGTGTCCTTTCTTTGTTAAAATCTTCACTCACTTCGCATCTACTATGGGTTTCCCCTTTACTCATCACGACTCTGTACAGTCCTTTGTTGCTCATTGGCTCAACATCACTGCCCATACTGCATCTTACCGATACACTCCTTTTTTTGTCCTTTGGTTCTTGTGGCTCCAACGTAACAGGTGTCTTTTTGAAAATGAGAAACCTTATGCCTCCCTGCTCATCTCCAGAATCAAGAGTTTCATAGCCCTTTACCCCGTGCCTCAATTAACAATCAAACGCAGGCAGCCTGGTCCCAAGCCGAAGCATTCCTTTCCTATAGGGTACTTTGATGGTGCAGCGCTATTAAATGTTGGAGGAGCTGGGTTTGTGATTTATCTCAGTGAAACCCATTTTTTCAGTTTCTCAGTGGGCTATGGATACAGCACAAACACCAGAGCTGAACTTCTGGCTCTCTGGGCTACCCTTCGAGTGTGCTTCTTGATGGGTCTGCCCATTCAGATGATATATGGAGATTCAATGGTGATTATTTCATGGGTTAATGGACTCTCAGCCCTTGAAATATCCACATTGAAACATTGGTGCGATGATATATTTACAATGAGACAACTGTTTCCACCGGTGACCTTTAATCATATTTACCGGGAGCATAATATGCTAGCTGATAGTCTATCAAAAATGGCTCTAAATTTGGAAGTGGGAACTGGACACTTCACTGAAACTTTGGATGGGAAGGTCATTGAAGATGGCCAATTTTCTCTTTTTTGATGGCTGTTTATAGTTTTTGTAGCATTTTGACTGTCATGTATTATTTCTTTCTTTATGTGTCTGACTTGGGAGACTTATCAGCTAGCTGTGCCGTGATTGGATTATATGTTTGCAGGTCACATTAGACTTTTCAGTATTTCTGACCTGTTAATGCAGGGATGATGAGAAAAGTATGCATTGTTCAGACTTTGTTTTCCTTTGTTTTGGCTGGAAGACTTGAAGAATATTCCTTTCTTTTAGGTGAATAGGTGGCTGGAATGTTATCTACCACCTAGCTTGATGATGGTTGTATGTATAATATGTCTTTTTGATTCTTATGAATATCAAAGACTGGTATTTTTTCCTTTGAAAAAAACCTTGTATACGAGAGTTCATCTCATAAATGATCTAATAAGCCCAACTTATCTAAAGAAAGCATTTGATAGAACTATGTACATAAATACACATAAGAGTTCATGATTCATGTAAATTGAGAAAGACACTATTAAAAATGTTAGTACGATATTTGGGCTCATCATTCACAGAAATAATTTTTTATTATTATACAGCTAGTAGAAGCAATATTATTATGTCACCGCAAGTGATATATATGAATCACTGATGAGTATTAATTTATTTAGATATAGGAGAAATTTTTCAATCTTCTAAATTTTGTAATAGTTTTTATTAGATGTAATGGAATTTAGACTAAGGTTTGGTAATATTTAAGACATTTAATTATTATTATTATTATTTATTGTCTATATTTTTAGATTACTATTGGTGTGGGAAGATGACGTTGCTCTTGGTTTTAGTACCCCAAGACCCGGCGGCAAGGATGATATCAGCGATTGTGTAATTATCCCAACCTTTTCTGCTTGCTCCTTGTAAACAATGTAGAGGCAAGGATGACAATTAATATTCCGAGTTTTCAGGATGGGTTAGTTCCCAAAAATTAAATCTGTCAACCATGGTTCTGATCATAGGCTGGCAATGATAACAATTAACAATTAAGGATACGTGATAATAATTAAGGATACCAAGCTTAATGTTTGTAGGTTTCCATGACAGAGCCTATTTGTTGTCCGATCCTCCATATACAAAGACTAAAATAGATCTCAGATCTTATATAGTGAAGCTTACAGTCAAAACGCGTTTGACACAAAGGGCCCTGAAAAATCTTATTTTATTATAAAGGCAATGTTGAACGTGCAATGAAAAAGATTGACATCGTTGGTCGAAGCAATTTGCACATGAGATTGGGACCTTTATGGAATCTGGCATATGACTAGTTACTCGATTAGATTGCAATCTTGACATTACAAGTCCATTAAATAAGCTCTGTAAAGCTAAATTACAATTTTGAGTATTTTGAGTTGTGGTTTTAAAATATTCAAAGATTTGCTCCTTGATTCGCTACAAAATACGCTAAACAATTACAACTAGGAGCGGTAATGCAGGTCAAAGTCTGAACCATACATGCCCGATCCTCCATATCATATTGTATTGATTAAGTGATCCTATAATCTATCAGCCCGATCCTCCATATCATATACTAAAACAAAGATAGTATCATATCTTTATTGAGTCTTTTACCTAACAGCGTTGTACTGGTTGCTTGGACGGGTATCAGCTAGGGGACACAAGTATTGGTTAGTTAGGTACAGGTTCTTTTTCACATCAGGCCTCGATCGGTATAAATATGATGAAGAAATAGTTATGATGAAGAAATAGTTGATTAAGGACTATCAGAACGAGGATTGAAAGCTTTGATTGACAGCTTAACTTTGATGTTGGGATGTGAGTACACTAATTTGTTGCAATCGATGCAAACGGCATACTAAGAGCGTGGCAACCTGCATGTTGAAATCCTGGCAAGTTGAATGGTTGATGTTGCATGGTTGAGCTCTAAGAGAACACAAGGGCTATGAGAAATAAATCTTCAATATTAATTAATCCCAAGCTCGTTGGCTAATTGAATTGGGAGTAAGCTAGCTGTGGAGCAATCCTCCCTCATTGGACGGAGGAGGAGCAAAGTTAGCGTTTACTTTTCTCCTCCTCCGTCCGATGGAGGGAGTTTTGCTCCACAGCTAGCTCACTCCATTGAATTGGGGTGTTATTGCAAAGGCCAACTTATAATATATTTATTACAATATCAGTACCTCAGGTTTGAAGAATATATTTATTACAATATCAGTTACAACTTCACAATTATTCAATGAACCTCCTAACCATCAATGCATTGTCTGACCATCTCATAGTGGTGTCAAAGTGGCTTCCACTTCCAGGCCTGAACCGAACCGCTCTTTCACTGATTTCCGTGGTAACCTGGTGCACCTGACAACTGCTACAGTTGGAAACGCCTCTACCTCTTCCCTAATTTACATGGCTAGAATGATTGAATGCTTTGCGTGGAAGGTTGCATACAACTCCACATTATGTATAATAAAAACCCCTAGGGCACAAGCTATCCACATTAAATTTCTCTTTTCTTCCCCATTTCGATCCAATTCTTCCAGTGAAGCCTAGTTTCCAGGACATTCTCACCAAAAACTGGAGCTCGGTTGAGTTTTTGATCTTGAAGGAAACTGTTTCGATGGTAACTTGGATCCATTGCCAAATTGCTGTACTTGGATTCCAACGAGTTCGACTCCTGCTGAGCTCGCTAGACTGAAGCACCTGCAGAGAGTCTTGAGCAGACCCACAGTTCTATCTGCACCCAGTTTGATGATCAAGATAGTTGAAATAACAACAACATCAATAGAAGAGAAAACAAGGCGTGAAAAATGGGTAAATGGTGAGACAACAAAGTCCACCCAGTCAAGATCATTGAGCATTGGAAGCTGCCAAACAGAACTGGAAAATTCCACCCAGTCAAGATCATTGAGCATTAGAAGTTGTCTAAGGGAGCTACCAACCACTACCAGTATTATGTCCATTAGACTGAATGCTAGTATTTCTTATTCTTATTACTTTAGTAGGACTACAAAAGTAGAAAAGTAGAAGACAATGATAAAATGACATTTGCAAATCTAAACTATTCTCTAAACACTCATCTATTGGTAACAAATGTGGCCTCCAAAAATTGACAAATAGTGACTATAGGAGATCATATTTTCATGGACTTAGGTCGTAAATTTCCATAGAAAGCTGCATTTTGGAAAAGATATTCAACATAAACTACTAATAACAAATTGGAGATCATATTTCCAAATTCAGTAGACTTCCATCATAATTTTCCATAAAAAATAAAAAACTGCATTTTGGAAAGATATTCAACTGCTAATATTTAATTGCAACTTCGAGCTTGAACTTTACAAAACAAAATGCTCAATAAAAACTACTTAGATTATTCATAGAGCTTTCTCAACTTACATTCTATAAAATTTGGGTTTTCATACATTATCATCTCCATTTGTTTCCACTGTAATATTGATGCTCTTTGTTTTCATCCATTTATTTTCCTCTTGAGTATGTTGTGTAGTGTTAAGTGTTCGGTGCTCCGCACCTTAATTCTTGCTGATGTGGCAATGAACTCCTTATTGTTGGTTGCAAATGTGCTTCTTGTGCAGAATGAGTTAAACTCTAATAATGATGGAACCATATCGTTTAGATGTTTTTTTTGGTTTCTCGTGGTTCGAATTTGAGGCTTTAGGGTTACTCTGATGCGTAGCTTATAAAATATGTTTAGGGTTAGGGTTATTTTAATTTTTAAACTAAAATGTGGAGTTGGCTGTATTGCATGGGTATTTGACAAATTCTTTTGCATTCATTCATGCATGCTCCACGAGGCTCTCAGAGAACACAAGGGATGGTTGCGAGTGTGCTTCTTGTGCAAAACGAGTTAAACCAATGGATTACACTAACTCCGGTTGTATTCCTATTTTATTAAAGAAATTAATTTAGGTTATCAGTGGTGTTGCTTTGATGGTGTTAGTTAAGAGAAATTATTCCGTTCTTAACTCTTTGGTGTAAGCCTGACTGCTTTTTGGTTATGTAGATCATTATATTTTGTAGTACATTTAGTTAAGAGTAATTATTCAGGTCTTAACTCTTTGGTGTAAGCCTACTTTTTGGTTATGTAGATCATCATATTTTGTAGTACATATCAGTTGGAAATAATTTTGTAAGATGATGTAAACCATAAACTTGTTACATTGGATTTATGTGCCTTCCTGGTAAGCCCCAGCTTATATGCCTTGTTTCTAAGCCCTATAGATAGATTCAACATTTCTAATTCATGGCGCTAACTCACGCAGCTAGAAACTCTGTCAACTTGTTCCGGTATTCCCTGACTGAGTGCTGCATAAAACGAATAGCAGACGCTGCTTCTTAGTTTTATAATTGGATTCTTTACCTGTGAAATGACATATTTTCTAGCAGAAATGGAGTGGATTTCTTTGTTGGACATAAACAATAAACAATGAAATGAGAAGCTCATTATACGAATGAATACGCCCAGGTTAGTACTTTCTTCTCTGGCCTTCATTTTGCCTCCTGTGAGTAAAAATGGTTTGTAAATTATAAATTGATGTGGAGACTTTGTTCTTCTTTTGTTTGGGAATTTTGATTAGTTAACCAATGAACAGACTTTCTATTTCGATTATTACTATTGAACATACTTTTAATTACCATTTAATTTCAGGTCTGTGGTTGATATTGACATATGTGAATCTCTTCTCTTTGTTTGTGTTCTCAATTTTCGCAATTCCATACTTATTGGGGTAGTTTTTCATTAAGAATTTGTGCCATCAAAACAGAAGCCAGTGCGTTTTAGTAGGTATTGGATAACTAAAATAACAAATATAATAGAGGACCATGTATTGATAGGGTCAAAAGTTTAGGGAAACAATTCCCATAGAAAAGAGAGATTCTCAATATTGACATGCTTCGCGAATGAGTCTATAACATTATTTAAAGGTTCAAACATTTCCAACACCACCACCTTCTTGTCATCAATCATATGTCACACAAATGGTACTGGACATCAATATGATTTGTTTTAGCATGATAAGCAAGGTTCTTTGCTAGAAAAATTACACTATGACTATGACAATTTGGTGATACGGTTAAACAGTGGATAACATTTAACTAACCTTTTGTGGATAAAATTTAAACAGAACATTTGCCCCTGGCAGCTATAGTTTGCAGAATCTCGCAGCAAGTGAATTGTACACAGTGGCGCATAACATTCTTCTTGGACATGCAGCTGCTGTGGAAGTATATCGGAGCAAATACCAGGTGAAGTTTTTTGCATACAAAATCGCTAAATAAATTGAGAGTAGCTATAGCTTTCATGAGGGATCATCCAATGCACTATATATTAATATTTAGACTAAGATCAATTATGAACGATTTATTAAACACTTGGAAAATACTGTTAAGTTACATTTTTGTTTTTTTTTAAATTTTTTTTACCATTTAAAGGTGTTTGTATTTTACAATCCAAACTTTGGTGTCAGTTCAATCTTAAGGTAAACATTAAAAATTGAGACCAATTCAATTTATTTTTAATAATTTTTAAGTTCATCTATGTGGAATTTTGAATAAATTCATTGAAGTGAAGAAACAATTCACTTTGTGGTTAAATACAATGTAAGTTCATCTATGTGGAATTTTAATTAAATTCATTGAAGTGAGAAGTAATACCAAAATCATATAGATTATGTGTTTTGATTTTATTTTATATTTGAAAATATAGGAGTTTATATCTATATCTATTTTGGATTTATTATGAGTATAGATGGAGTTTACATCTACATTTTGGTTTGGAAAACCTAGAAACAAGATTTACATTTGTTTAGATTTGGAATTAACATAAATTTAAGTTAATATTTTATTATAATATATTTTATTTCTTTATCATTTAAAATTGTAATTGAACAATGGAAAAGAATTTAATAATTTTTAAATTGAAATTTTATGTTAAAAACATTATTTAATAATAATAATAACAATAATAATAATAATCTGTTTTTAAGTTTACACTTAAACTAAACACCAATTTGATACATGAAATCTTTTTTTTTTTAAACAAATTTTTGTTTTACTAAATTTAATTACTAAAGTCAAAAAAAGTATACATATATGAACATATAACCTCTTAAAAAAACATATATTATTATTAATATAATATAAATATATAACCTCTTAAAAAACATATATTATTAATAAATAAGCCTAAATAATCCCATTCAAATATGTAAAAAGTTTACTTACATTAGACATATAACTCTATGTATTCCCTCCTATATTCCTATTTCGTATTGTTTCCAGAAAACAGTTATGAAATATTTGCACTAATTGAATAAACTAAAACGCAGTCAAAATAGAGATTGATTTTATATTTGGATGAATTAACAAATGATTGTAAATCTCAAGAAGATCTTATGTTAAATGTAATTAAATGCAATACTCGTGAATTCTAGTGACTTGGGTTTGCTTTATTTTGTCAAATAAATGAGGGAAAATATGGGAGCATACTTCTATGTATGCAGACCATAATGGGTCCAATTTACTTCTTAAACTTAACCTCTATGCTTTGGTCAGAGGATAACTCCGCCAACATCTAGGTGCAACTACAATACTTCACAATTCTTCGAAAATATATTTTCTCCCTATTTTGTGATTGTAACCAATAGAGAATGACTCACAAATGAAGAGGGGAGACGAAATAAAAATTTTGGAATAAATCAGAAAATTGAAAAAGAAAGTTGCATTTCTAAGGAATTGGAGTTTTGTTCCAGGGGAAGACCCATCCTCATATATTGGAAATCGTGTGATCTTGTCATGCACTTCTGACGAATCGCTAACTATGGTTCACTGTTTAATTCTGGTGAATTTTATATTAACTTTTGTTGTCATCCCAATGCTTGTTTGTTATACTTTGGTTTAGTTATTAGATGATATAGTGGTGATTGCAAGTTGACCTTATTTCAATAAATTTCATGCATGATATGTGATGATGTAATTTATTCTTTCTTTTCCATAATTATGGATTATAATATCTCAACGGAATTGTACAAGTGGGTCGACCCCACAACATTTCACACTACCAACAAAAAAGTATATCGTCTCTGTTTTTATTATGGTCTAAGAATATTAACCTAGAATTCGAAAAAAAATAAAAATAATGTTTAATATATTGAAACTCCACCCACATGTTTTTTAGATGTCTATTTGCAAGGTGTGCCTTTCATTAATTTTTGTTTTTTTTTGTTATAATTATACTTAATACATATATAATGAGGTCACTATTAATATGTTTAAATATATTTTTATGAAAACAAAGTTATGAAAATACTTTATATTTTTATTTTTACATGGAAATATGTCACTACATTACATTTATATAAAATCAACCTCATTTATTTAAAATCTAAAATCAAGGTATGTTTAGATTACATAATCCATACATTTATATAATCAAGGTATGTCTAGATTACATAATCCATAAGAGTGGCATGTTAAAATTTTTGTAGATGGTCAAATAAACTAGTTGTTTTTCTTATAGTACTGGTGTTATAGCAATAACTATTAGTAACTGCGGTGACATTTCCACCTAGTAGCTCTTGTTTTAATAAGCAACGACAACTTCACAATATTTTCATTCTCATAGTAAAGAGTATATGCCATCCTTGGGTTCATAGTTTAACCAAGGAAATCCTAATTTACTCAATGATGGTGATTGTTGGTGAAGAAAGACCTCCAGTACTATTCGCTATAGGGCGCTCGCACGAAGTTGGTTCCACTTTTTGGTGCCACTTAGGAAATCAGAAACGCACTTCCAAAGTGAAAATCAAGAGCGCATATGTGTTATTGATGGTACGTTCGGAATAACCCCATCCCAAACACAAGGCTAAGGTTCGTGAAAACGTATCGCGTATGCATTTTATAATGTTAAATATCACATATACGATATATCGCAAGTGCGATATATCACATATGCATTTTATAAATGTTGCATATCGCATATGCGATATTTAACATTATTGTTGGAAGGATTGTTAAATGATCATAATGGATGTGGAAGACATGGTTGATACCTATCCATACTAATGATACCCATCCATGCATCATGTTGGTTCCTTGCATCCATACATCATGTTGGTTCCTTGCTGCATGCTTCAATCTTGCTTCATTAAAGGTGATGGTTCATGGGATGATATGAGTAGGGTGTATTTTTTAGGTTTTATGAAGAAACCATTGTGGAGGATATACGATCTAAAGATATTCGAAATGTAGAGATCGAAAGCCATGATTTTAGAGTAACCATTCATCAACCCTTCCATCTCACTCTCTTCTTCCACTACCATCCCAATGAAGGTTTCCTACTTCCAACAACACCCAATCAATCAATTTCATTTTGATATTTGCATTGGATGGACTACAATAGCAAGGTCCGAAACATATCTATAGATTTTCCTAGAATTTATTGTTCATACAAAACAATATGGCATAAATGAAAAATGTGAATTATATATATTGTTCTATTCGAGTTTGTTTGAATAGAATGTTTGTGCCAATATTGTAATCTCAGAAGGAACAAGATCAATCATATAATTTCTCATAACCTCCATAGTATAATGAGCTTTGAATGACACTCTTTTCATCCTTCCTACTCTTTCTAACCTTCCATCAACTAGTAGATAGGCAAGCCTAATTTTTTCTTCATTAACATATGAGCTATTAATACACAACAATCCATTTGGTATTGTATCATGAATTCTTCCAATTAAATTATATCTGGATAGAACAAGGAATGTAAGAGGACTCATAAATGTTTCTTACATACCATAAGATATTTAGTGCTTGTAAGTTGAAAGCAGTATGTGCAAAGGGAAATAATGATCAATGCTATTAAATAATAACAAAATAGTGATATTATCTCCACAAAGTAGTATGTTAACATTGCATAGTACATATGGCTAATAATGGATCTCCACAACGTGCCTAGAAAATATACACAAATGATACGACATATTACCCTTGATAAAAAAGCATGCAATATAGTGTTTCTTACTTTTTAATCCATTAGCCAAAATATGTTCTATTATCTTAGATACCAAGGTTACACAAAGATATGGGTTATTTTTCTTTGAGATAATTTCTATAAAGATATAATATAGTTCCCCCAAGACTTTCCTATTCTTTAATTCTTCTTATTAGAATCTTCTATCATCTCAAAGAAACACAAATAAAATTTTATTGTCCACCCAACTGGGCTTGGATCCTTTTCCTTCTTGAATGGCGATATTAGGAAAAAATTGAGTTCTTCCTTTGTAACATCATCTTTCAAATCCTTATTTCCCTTATCCTCCATCATTTTAAAAAACAAAGAGACAGTATTCAATATTTCAACAATATTTTCCCTTAAATGTTCTTGGAAGTTACTAAATCAATTTACTCTTGCATATGATATTTCTCCAAAAAAAATTACTCCAAACCCCTCCATGTTTTTATCTTCCTAAATGTATGAATTATTTTTATATGTTTAGCATAAATTTGAAATAATTTTGTATTATGATCCCCTTTTGCTAACCAGTTTGATCTACTTCTTCAACTTGCATTCTATTTCCTCTTTCCCAACAAAATACCTTCTCCCTTCTAATTCTTTTAGATTATTTAATTCCACTTTTCTAAAGATTCCTTCAATATTATCTTCTAGAAAAAAATGTGTTTGATATTTCTATATATATTAGTTCCTTACTTTTGAATATCACATATGCGATATATATCGCAAGTGCAATATATCGCATATGCAATATTGAAAAGGAAAAAATAAAATAAAACAGAGGCCATAGGCCCCTCAAATTTCATTTGCACAGGATCGGGACATCGAAAAACCGCAAGGGCGAAATAGCGCAAGTGCGATTTGCGTTTTTGCTTTTCGAGGTCGAGTTCGAGGTGGATTGCTCCAATGGCAGGTAAATGCTAGATTATCCTTTTCACTTAGTCTTCCATTCTTTAATTTTTTCCATAATTTCATTGTTTTTATAATTATTTTAAACAAATTTTAAAAAAAATTGAATGTTCAATCAAATAATGATTAAAAGTAAAATAACTTGTGGTTTTTTGTTTAAATCTTAACAGACAGCACAAATGAACAACACAATGTGGAAAACCCACCCTCTAATAACCCACAAAAACCTAACCCACAGCCTAACCCACAACCTAACCCAAACCCAAACCCAAACCCGGAGGGGGAACAAGATAGAAACGCACAGATTATTGCGCGCTTGGTGCCATTGAGGTGCCTTAGCTCATCTATTATAGGGGGGATCATTTGAGAGAGTATTTAGCCGATGCCTTGGACACAATAACAAACACAATTTTCAATGCCCAAGGAGCTCTGTACAACATTACCTCATACAGAGAATCAAGGAGGAAATACTACTCCGATGGATTGACTCATAAAGATATCAAAGCCCTTAAAATTACAAAAGAACAGTTATTTTCATTATTCCGGGACCCTAGCACCGGATTGGTTCCACCCACCATTTGAGCACACATTTCCATAGACTGGTGCATTGAACCAAATATAAAGGCACATTGGATGGATCGTTGGTATATGGTCTTCGATGAAGACCCCCATGGGAATAGGGACATCCCATTTTATTTCCTTAGGAAGTTGTATGCATAATTCATCCTAGGGAAACATGTTAACTACTTCGATCTCTTAGGCAACCAGGGTGTTGGTCATGGGATGCCCCAAGATAGGGAAAGTGCTAGGACAGATCCTAACCGTGTGCCATGCCCACCACGCACACCAAAACCCCCTCGGGTATATCCTCCTGCAATTCCTATGATTGAGCATACACAGGAGGAATTATTTGACATGGTAGATACATTGCTTCAGCATGGGACTAATGTCCAAGGCAATGTAGACCAAGGGGTTGGCACTTCTAAGGCAGGCCCATCTACAAATCACAGAGGAGATGCAGAGTCTTCAAAGTGTCATGTTACTCCACACCCTTGCACATCGTGTGGAGGCATATGATATGGCCCTGCTTCCGACTTCCAAGACGATGGATTACTTCGCTTTGTAAGTAAAACTCATTATTTTCATATTATATTTTGTTTCATGTCAAAATGTTCAATTGTTTCACAATTTATTTCTATTTGATTATCTAACAAATTATGTGAACAAATATACAGCTAGTGTCCCATGGCACACCAAAGTCACATAGTCCGCCGATCAACGTTGAGAACATTGATGCGACTGTCAATATTGCTTATGGGTTTGGTTCTTCACCAATAGGGGTAAGAACTATACTTGTTAATGTGACAACTTTATTTACATATTTATAGTATAGATTGTAACATTCAATATGTATCCTAATTTTGATACAACATGTTTTATGCAGATTGACCAGGATGAGTGTATTGTATCGCAGCCTATTCCCTCTCATGCAGAGGTAGATTCGCAGACACAGGTATTATTTGAAATATGCTTTTAATTATGTTTTGCTTTCTTTGGAAAAATCATTTTGTAACTTGTATCGCTTTGACATATGTTTCTTTATGCAGGAACCTATTGTGACAGTGGTGCTTCAAGAACACCAAAGCGAGGTTGTTGTCAACCCACCTCTTCCCCCCAGCCAGGTATCTATGTTTTGCTTTCTTTGGTAGTTCATCATTTTCCTTCCAGGTAGTATATATGTCTCTGATTCACTATTTTATATGAAATTTACATATACATGTTATTTTATATGTAGGCCCCTAGTGAGGCACCGGTGCGTGAAGAGCACCAAACTGGTGGCCCACCTTTGATGAGCCAGCAGGTATGTTTATGCAGATCACTTTCTTTGTATGTTTGTGTACATATCTTTCTCTGATTTGGTGCTTGAAGAGACCCAAATTGGTGACCCTCTCCCGCCCCAAGGTACATGTATATTTGTTGACATTGGAGTATATATATATATATATTTTTATGCAGCCTGATAGTGAGCAAGTGGTGCAAGAAAAGCACCCAATCAAGGTCGTTGTTAGTGAGGCACCAGGACACGTGATTACTTACTCACGTACAGTCAGTAGAAATGTTATTTTGGTTTTGGAATTTGAACAAATGTACATAGAATTTTTAAAGGTTGGTAAATTAACTTACAAAATTTGGTTTTTCTGCAGCCTCCACTGATGAGACCTATCCCTCTTGTTCAGCGATGGGGATCACCAGTGAGCAGTCGCAAAAGAAAGCTACACTTCTCCAAAGACTCTGGCAGTGGCAGCAAAATGGGGGATAACTAGAAAAAATGTATAGGGGGCATACATAGATGTAACTTTTTGTTCATATGTACACACAGATGTACTTTTTTATCCACTATTTTGTATTATGGCCATGTGGCATGGCAATTTTTGTACAACATTATTGCTATACATATATAATCTAAACCAAGGTTCAAATTTATACATATATATGGTTGACTTGATCTTGGAACACGATATCATGGTTGACTTGGTCTTGGAACATGATATGTGTGGTTCACCTATGTGATATAATGATATGTGTGGTTCGTGCATGTGTGCTAACTTAAATGAATTTCCAATACTTAAAGGAAGAATTTAAACGACTCATCAACTTTTTAACATCATACAATTCTAACATACAATAACATACCCTAATTTACACATAATAACACACAATAACACACACTAACATACTCTACAATTCTAACATACACACAATAACATACTCTACATTACCCTACGACACTAACATCATACCATACTATGATACAATAACATGTACCATAACATAACATACTAACAATATGTACCATTTAACACTAAGTCATGCATGCATGTGTAATATATACCATATCATACCCTACAATACCCTATGATACTAGTTCATCATACCATACTAACATACATCATGTACCCTACAAACCCTAAATTGGTTGAAGTAAACCCTAGTTGGTGCATGCAAATTTGTGTTCATGAAAGCCTAGTTGGTGCATGCAAGTATTGGTGATCATGTGTTTCTAGTTCCCTCTCCTAACTTGCATGATTGATCACTAAACCCTAGTTCCATCTCATACCTTGGTAACCCTAGTTGGAGCATGCAAATTGTTGTTCATGAAAACCTACTTGGTGCATGCAAGTATTTGTGATCATGTGTTTCTAGTTCCCTCTCTTAACTTGCAAATTGCTCACCAAACCCTAGTTCCATCTCACACCTTGGTAACCCTAGTTCCACCATGGGCCTTTAATTCCATCTCATCAAAATACCCCAATAGATAACAGCAGACAAAATACTACATGATCTTTGCAAATGTGCCAATTTCAAAAATTGTCCAAAAATTTCTCCCATGTTGGTCCTATATGGGAGAAAAATCCCAATTTCAAAAATTGT
Organism: Pseudotsuga menziesii; assembly: GCA_001517045.1. Lineage (NCBI taxonomy): Eukaryota > Viridiplantae > Streptophyta > Pinopsida > Pinales > Pinaceae > Pseudotsuga > Pseudotsuga menziesii. The sequence continues at coordinate 97,552 of LPNX010932464.1, forward strand.
CCAAAAATAATAATAATATTATTATAGAAAATATCCAAAAACACACATAGTCTTATACATCCAAAAAACTGTATGAACCAAAAGATTATCTAACTCAGCAAAAATAGTGAAATATATACATAGATATTACATGTCACCTTTTTTTGAATCACAAGGAAGAAACCAAATAGGGCCCTTCAATTATCTCTTCTAACTCCATATCTTCCAGAATTTGACTTGCTTTAGGAAGAGAATCAACAATAATGTTTAGATCCCAAAAACATGTTGAAAATAAATGTACTAAAGAGTAGCAGTATTTGACAATTAGGTCTTGTTGAACATCCAATTTATAGTGAGATACTAGTCAACAAAAACCTAGAGAGTTTTTACACCACCATTGAAAGCACATTTCATCAAGAGCATTGAGGCCATTAATTATTCAAACTTGTTTGTTCCAATTCCAGTTCCAACTTTATACTTACTGACATGTATATCAAAGAAAAATAAGATGACCTGTGATACTAAAATTCAGATCACTTTGATATGCACCATCAAGGAAACCCATGACTTTGATATGTCAGCTACCATGGGAAAAGAATGAGATACATGTGTTTAGTGTACTTTTTGAGACAATGCTTGAATAAGAGATTAATTATTGAACAAAAGAATGATTTTTTCCTCAAATAGAATTAAGAACTAAGTTCATCCCTAGCCAAATCCCCCATATGACCATGTACAAATAATTACTTTAAACATTTTGAGTTCTCTTTTTTCATACCAATGCCACTAACAATCATAATAAAAGCACATCTCATACCTTGTTCTGTCTCATAAAGCACATCTCATAACTTGCATGATTTCTCACCAAACCCTAGTTGGACATCTCATACCTTGTTTGGAACCCAATTGGAGCATGCAACTTGGTGACTCATGAAAGCCTAGTTGGTGCATGCAAGTATTGGTGATCATGTGTTTCTAGTTCACTCTCCTAACTTGCATGATTGCTCACCAAACCCTAGTTGGACATCTCATACCTTGTCTTGACCTTAGTTGGAGCATGCAACTTGGTGACTCATGAAAGTCTAGTTGGTGCATGCAAGTATTGGTGATCATGTGTTTGTAGTTCACTCTCCTAACTTGCATGATTGCTCGCCAAACCCTAGTTGGACATCTCATACCTTGTCTTGACCCTAGTTGGAGCATGCAACTTGGTGACTCATGAAAGCCTAGTTGGTGCATGCAAGTATTGGTGATCATGTGTTTCTAGTTCACTCTCCTAACTTGCGTGATTGCTCACCAAACCATAGTTGGACATCTCATACCTTGTCTTGACCCTAGTTGGAGCATGCAACTTGGTGACTCATGAAAGCCTAGTTGGTGCATGCAAGTATTGGTGATCATGTGTTTGTAGTTCACTCTCCTAACTTGCATGATTGCTCACCAAACCCTAGTTGGACATCTCATGCCGTGTCTCGACCCTAGTTGGAGCATGCAACTTGGTGACTCATGAAAGCCTAGTTGGTGCATGCAAGTATTGGTGATCATGTGTTTGTAGTTCACTCTCCTAACTTGCATGATTGCTCACCAAACCCTAGTTGGACATCTCATACCTTGTCTCGACCCTAGTTGGAGCATGCAAAGTGTGACTCATGAAAGCCTAGTTGGGGCATGCAAGTATTGGTGATCATGTGTTTGTAGTTCACTCTCCTAACTTGCATGATTGCTCACCAAACCCTAGTTGGACATCTCATACCTTGTCTCGACCCTAGTTGGAGCATGCAAAGTGTGACTCATGAAAGCCTAGTTGGGGCATGCAAGTATTGGTGATCATGTGTTTGTAGTTCACTCTCCTAACTTGCATGATTGCTCACCAAACCCTAGTTGGACATCTCATACCTTGTCTCGACCCTAGTTGGAGCATGCAAAGTGTGACTCATGAAAGCCTAGTTGGGGCATGCAAGTATTGGTGATCATGTGTTTGTAGTTCACTCTCCTAACTTGCATGATTGCTCACCAAACCCTAGTTGGACATCTCATACCTTGTCTCGACCCTAGTTGGAGCATGCAAAGTGTGACTCATGAAAGCCTAGTTGGGGCATGCAAGTATTGGTGATCATGTGTTTGTAGTTCACTCTCCTAACTTGCATGATTGCTCACCAAACCCTAGTTGGACATCTCATACCTTGTCTTGACC
>LPNX010932464.1:115128-131750 GCA_001517045.1 Pseudotsuga menziesii
GAATCCCATGAAGCCCAACACTGATCTGATGTGTGCTCAGTCTTTCCGCAACGCTTGCACTGCAAATCTGATCTTTTGCTTCTGCCCCCATTGCCTCTGAAATTTCTTCTTCTTTTGCCTCTCTCTTTGCCGCAATCTCCCTTGGAAGGGTCTCTGGATTGGTCTTTGCCAGCAAGGGCAGTACCAATACTAGATGCCAAAGAGTGCATCTTTACAACTGTTAGTTTACAATAATAAACTTGATATGACAAAGAGAAAAACAATAACCTTGCAGGTCTATAGTCTCTGCCAAGGTGTACAATGCAAGTTTATAGCATATATATCAGTAGATACAAAATATATCACTGTCAGTCATACACAGGCTTCTTTATATCAGTCACTAGCAATCAGTCAGCATAATATACAGCATACAACATTTTCAAGAAGCTCCACTAGGTAGTCAAAGCTTGTTATGGTCATGATTCTCTCATTATATATAAACCAACATAGATCCATCAAAATATTTTTCATGACATTTTATTTTGGATTTACATTTTTATTTTATGAACTATATGGATTTATTATATGTTCTTTTTTAGTTTTATGAGAGGACATAGAAAAATTATTTACTTTTTTTATTTTTGGTACATAACCTGTGTTCGTTTACACATCTCCCCCATTTACTTTTTATTTTTATTTTTGGTTGTAAGCACTTGCCTATTTTATTTTTATTTTTGGTACAAACTGTGATAACTTGCCTCTAAGGTTACACATTACCCCCATACTCGGTTGTATGCACCTGACTACTCTGTGTGCAATAAGAATTGAACCTATTTATGGGAAGTGTAAAATAATATTTATTTGAAGCTAAACTCATTGAAAGTTCACCCAACCTTGACAAGTAAGTGAACTTGAATAAATTTAAAAGGAACAATTATAAATTGTTTCAAAGCTATCAACAAAACATTAATATGTTTTATCATCTTGTGTTACTCCATATTCAAATTGAAGGTGACGAAAAAATGTAGTCAACATACCAGAGCAGGTTGCTTGTAGATTTAAAAAAACTTATTTTTCAAAGTTAATTTTTTTATACTTCCTATCATAAAAAATAAAGTAAAAAACATTAAAACTTCTATATATAGTCTCCACAAGGGATGATAATTTATCTAATAATGTATTTATAAATTAAATTCTAAAAATATTAAATAATTAAAAAGACAAAAATAACTTATCAAAAAATAAAAACAAATTTCTAATAATATATTTCAAAAAATATTACTATAACTAAAATCTAATATTCTAACTAGTTACTAAAATTTATATTACAAAATAAACCTTTAAATTAAATCAAGTCTAATATTTAATGTTTATAATTTGATATTTATAATTAAAATATAAAACAAAATATATATCATAAATTTGAAAGCTTTAAACTTTTAAAATCTAAAACTAATTACTATAGACAAAATTAAAAATAAAACAATAAAATTTAAATAGTTTTTATATAAAAAATTAAGAAAATTTACGGGATTGATATTATGTCAACTGCCTTAGAATTTACCAATTACGTCTACCAGAAAGTCCAACATAACCAAATTATACTACTGTAATGTGTTATTCCATACAGTGCTAGAATTTGGTTTTTATTCTACCCGTTATATTGCTCGTCATGAAAAGTTTTGTTTAAAATTTTACCCTTCAAGAATAGGTCTTAAACGCAAAAATAAAAAATAAAAACAAGAGATAGTCTCTGCATGATTAACTATCACAAAAACAGGCAGGAGATAGTCTCTGCATGATTAACTATCACAAAAACAGGCAGGAGATAGTCTCTCCATGCCCAAGTATCACACATTGTTGTCACAAGAATGATCACATACAAACCAACAATTATTTAAACGAACCCCTAAGCCCCTTTCTATCGACGAGAGCCTGTAATTATAAAAGAAACTTGGAACATATCAAGCAACATTACCCTAAAATAGTATCTTGGACGTATTATGTTATTTTCACTTTGCAGTGTGCAAAGAAATTTGATTTAGAGATAATACTTTGCTAAAATTAGCTAAGACACACTGAATCTCATAGCCACTGTATAGAAATATTATATTCCAGTTAACTGATGTAAGTTGTTTTTCTATGTATTTCGATTCTCAACCATCGAGTTTAAATATATATATACATTACATAAAACATACAAAAAATCATAGTAGATTTTAAACAAATCAATAGATCTTTAAACAAATCTTTAAATTTAAGCCAAAAAAATTCTACAAACAATACCTTTGAATTTTGATAATGTTTTCCAAGACTATGTCCACATTCCACTCTCCAACTCCAAGGGCTTCTAGACTAGAGCTCCAGCCTTCCAAGTTCCACTTTCAACTCTCAAATCATTTAGTTGAACATGGAGCTCTGGAATTTGTACTATGTAGATGCTAATTACAATAGTAAAAAAAACAAAAGTAATAGAAAAATCATTGTTACATGACTGTTTTTGCTTTTAGAAAAAAATCAAGAAAACCTACAAAATAGAAAAGCATGGATGATGGAAATAATAATAACTTAATATTTTTATTTTTAGTGAAAGTATGGTTGGAATTTAGAAACTATAATTTTATATAATAATAAGATAAAAGTATTGATATTACTAATTTACTAGTAGTAATTTAAAACCGAGTTTTAGTAATTTTGTTGCCTTTTAAAAAATAGTAGTAATATAATGAAGTTTTGAAATTTTATTACCCTTCAAAAATAAGTTTAAATGATAAATTTACTCTTTGCTAAAAAATTTAGGCCAAAATACTCCATGACGATCATTTTCCCCATCAAATTCTATATATAAAATTTGTAATTTCTCACATTTTCAATTGCATCACATAAAAAGCCTATGAGAGGTCTTTCTTTTTTCGAGTTTCGCTATTGAACTGATCACTATGATAATGAGAGACTGTCCAATGTTAAATTATGAGACAGTACTCTGAGATGGTTTGTCGTTGAAAAAAGGGTTGGAATTTCAAATGGGGACACCCGTCAAAATTGCAGGTAACAATCAAAATCTGAAACGTTTTCTGTATTCTAAGCCAAATTTAATGGTCTCAGTAAAATCTTAGCTGTATTTGACGGGTAAATTGACCCATGACTGTCATTTACCCGTCAAACTCCATCCAATACATATGTTGAAAACCTGAAATTTCAATAAGAGATTTTATTAATAAAACATACAAATAGAAATTTGAATATTTTCAATAAGAGATTTCATTAATAAAAGATACAAATAGAAATTTGAATGACAAAAGCTGCTATTTCAAATTTTGAACGCTAAATTGCTAATGCAGAAAGCTTCGAGTGCTAATTGAAAAAGCTTGTTGCCTGGTGAGATTTTTGTCAAATTGGTGATGAAGGTACGACATTTAGTGAGATTTTGTACTGTCTAATTGGTGATGAAGGTACGACATTTAGTGAGTTGAAAGTCCAGAATCCAGATCTTTCATTTTCAAGACTTTTTTACTTGTTAAAGGACTTTTGCATTTGGCATATACTGCAGAGCATTTAATAATTATCAGCTGGCGCATACTGTTGAATCTGAAACAACCTAAAATCCAACATCTTGATGAGCAGCAGACCGGATATTGATCAATATTGATCATCGCCTTTTGGATATCATATGGCTGTGTAGCGCGAGCAGACTGTAACCTTCATACCGCCTCTTGTGATCAACATCATCCCGAACTTTGGAGCCACAGCTTCTCCTTTCACCGCTTCCACACGATATCGAACGATAATGGAAGACGTTACCCACTTCATTTGCAGATACGCGATCTCCCGTCCCGCACAGCGCCTGGGGCCTTCATTGAAGACTGGGTATACGAACTCCGATTTCGCCACGAATTTCCCGTTTCTGAGCCACCGTTCCGGCTTGAACTTGCGGCAATCGGTACCCCAGATGCTCTCCATTCGGCCCATGGCATAGAACATACACAGCACCTTCGATCCCTTCTTCAACTTCGTTCCATCCGGCAGCTTGTCGTCGTTTGCAGCCTCTGAAATCTCAATCGGAGCCGAGGGATAAAGCCGCAGAGTCTCGGACAGCGCTGCTTGCAAATAGTTCATATCCTTTAATTCGTCCAGCGTAAACGGCTCCGGGTCTGGATCGTTTTCGTCTTCTGATGTCTGCTGCGATCTCCGGTTTATGATGCCTTTCAGTTCCAGCAAAATATTCTCTTCTACTCGCGGGTGCTGCTGCAGAAGCCAGAAGAACCAGACGAGCGCGGGAGCCGATGTATCCCTGCCCGCCATGATTATGTTTACGCAGATGTCTCTCAATTCATCATCAGAAAGAACTCGACCGTGATTCTCTTTCTCCAGCCGAAGAAAGAGCGGCAAAACGCCGGGAGGCCGATACGGTTTGCCGGCCGGGTCCGTCGAATCCGAACTCTTCATTGCACAAATTTCTCGAGCATAATCATCTATGATTTTCCGATCCTCAGCCATCTGCCGCTCCGTGCCCAGATTCAGAAACCGTAACGTCTTCCAGTAAAACGCCGGCACAAGAAACCGACGCATGGACGCTTTGATAGACCGGTCATACGCCTCGGCAAAAGGAACTCGCGGGAGCTCCACAGCCAGAGACCCAGGGTCGAATCCGAGGCCGAAAATGCAGACACTATCGAAGCTGTAGCGATGGAAAACATCCTCAAGATCAAGAACAATGCGCTCTGTTGCCGCGCGCTGGAACAGCGGAATAAGCCTCCGATGCACCAACATGAATGTCGTCTGAACAACGTCACTTCGGAAGCTCGGGGAAGCAAAAATGGTGGACACGGTTGCCCTTAATCGCTTCCAGGTCTCGCCATCTTGAAGAAAAACGGAGGCCTCGCCAAAGATGTCGCGAAAGGCCTGAACAAAGAAGTCGCCCTTGACGAAGTTGGGGAACCTTATTTTCAGAATGTATTCTACGTTTGCAGGATCTGCAGTCACAACCCAATTCGTCCATGGTCCCTTCAGATTTGTGATAGTCCCGCCGCTCTGGATGAGTGCAGAAGTAAACCATTCGTAGAAATCCTTGTAATTGTAAATCAAGGAAGGAAGGAAGCCCACGAGAGGCCACCTTCTGGGCGCTTTCTGGCAGATCATGTAAAACGTCCAAGCTGGTAAAACACAGAGTACTACAAACAATGGACCTATGAACGATCCACTGGCACCTGCTACTCCCACCATTGTCATGTGGCTTGTATTCCTGGTAAGCCGAACCGGGTTTTGAAGAGCTTGGAGCCATTCAGTCTTGCTAGCTTTTGGTTGGTAAATTGACACCAACTCCCATAAAATCTCATTAATATGTGACCTAATTAGGCCTACATTTTCGTCTCAGTTTCGTAGTTAGGCATCTCTGAATGCAGGACAGGGAATGTCTGGATTGTGCGCTGGCCATTAAATATTCAGCTTACGGCAGAAAGGATGATAATTACATTTACAGTGAGATACAGTGAATGTTAAACCTGTGTTAGGTTGTCTTTCACGGAGATATCAGGGGAGGGAGTTTAATAGTGAAACATGAGGAAGAAAGAAGTTTTTCAGTTCGAAAAGATAAGCATGTTTTGATGATTTCCAGTATTTGAGTTGTTTTAATGGTTAAGAACATGTGTTATATTTAAGGAAGTCATAATTTTAATTTTAATTTTTGTTTTGATATGAAGTCTTAGTCTAGAATTATCTTTTTTTTAAAGAAAAAAAAGTTCAATCTTCTTTTATAAATCAAAGGAACTAATTAGAAACAAATATATCCTCCTGTGTTTTCATAACCAAAGTTTGTTTCTCCCTCTGCCCATTCAGATCATGGTTTTTATATTTCCAACAAAACTAAAAAACCCACAAAAACTAAAGTATGAAACCCCAAATCCCATCCCATGGATTTCAGCCAACCAACTAAACCATGTTGTAAAGAAAAAAGCATTTTAAAGAGTGAGATTGAAAGTATGCTCATAGATCAAAGCACCTTCCATATAATCTTGTACAAACAAAAACCTCGAAGAAAAATCCAACCCCTCCTTCGAGATTGTGTTCTCTAACAACAGAAAGAGATGAAACCCATGGAGAGTTCTTTGATCTGAGCACACCAAAACTATCTATAAGTTATTGGTATATGTGGTTTGCACCATTGTTGCAAATACTATTGAGAGGTTTCTATATTCACAAGTTAAAAAATAAGATAGTTCTTTGATCGGATCACACCAAAATTATCTATAAATTATTGGTATATCTAGTTTACACCATTATTGCAAATACTATTAAGAAGTTGCTATATTCATAAGTTCAAAAAAAGTTATTTAGATGTTTAAAAGTAATGTTTAATGAAAAACTAGAATTTTTTAATGTCAATAGCAATCACCATATTAATGTAGTTATTGTTGGTGGCATAAAAGTCTAAGAATAGAAATAAATATGAATAACAAAAGCCATTATTAATATGTTGTTCCTTGTTGCTAATATTATTAATATAAATAAATATGAATAACAACAACCATCATTAATATTTTGTTGCTAACATTAGTAATATAAATATATATGAATAACAACAACCATCATTAATATTTTGTTGCTAACATTATTAATATAAATAAATATGAATAACAACAACCATCATTAATATATTTGTTGCCAATATTATTAATATAAATAAATATGAAAACAACAAGTTACAACCATCATTAATATATTTGTTGCTAATAATATTATTAGTATAGTTGTTAGCTACATAAAAGTGTAAGAATATAAATAAATATTATCTATTAGCATTGTACCTATATTAAATACTAGCACACCTATATAGTTTGTGGTTCTTCTAGTTAAACACTTTAAGTGTGAGTTAGCCATGCCTAGCTACATGCTATTTTTTATATTTTTTCTTTTTTATCTCATATTCTTCTAGTTATATGTCATGAACTCTTGGTTATCCATGCATTTCTAGTAGTTATCCATTCATTAGTTAACTACCAATTATTTTTTATATTCCTTTTTTATAATTATTTATTTTGAATTATGGTGGGTAGATGAAAAAAGATAGGCACTAGTTCACCCCCAAATCTCAAATAAAAATGTCTATAGACATAACTAGCACTTCCACATAGTTTGTGGCTGGATCAGGTGGATAGTGATCAAATAGTTGAGAGATAGTGATGAATGGAATACACTTTGGATTTTTTTTATTCCTCATATTGTTATAGTTAAACGGGTTCAACTCTGAATTATCCATGCTTAGCTACATGTTACAACCAATGTTCTTTTTGTTATCTATTTATCATTTATTTTATATATATATATATTTATAAAAAATTAACATAACAACCATAAAATAAATCTTGACTGTACACTTTTTATACTTCGATTAATCTTATTGATCAGCTCTGATTAAATTTGTAGATATACATGTGCACAGATTTTCCATGAGGAAGACATCCTTTTAGACAGAATCGTGAGAATAGTACAGTGCCCTTCTCCCAAGAAGAGGCCGCCACCATCCTGCAGAAGCTCATGGAGGCCGTCAGTTATTGCCACTCAATGGGAATAGCCCAGCGAGATAGATATAAAACCTGACAACATTCTATTTTCAAATAATTCAAATTCTCTCACGCTTACAGACTTTGGGCAAGCCTCCTTATTCTCTCCTGGTATGTTTATTATGCTTGTTCGGCCTTCCCTCTCTATGAAATTTTTTGGGTATGGATCGATGAATTCTCAAATTAATGTATGCAGGGCAAGGATTAATGCAAGGAATTGTTGGTACTCCGTATTACGTAGCACCGGAGGAATCGTTGGGAGGGAAGGACTATAGTGAAGAAGTTGATGTGTGGAGCGCAGGGGTGATCTTTACACAATGCTGAGTGGCGTTCCCCCTTCATGGGGGAGACGCCACACGAGACATGACATGCAACGATGACATACTCAATATGGATGAGTTTGGGGTTTTTTTTGTTGTAGTTGTGTGTCCATGCTATCATAAACAATAATTCAAGGCATTTGTGGGTTCTTTCTATGGCATGTGGGTTCTTTCTATGGTATGGTTGCATAACGCCAATACAATTGGATTAGCCATGAGGTGTATATTAATTGGTTTTTATGGGGTTTGGTGTTCATGGGGTTTCATGTTCAAACCTCATGGTGAGGGGTTGAGTTTGTGAGCAAGCAATGACTCGATGGAAGCCCAGGTTACTTTCCTTGCAGGTCGTTGGACAAATCGTTTTCACATTCAAACTAAGGTTGGCCCCGACCCAGTTTTACTGCTACTATTCGTGTGACTCGATGATATACTCCAGCTCTAGCTCCGCCGTGTACAGGGCACAGGTTCCTGGTTAGGAAAAAAAAATCGGATTTTGATCTTGCCATTGATACAATTCATCTTGCTAGTGATACAATTCATCTTGCCCAAAGTTTTCATCTTTATAGTTGGAGTCGTCGTCCTTTAATGCCTTGTGCAACCACGGTGGCAGTTCTACTTGCCGTTGGATAGATCGTTCTCACATTCAAACTAACGTTGGCCCCAGCCCAGGTTTACTGCTACTATTCATGTGACTCAATGATCTACTCCAACTCTAGCTCCCTCGTATACAGAGTACAGGTTCCTGATTAGGGAAAAAAAAATGAATTTTGATCATGCCATTGATACAATTCATCTTGCTAATGATACAATTCATTTCGCCCAAAGTTTTCATCTTTATAGTTGGAGCCTACTTCATGTCTGAATTGCCACTATGTTAAATTCACATTTGGGTCTATCTTCTTTGTCTTCGAAACTCCCACATTAGCTATTGACTTATCTCCATACTTTCTTTTTGTTACCTAGAAGCATCACTTCTAGGTAAAACCTTTGGACGCGTAAACTAGGGTAATTATTATACTTTATTATTATCATATTCACGTAATTATTATTTTTTAGACCATGAGAACAACAATCTCCCAATAATATATCTAAGAATATATCAGTAACTTGCGACTTAGCAAGGGCTGAGACATCCTGCCATATTCACGCAATTATTTTTTTTAGACCATGAGAACAACAATCTCCCAAGAATATATCAGTAACTTGTGACTTAGCAAGGGCCGAGACGTCCCGCCATATTCACGCAATCTTCACCTTTGATGTGAGTAGAAGACATGTTTGTTCCTTCTTTTTTAATGACCTAGGAATTCAAAAATCTCTAGTAAGTTATAATTCCTTCTTAAATGAAACCTAAATTTTGTTGAAAGACCCTATGGGTCATTTGGAGTGTTGAAATGAAAGAAATCTTGTTGAATTCCTAGGTCTACTTAATTTTGTTTAACCTTGTGAAATTAGGGTTTTGATGTTTTCATTTTTACTCCATGAACTATGAATGGATCAATATTCAATAAATATTGTTTATATGTAATTGAAAGAATTCATCTCCTTTCGATTGTCTCCTGTATAGATATTTGAATATTTATGATTATTGTTTAATTTTTGCATGTTTTCTATATATGCATTGTCGTGTAGTCTTTCGAATTCAATTGGAGGAGCCTAGTTGGCCAACCGACTAAGTCCTCTTGACCGATTAGAGAGTAGTCGACTTAGTCAGTCGAGTCGGTTAGGCTGACTAATTGAACAGTTAGGAGCTTGTAACTGATTAATTACTTGCATGCACTATAAATTATGCTGGTGAGCCAGAAGATGTAATGATAGTACTTTTGTACATAATGGTCTATTAATACAAGACAATTGGTTTCGTCTGCTACCAATACTTTGTTATTTATCATGTAGTTATACAAGTGCATATGTTCATGTAAATTGTATGTATTCTTTATCTTGCTATGCATTACTTTGCTAGTGGTAACCTCATGTAATCCCTTTGATTACAACATTGTTTTTGTTGCTGGTAGTACCAAAACGAGGATTAAAAGATGATCATGTTCACGTAAATGGTGAGTGAGGAAGAAATTAGAGAATGGTGGAATCAAACGACAATGACTAGGTACATCTAGAATTATGCTTTAAGGAACAAGTTGATCATTGCTAAGGCTAGAGAAACGTTTTTCACCAAATGACATGCAAAATTTATAGAAATTGTACCTAGTGAAATAAAGAAATTGATTAATTGAATTCATGAGCAAAATCAACCCTCAAAATGAAATAAAATTGATGTGTGGAATTAACAACAAAGGAATGACGAACCTATATGAGTGGCTCAAGAAACTAAGTGACAAGTACTTGAAGAAGAAGCTATCGAAGAAAGGACCTTTGTTGATGAAATCAAAGCAAGATTTTGTGACGACTTCCATGAATCTTTCTTCATCATGATGCCGACTCTTCTATTTAAAATTTAAATTGAAAAAGAAGTCGACCACATAGTTGAGCCTCGACCTTTGCTTGGACCCGATGCAACTTCAAACTAGTAGCAGAAACAAAAAGACCGGGAGCATTTTGTCTGCGAACGCGAGTGGGAATATTTCCTTAGAAAGTGAACAACATTGTTGACCCAACATTCATTACTTGTTAGTAGTCATGTCGATAATGGGGGGTGGAGGGGTTTCCAACCATGCATGATGAATAGAGAAATGATTCTACTCGACAAGAAAATACGAGAATGAATAGAAAGAGAAAAAAGATAAAAGTGATGAGAGCAGTTGATGGATATTGCAAGTCCACTGCGTGAAAAAAGAAGTGTAAATAAATCAGTTGAGATGGTCGAGCAACCAAAAGACCTACTCGAGTCAAGGGAAAATTGACCAGATGATAGAAGGGGTGAGGTTCTGACGTTGATTGATGGGTCACATGCGATGGTGTTGACCCCAATGTCGTTACATATTGCAATTATTAATGCCTCCACTCCCGTCGACTTTGTACCAATGATAATGATGACTGCCCCGACTATTAGGAAAATTTTTGAGTGAGATCTAGGACTTGGATTGGGCAACAACAACATATGGATTTGACTTGATCAATGTGGACAAATTATAGTCCGACTAATGATTTAATGACCACTGCATGGTAATTGGATTACCTTCACACCTGAGTTCGGGAGACACAATTTCAATTTATTATATTCATTGGCATGTGGAGGTACCCCCTGCCAACAACGTTATTGATTGAAGCCTCCTATCCCATCAAATATATGACCAATTGACGAAGAGTTTGTACAATAAGTTAGATTATCTTGGTACAAAAGTCACCCTACAAAAGTAAGTGTACAAAACCATTACAAAAAAGTAAGGTCATTAGTCATCATACACTCATCTCTCGTAAGTAATAAAACTAAAAGCTTAAATACTAGTAAGATGGCTTACCATCGTCCAATTCATAACCCTATTTATGAGGGTGATGGAGATCTAAAGAAACAATGATTTATATGTGAAACTCTTTGGCAAGCTAACCTTATTGATGATGAAAATTGATAGATTGGACAGTTTGCAAGTGATCTCAACAAAAGAGAACTCACATGGTACATGAACTTTATTGAAGATGGTATGAAGATGAAAAAATAAATCAAATAAACATTTCTAGACTTCTTCAAGACACAAGACAACAGACATTTGGCTGGTCACAAATTGAAAGAAATCACTCAAAAAGTGGGAGAGTCCATACGTGAATATACCAAAAGATTCAAATATTTACTTAGTGAAATTCCATCTAAAATGGACCAATAATTGGTAATCCAATTCTTTGTTGCGGGTCTACAACCAAGAAATAAAACACCTCTGTTACTACTTGAGTTTACAACATATGATGATGTTTTAAAGAAATCTTTGAAAGTCGAATCAAATAACAACTTCTTAGTCAGACCTACCGACACATGTCTTATGAAAATATGGAAATTATGCAATGATCATTACAACAACTTGCCTTGAGACACATTGACCTATGGTGCACACCATGCTCGACCGAAGGACATACCAAAGACAACTGTCAATATGATGATCGATGTCTTTATGTTGATAGAAAAACATTTTAAGAGGAAAGACAACTACAAGAAAAGTATGAACCTTTTGTTGAAGATAGAAGACAAGAAATTTTTTTGAATTTCCCAAATGGCATACTATTGTGACATGTGTGAAAGTTTTGATCCTCATTCGACAGTTGAGTGTCACTATAATGCAGATAAAGTTAAACCCAAATGGTGTGGTATATGTCTAAATATGCAACATATTACGCAGAATGTATCAAGATTCTTAAGAATAAGACAGATTACCAGACAGTTTACCAAGCATATATCGTCGACAAAAATAATCAAAGAGGTTGAGACAACAGAAACACCGACCAATGCAATAATGGATACAACCGATGAGGAGGCTATAGAGGTTGTAGAAGATATAATAACAATCGAGGAAACATGCCCTAGGTTTGAGGAAATTCATGTTGTTTTATTTACTTCAGTGAAGAACACTTGAGCCTTGACTGTCCTTAGAAATATATAACAGATCTCAAGTTCTGTACAAAATGTGACATAGGGAAGCATAGTCTTGAAGAATTCCCTATAATGATTGAGAATCTCGGTAATAAAAATAATATTAATTTGTTATCTGGTGTCCCCAAGAATGAAGTGTTAAATCATAAAAAATTGCAAATTGTCACAAGGCATGGCACAAGGATCGGGGATGATAATCCTCAAATTACAAAGATTCAAAATAAAAATGATAAATATCCAAATCTACATAAGTAGAAAGAAATATTTAATAATGCTTCAAAAATATTTGAAGAGTTAACACATGAAGAAAAAAATTTAAAAATGTATGAATATAACTCTTAACAAATTGATACAAAGTATTACGAAAGAAGAAGCCATTGCCAGACTCATTGACTTAATGTATATCATAAACAATAGCACAAGTCATGAAAAAATTCCTAAAAATATGTGTCTCCTTAACCAGAAGGAAAACGTTGACATCTACCCACTGGTTGACCTCGAAGTTAAATGGTATCATATCTCGCGAGTCATCCTCGACTTCGGATCCCAAGCTAACACAATGACGGGGTCAACATGGGAATGACTTGGTCAACCATAACTGTTAGAGTTGGGAATATACCTTAAGTTAGTTGGCCAAGGTCTAATAGAACCCATTGGAATTTGGAAAATTGTTAACACTGACATTATGGAAATTGACACACAAATTGATTTTAAAGTAATTGATCCAAAATGAGCCAAATCATTCCCTACACTAGTCGGACAACCGTGGGGAAGAAAAATGAAATCTTCCATCTTTCTTGAAAAATATAGAATAAAACTCAAGGGAGATGGTAAAAATGTTATCATACCTATTTATCCATCTCAAGAAAAACCATGGGTTGATCCAAATGACCATGACACCGATATACGAAGATTATATCAAGTAATGCAAAATAATGAAGACCCAATCAAACCTAACAAATATGGAGAAATTCACTTAGGGTCTCCTATGTATGTTGGCCAAAAATCTAAGTCTGAGCTGTATGAATGGAAAATAGAAACCTACGAAGCACATGTAAGAGAATTTTTGTCACGTCCCCATGCCTCCGACTGGTGAAGAGGACGCGACTACAAGCTTCGACCACCCGGGCTAAGTGCCCCATGAACATATGTATGCACTAAATTACAGAAAACATAATGCTGAGAGGAAAAGCATTGAAGTAAAACATGCAATTAATCATCATACACAGTGGAAACCAACAACATTCATACATGCATGCATTCATTTAACATGTTCATCATCTCTATTAACAGAAAATAAGGTTGCAAAAGTAAAATGAACAAGATCACTTATCTTATGAAGAACTCGATCCGCAACCAGCTATGTCACTGCAATGTTCCACCCAACCATAGGCTAGCGTGCTCCTTAATCTCTCAGCGACGCTGCCACCCCTGAGCTAGGCATGATTCTCCAAGGAATAAGGGAACTAGCGGGCTTACACGTAGTCAAAGGTATACAAGACACAGCCAAGCCAACACAGTTGGGTTTATCAGGCCATCCAGGAGTTGGGAAAGGCTAAATGCTAAGCTGGTGAGCTCATTACAGAGCCAAGAACACCTACACCAGAACTAGCCTGACCTCTAAGACACCCAAACACACCCAACACAAGGAACCAGTCCCTTCTCTGCTACATAGTCCCTCAAGCCCTGCATTCCCTTCCAGTGCTATTCAGGGGTGATGGAGAAGAAGGCCAGCCCTTTAGCTCTGTTTGTGTGGCTTCCAGCCACCAGGTTTATCAAGAAAAACTAACCCCATCCCTGCTCCTTACACAGTCTGAAGACCAACCATTGCACTCAGGCAATTAATTTAGCTGTCACAGCTTAAATAGGGAAAAACGGCTCCCAAGCGATTATGCAGTCCCACTGAACGTATCAATGCACCAATTTACAACATGGGGGGGGGACAATAGTTCTGAAATGTAATTAGCATACATTACCAACATACACGGGGAAAACAATAGTCCTTTTTCACATTCGAGGCCACTAAGGAAAAACGTATGCAGACCACACTTGGGGACGAATTTACAGTATCCCGACTGGTGCATATATAGCCACAATGTAGAACCCACAAATTAGCCCCTGAGCAAAGGACGGAGCCACACCATTCTCAAATTCGCAGAGGAGAAACTACGTGGTCAAACCAGGAAATCCTGTGCATGAGAAACTAATGAACGGGCAATGGTTCAGGCGCAAAAATGAACAACCCCCAGAGAGGACGCGGAAGTAGATGTGTGTGAGCCTTCAGCACAGTCATGGAGAGTGAAATCCCTGTGTGTGGATGAGCAACGTGAGGAAGGAACAGACTGTGGAGGTGAGCAACAAAATCGTGAGGTCTCGAATTGGAGAGTGCGTGAAGTTTTTTCCTGCCATAGTGAAGTCAACAGTGGGTGGAGTGTGCATGTGGGTGAGGACTGACAGTCCTACCACCCCACTCCCAAAGATCGTAACTGCCTCAACCACTAGCAGCCTTTCTTAATGAAAGTGGTTGGAATAAAACAAGGTAAGAAGACACATGGATTTTCACCCTATTGGCCAAAGTTGGACAAATCCCGTCCACATCCTCATCCTTGGGAAAATCATGCCCCTTTCTCATTTTAGTTGCCGTGATGATAGCTGGTCGGATTCATTTAATTAATTATAGATGCGTATTTACATGATGACCAAAATAATATATGCCGCATGCCCCGATATGCCATCGGTGACAATTTAAATCCAAAACATAGCATAACCGACCAATGGTGGGGCCTTGGCCTTTAGCTCCACACCATGATCATTTACAATATATACATCATCATATACATCTAATGCAACAGGGTCAAAACCAAGGTGTTACATTCCCCTCCCCCTTCAATAGCACTGTCCTCAGTGCTTTACAAGACTGAACAAAATGCTACACTGGTATCGCCTCAGTGTTCCGCAAAATTGAACAAAAATGGATGTGCCAATCGCATGGCATCCTTCAGCTCCCAAGTAGCCTCTTCAGGTCCGTAGTGCTCCCAATGCACCTTTACCTGACCTATGGCTCGGTTCCGGAGCATTGCGACCTTCCTATCGAGGATGCGCATTGGCTCAATTCGGAACTCTCCCTCGGGTTCCACCTGAACCACATCCCAATTTATCACATGGTTAGGATCATGTACATATCTCTTAAGCAAAGAAACATGAAAAACATTATGAGCCCTAGTGCTAGTAGGCAATGCAAGTCTATATGCAACATGCCCTATTCTTTCAAGCACTTCAAACGGCCCACAATATCTTGGTGACAACTTGGCACAACTTCCAAGCTTCAAGGAACTCTTCCTTGCCCTCACTCTGAGGTAGACATGATCCCCAACACTGAACTCCCTGTTCACCCTATGCTTATCTGCATAGCTTTTATGTCTGTCCTGTGCTGCTTTCAGCTTCTGCCTGATCTTTACGACTTCTTGCTCCATGTCCTTGAGCAATTATGGTCCAAGCACAATCCTGTTCACTGGATTATCCCAAGTCACTGGTGTCCTACACCTTCTTCCATACAAAGCTTCATACGGACTCATCCCCAAGGATGCTTGATGTCCATTGTTATAAGCAAACTCTACCAAGTGTAAGTAATCTTCCCACTTGGTTGGTTTGTCCATCACGTACATGCGAAGCATGTCTTCAAGCACCTGATTAACTCTCTCTGTCTGACCATCTGTCTGAGGATGGTATGCAATGCTGAAGTTTAGCTTTGTACCCAAATCTGCAAACAACCCCTTCCAAAAGTTGGAAGTGAACTTAACATCTCTGTAAGAGACTATTGCCTTCGGCAATCCATGCAATTTGAATATCTCCTTCATGAATATCTTTGCAATGTCATCCGTCTGATGCATAGACTTCACTGGTATAAAATGTGCTGCCTTTTTCAACTTGTCTACCACAACCATGATGGAATCATGTTGCCTCCAAGTCATTGGCAATCCTATAATAAAATCCATGGAAATAACTTCCCATTTCCATTCCGGAACTGGCAAAGGATGCAACAAACCTGCTGGATGTTGATGCTCAACCTTTACCTGTTGATGTTTCATACACCTTGAAATGTATTCAGCCATGTCCCTTTTCATTCCTGGCCAAAAGTACTGCTTCCTAGCTGTAGCAATTGTCTTCTGATATCCTGGGTGACCAGAATACGGAGCTTGATGGATCTCATCCATAACAACTCTCCTC
>LPNX010932464.1:131858-144322 GCA_001517045.1 Pseudotsuga menziesii
AACTTGAGTGTACCATCTTTCTTCTTTACAAACATATTTGGTGCTCCCCAAGGAGACACACTCGGCCGGATATACTTCTTTTCCAACAACTCTTGCAATTGCATCTTCAATTCTAGCATCTCCGGTGTACTCATCCTNCTAACAATCTACTACCTCAAATCCGATTGGCAAATACTAAGAGATGCCACATGCATTTCCTGCACCTTCCTGTTGAGTTCATCAGCTACCTTATTCTCTTTTCCCTTTACGTGCTTGATTTCAAAATCAAATTCACATAAAAACTCCAGCCATCTTGCTTGCCTAGCATTCAAAGTAGGCTGATCAAACAAATACTTCAGTCCACAGTGATNGACACTGGTGTTGCTCCTGGCAAAAGTTCAATTGTGAAATCAATGTCCCTCTTTGGAAGAAGCCCTGGAATCTCATCAGGAAACACATCCCTGAATTCCTGTAACACCTGATAGTCCTCCAACCTCAGAGTTTCATCTCCTGACGTCTCCAAGATATGAGCTGCATACAACTGGCAACCCTTCCTACATAACTTCTTTAACTGCATTGTTGAAACTTGTCATACTGAAATCACCTTTGGAATACCTTTCACAACTACTAGGTTCCCTTCTTCATTTATGCATTCAAAAGTCTTATTGTAACAATCAAGCTTCACCCTGNAATTCCTCCACATCTTGAGAGCATGTACTATGGATGCAAGCTCTAGATCATGAGTGGCATAGTTCATCTCATGATCCTTCAACTTTCTTGACTCATAACATATCACGTGGTTGTCCTGCATAAGGACTCCTCCAAGCCCTTGTCCACATGCATCTATACATACCACAAAATCCTTCTCTGGATCTGCAACCTTCAATACTGGTGCACTGGTGAGAAGATTCTTCAACTGCTGGAAGCTTTCTTCACACCGCGATGTCCATTCGAACTTCATTCCCTTCTTTTGCAAAGAAGTGATTACATGTGCAACTTTGGAGAATCCCTCAATGAATCTCCTGTAGTATCCTGCAAGTCCCATAAAAGATCTTACATCTGTCACATTTCTTGGAGTAGGCCAATNCAGTGGCTAGATGAACTAACCAAGACTTCCTATGCTTTACTTTCTTAAAAGCACAAGTCTCCACTACTCTAGAAGTAATGTAACTATGCGTAGAACCAGGGTCAATCAAAATAGAAACAGATTGCTCAACAATCTTACCTGCTACTTCAACTACAGCTGACTGGTGATCTGCTTGACGGTCCTCCAATGCTGCGTAGATCCTAGGCACTGTCCTTGCTACTTGACCCACTATTTCTGCTTCTTGCATATTATAAGCTGGCCTTGCACTCTCATTCTCGAGTGGACAATTTCTGTGCATGTGGGGTCCTCCACATTTCCAACATTGAAGTGGCTCTCTATTCTGTTGTGGATCCTTAGGATTTTCTCCTGCCGTTCCAACTGGTTTACTCGCAGCTTGAGATGGATGCTTCTGCTGATTCCTGAAGTTAGAAGGTTTGAAACCTTTCTTCCTTTGGTCAAACTTCTCGTTCTTCTTGTCCTTCCATGCCTTATGGTAATCAAGTTTACCTTTGCTTTGCTCATAGCAATACTTAGCCTTTCTTATTGCTTCTTCAAGAGTTCTAGGTTCATAAAACTCAATTCGATCTTTGTAAGACTGAGGTAATCCACTCAAAAAACGTTGGACCTTTACTTTTTCATCTCTGATGTATCGGACATACCTCAATATCTCCAAAAAATTATTTGCATATTCTTCCATGGTCTGCTGTCCCAATCTCAGCTCATGTAACTCTTTAATCTTGTCATCATAATACCTGTCAGATAGGTATTTCTGCTTGAAATACTTCTAGAACTGTTTCCACTTCAGTCTCCTTTCACTGATCCTCTTTACTTGTTTAAAGTGTTCCCACCAAATGGATGCTCTTCCATTCAGATTGAATATGGCAACTCTTGCCTTCATGTTTCCTGAATAATCCTGCACTTGAAAGTACTTCTTTATTCCAAGAAGCCAAGCTTCAACCTCTTGTCCAGTCTTTATCTCACCATCAAATGTAGGAGGCTTAGCTTTCTTAAATTCATCTCGAGAGCGGTCCCTATGGTGTCTCTTCCTTTTCCTTTTATGAGAAGAAGAACTTGAATCCCCGCTGGATTCTTCAGAATCAAATGATCCACTAGAAGTCCTTCTCCTCCTCCTGGTGCTGCTCTTACTGCCTTCTGGTCTTGCTGTACCTCATCCAGAATCTATCTTCCTTTGCAAATCTGTCAAACTCTGCAACATTGCAGCATTCAACTGATGCTGCTCTTCCTGGGCTTTGATCAGGCTTCTCATAGTGGCTGCAACATCTGACGATGTCTCTTGGAATCTCCTTCCATTAGACTCAATGTCATCATTTCTATTACGAACATTTTCTCCCATGGCATCTTCTGCCCGCTCATAGGAATCCCGAGCATCATACCCATCATGGGTTCTCATACTGAACCACCACTTACTTACCAACTGTACTGCCTGGAATACTTCTCTTGAAGGTGACTATGATTCTGAAAACGTGTTAATAACACAATTGTTAGATGCATAACATTGATATAAATCATAATCACTTACCTTTCCTGGGAATAACCATAAAATAACAATTTGCCCAAACACACAAAATTTTCTTCATTAAGAACGTCTATCTGAGGGGGATGACGGGGGTCAAGGGGGATTTCCCCCTTGTGGCTTCCCTGCGCCACTGCAGGGCGGGTCGAGGGCAGCACCCTCATTTTTTTTTTTGTAAATCAATGGTTTTCGCGCAATATGGCGCATAAGATCACTGCCACTTTCTCACTATTCAACCCTGAAATTTCACTGAAAAACTGCTGAAAATCCCACTGAAAAACAACTGAATTTTCCCTTATTCAATGGGGTTTCTTCCCTAATTATTCTTCTATAGAATCGGCTCTCAGACCACTTTCTCTTCTGTAGAATCGGCTCTCGAACCACTTTCTCTTCCGCAAAGGCGGCTCTCGGAAGCATTCTTTCTTCCGCAACGGCGGCTCTCGGAAGCAGTCTTTCTTCCGCAACGGCGGCTCTCGGAAGCATTCTTCCTTCCGCAATGGTGGCACACCAACCACTTTTTCTTCCGTCGGTCGCTCTTTTCTTAAAGGAATTTTTTAACTTCGAACGTCGGCGGACTTCTTACATCGGAAAACAAATGACTTTGGCTTCCGCAACGACGGCTCGCCAAACGTTAACTTCTTCCGATTGGCACTTACTTAGAACAATTTTAACGTCGGGCGTCGGTGGACTTTTGGATCGGGAGCCTTAATGCTTTCGCTTCCGCAACGGCGGCTCGTGAAACGCTTTTCCTTCCAATCAGCGGCTGTTTACTTGGAATAATTTAAACTTTTCTGCGGCATCAGAGGTTTTTCTTATCAGCTGGCAAATTACTTTGGCTTCCGCAACGGCGGCACACCAAAGATGAACTCCTTCCGACGGCCGCTCTTTTCTTAAATAATTTTTTAGCTTCGGGCGTCGGCGGTCTTCTTACATCGGAAGACAAATGACTTTGGCTTCCGCAACGACGGCTCGCCAAACGTTAACTTCTTCCGAATTTTCTCAAACTGTTTCGTCGGCCAGGCTTCCGCTGCGCTTCCGCTACGTTGGAAGTCATTCCCCGTCGAAAGACTTAGCGGTTTGGGCTTCCGCAACGGTGGATGGGATACTTCTAACTCTTCCGCAACGGCGGAAGTCTTTCCGCTAGTGGCCCGACTGTTCCATACTTAGCCAAATTTTCTCAATTTTACAGTCATTCATATTATGACTTCTGCTAGGAAGAATGAAATACAACTTCTGTCAGTTGCTTCTTCTTGGCCCATAGAGGCCCATTGTTGTCAACATTGCTCTGATACCATACTGTCACGTCCCCATGCCTCCGACCGGCGAAGAGGACGTGACTACAAGCTTCGACCACCCGGGCTAAGTGCCCCATGAACATATGTATGCACTAAATTACGGAAAACAGAATGCTAAGAGGAAAAGCATTGAAGTAAAACATGCAATTAATCATCATACAAAGCGGAAACCAACAGCATTCATACATGCATGCATTCATTTAACATGTTCATCATCTCTATTAACAGAAAATAAGGTTGCAGAAGTAAAATGAACAAGATCACTTATCTTATGAAGAACTCGATCCGCAACCAGCTACGTCGCTGCAACGTTCCACCCAACCATAGGCCAGCGTGCTCCTTAAACTCTCAGCAGCGCTGCCACCCCCGAGCTGGGCATGATTCTCCAAGGAATAAGGGAACTAGCAGGCTTACATGTAGCCAAAGGTATACAAGACACAGCCAAGATAACACAGTTGGGTTTATCAGGCCATCCAGGAGTTGGGAAAGGCTAAATGCTAAGCTGGTGAGCTCATTACAGAGCCAAGAACACCTACACTAGAGCTAGCTTGACCTCTAAGACACCCAAACACACCCAACACAAGGAACCAGTCCCTTCTCTGCTACACAGTCCCTCAGGCCCTGCATTCCCTTCCAGTGCTATTCAGGGGTGATGGAGAAGAAAGACAACCCTCTAGCTCTGTCTGTGTGGCTTCCAGCCACCAGGTTTATCAAGAAAAACTAATCCCCCATCCCTGCTCCTTACATAGTCCGAAGACCAACCGTTGCACTCAGGCAATTAATTTAGCTGTCACAGCTTAAACAGGGAAAAACGGCTCCCAAGAGATTATACAGTCCCACTGAACGTATCAATGCACCAATTTACAACATGGGGGGGGGGGGGGGAACAATAGTTCTGAAATGTAATTCGCATACATTACCAACATACACAGGGAAAACAACAGTCCGTTTTTCACAATCGAGGCCGCTGAGGAAAAACGTATGCAGACCACACTTGGGGACGAATTTACAGTATCCCGACCGGTGCATATACAGCCACATTGCAGAACCCACAAATTAGCCCCTGAGTAAAGGACGGAGCCACACCATTCTCAAATTCGCAGAGGAGAAACTATGTGGTCAAACCAGGAAATCCTGTGCGTGAGAGACTAATGAACGGGCAATCGTTCAGGCACGAAAATGAACAGCCCCCAGAGAGGACGCGGAAGTGGATGTGCATGAGCCTTCAGCACAGTCGTGGAGAGTGAAATCCCTGCGTGTGGATGAGCAACGTGAGGAAGGAACATACTGTGGAGGTGAGCAGCAAAGTCGTGAGGTCCCAAATTGGAGAGTGCGTGAAGGTTTTTCCTGCCATAGTGAAGTCAACAGTAAGTGGAGTGTGCATGTGGGTGAGGACTGACAGTCCTACCACCTCACTCCCAAAGATCATAACTGCCTCAACCACCAGCAGCCTTTCTTAATGAAAGTGGTTGGAATAAAACAAGGTAAGAAGACACATGGATTTTCAACCTATTGGCCAAAGTTGGACAAATCCCCCCCACATCCTCATCCTTGGGAAAATCATGCCCCTTTCTCATTTTAGTTGCCATGATCATAGCTGGCCGGATTCATTTAATTAATTATAGATGCGTATTTACATGATGACCAACATAATATATGCTGCATGCCCCGATATGCCATCGGTGACAATTTAAATCCAAAACATAGCATAACCGACCAATGGTGGGGCCTTGGCCTTTAGCTCCACACCATGATCATTTACAATATATACATCATCATATACATCTAATGCAATGGGGTCAAAACCGGGGTGTTACAATTTTGGCTAGTTGAGGTCATCCCTCGTCGGCCATCATAGAAGTAATTTGTAATATCTTCCATCCAAAAAATATTTGAAAAAGGAACAAGGGATTACTTGACCCTTGTTTTGACAAAAAGAAAATCGACCAGTTTACCTCCTATGTGGTACAAAGAATGATAATCACCTTTGAATAATGTAGGATAGGTTTCTAAGAATGTGGGAGAACAAGGCCGACTACAAAGTATTGTTGAGACCTTCACAGGATAAGAAACTAGAAGGTGGGACACCCATTAGTCGCGCATGGAAACTTGGATGACCACATCAACGTATTTTATTGAAAGAGTCAGAGGAAAGAAGTTAACATCTCAAGAAAAAATTCAAAATTTAGGACAAGGAATAGATCCCACTGTACACATCAAAAACTGTGAAAGATGAAAGAGTATGACCCCATCTATTTCCAAGCACACTATACGACCTCCTTAACAAATGGTACACGAGGGAAGAAGAAAGAGGATAGACTTTTAATTGGAAAACACTTAAAAATAATTTTATTATAGGTCATTCCCCATGCACAAAGATGGCTATTAAAGCATGTACCTTTCTTCTAACTACTTTTTTGTCTAGGTTTTAGTTAGGTTAGGGTAGACTTTCTTCCATTATCATTAATGCATATCTAACATATGAAGAACAAACACATGGAAAATAAAAAGATCCTTAATATCTGGCCTAGAAATATTAATATCATTATTTAATATTCCATATCTAACCTAGAAATATATTTTTTGATCATTCGGAAATAAAATTTGATAAAAATATATATTTTAAGGTGTATTTTGGCATTGTTTTCTTGATATATTATAGATCCCTACAAAATTTCAAATTTTTAGTATAATGTCTTCAAACAAAACATTATACAAGAAAGGAGGTTTAGTGTAACTGTTGTCAAGAAAGAGCATTTTCTACTAATTTGATTATTTACTTCATCGAATCATGTTATTCTTAAAACATCAATGCACTAACACAATAATAAAAAAATCTATACATACATACATACATTCGCATGTATATGAACAAAATAATACCTTCTAAGTATCATAGTTCAATCCTTGTATCAAGTTGATCAAATTCGATATTGTAGCCTTTTAAAACACCTATAAAGGGGCTACTACATATCAAACCCCCCTTTCTCTCGAAATTGAGAGATAAGTTCCATTTTTTTTGTATAATGTGGGATTAACATATATTAGTTGTGGCATTGGACCCTATAGGAGAGGCCTTCGACATTATGGGACTAACTTTTCACCACCTAGGCGAGAGAAGAAGATGATGAGGGTTCTCAAGGTAATGAAATGGGGAGCACTACTCTAGGGGGTAGTACTTTTTTTTCAGAACTTAATTGTTTAGCAGTTTTTTGTGGTCAGTTATGGTCTGGAATGGTGAAATAAATTTGGGAAAATATTTTCCAAGGGCTTTAATCCAAGATTTTACTGCGAAATTTTTGGAAGAGTTACAACATCATTCCCATTCTAATTTTAAGTTTCTTTATTTATCTTTCTTATTTATTGTTAACCTCAAACACTAGGATATTGATGGAAGTCTTGGACTTCCATGTTGTTTGTTGATGTACTGTTTTTTCGGTCAATAAAAAATACATAAATTCCACTGACATCCGCATGGAGGGAAGGTAATTTACTTAATCCCCAAGTTTCTCCTCTCCTCTACCATAGTGAACTGATACCCTTCCATAGTGTATTGTTTCTGTTATCAGGTAAGGTTGTCCTAACACTTGAGTTAGGAATGAGATCTCGCCCCAATATTACTTTGCTTAGTGCATTATTTAAGCAAGTAAGGAATACTAGGAGGCTGACTGCTCACTTGCAAGTTGAAGAGACAAGAACCTATGCAATGGGTGGTCTTACCCGAGTTAATGAGCTAGTGGCTTTTGGGGGAAGTACCCAAATTTTGTTTATTGGATGTAGGGTCGAGTTACGACTGGAGATCAGTTAGTAGGAGTAATGAGTAATGTGAATAGAGCTGACTAGGGCTAGCATTCGTCACTGTGATAAAAACATTTACGTTCTCACTGGTGTTGTACTTGCAAAAGAGAAGGTCACCATAAGCATGAACGCCCAATAATTACATAGTATTGGGATACATGAGATTTGAATCCTATACACTCAGGCGGAGGTGTTAGCCTTGGTGTTAGAATGGATATAGCCGCTAAATCAACTTGATAAAATGGATCAATTTCCTCAAGAACCATATTTGTAACTGTATATATATAATCGAGGGAGATGTCACAAGATATGGGTTTGGAACTACTAAAATCTCGGGTTATAAAACTGAAGAATGCAAGCAGTTTCATGAGGAACAAACTATTTAATAGGCCTCATAAGAGATATAATAAAATAATATATGTAAGTCATTTTGTGGGGAAGGTTGATTTACAACTCGCCACTTGGACTACAATCTATGTAACTATGGTTGAGTTAAATTGAAAAGATGTTTAGAAATAAAATTAATAAAAAAATATCTTTGATATGACTAGAAATATGAGTACTTTTAGTACATAAATGTATTAAAGAAAAATACTAATAAATTTATAAAGTAAAATACTTTAATTTTGAATTCTTTTTTTTCAGAAGAAAAAAGCCTGCCTTGTTATTCATAACTGAATCAAAGACATAATAACACAGCAGTCAGCAAACAGTAATACAGTAATACATCGTGGAGTTTTCGCCAGGGGGAAAGGCGAGCCAACAACAAAATGATCCCATCAGAAAGCTGATTCATCATAATGTAATCTGCCAGAACAGCCACATCTATCGAGCGTCAACAGGCGCTGAAACCACAATCCAAAAGAGATCTCTCATACTTAATCAATGAACTGATATGATGGAAAAGTAGCATCATATGAACAGCCTCAGTAAAGCTGAAAAGTATCATGCGAGACCAAAAGGTTCTCAATAAATTCCATAAAACTGACAAAGCCTTGAGGATGAGAGAGCGCAATTTTAGAGAGTCGGTCAGCCAGCCGATTGTGCTCTCGATAGATGTGGGCGAATGACAGGTCATGAAAGGCGGCCAAAAGGTTTTTTGTCTCCCGACACCAATGAATAAGATCAGGTGGGGAGAGATCAGCTGATCCACGTACCCAATTGATGATTACTTGTGAATCACCGTATACTTGGGTAAGCGGGATCCCCATCATATGGGAAGTGTGGAGAAGTGCCCAAAGACTGAGCAATTCAGCCTTCATGTTGGTGCCATGTCCGACCCCCAGTGAGAACTCCAATCGATGTGATTCATTGATAAAAATACAAAAACCAGCACCAGCTGTCAAGAATTTAGAGGCACCATCCATAAAGCCGCATGGATAGGAAATGACAGGTGCCATTCCAATAACTCTATCACGCCTCCTCTGTTTGACAGCACAAGTTAAAGTTAAATTTTGAATTCTAAACTTAAGTTAAAGTTATATATATTAAACCCATTTAACTTATATTTATTAAAAACATTTTAAACTTATATTTATAATTTTAAGATAAAAAAATGATAAGTTAAAATTTTAAAAACAAATATTAAATACAATTAAGTATAGTTAATATTATTTAATTTAATTCAATTAAAAGTTAAATTTGTATACATTTAAAATTTAAATTTATATTAACATTTACTTATCATAAATATATAATTCAATAAATTAATTATATATATATATTGAATATGTTTTAAACTTTCATTTAATCGTGAGAACTTTGTATGACAAATATGTGGGAGTATTAAACTTATATAAAATATTATACATTGAATATGTTTTAAACTTTCATTTAATTGTGAGTAATTTGTATGACAAATATGTGGTTATAAAATATTATTCAAGCTTTAATATATATATATATATATATATATATATATTAAAGCTTGAATAATATTTTATAACTACCTAATGTAATATTTTATATAAGTTTAATACTCCCACATATTTGTCATACAAATTACTCACAATTAAATGAAAGTTTAAAACATATTCAATGTATAATATTTTATATAAGTTTAATACTCCCACATATTTGTCATACAAAGTACTCACGATTAAATGAAAGTTTAAAACATATTCAATGTACTTCATTTCAAACTAGTTGTATTTTTATTATATTATATTATATTATATAAATTTTAACGAAGTACTCCTAATTAAATGGAAGTTTGAAACATATTCAGTACTTATGTACTTGTATTAGGTACTTGTATGAATTTAAGTTTAAATTAGTTGTATTTTTATTATATAAATTTTATGTGAGTTGTATTTTTATTATATTGTATTATATAAATTTTAAATTAGCACTACATATTTATTATATGAAGTAAGCAAGCATGAATAGAATGAATGGGGATTTGAATTCGAATTTTACTCTTTCTTTTAATAATATATTTTCTATTAAATTATATGCTTTATTTGGCTCTTGATCAATGACAAAATTCTTACTTGGGACCATTTACTATCTAGAGGGTTTCATGGTCCTAGTAGATGTGTACTTTGTGAAAATGACTATGAGGACTGTGGACATTTATTCATTAGATGTCCATTCGTGACTAACATCTTCACACATTTCTCGATTCGTTTGGGCTCCACCTACTATCCACACACCGTTCATTCCTTCCTGAAACATTGGTTCGACTCCACTGCTATTTCTGATCCTATCCGATATATCCCTACCTTCATATTCTGGTCATTGTGGCTCCTCCGCAATCTGTGTATTTTTGAAAATTTCACACCATCAGCCTCTTATCTCATATACAAAATTGATGATTTGATTGCCCATTACCCTGTACCTTCTTACAAAAAAAAGACAAGAAAGATTGGTCCTCAGCCTCTTCATGAATTTCCTGTAGGGTATTTTGATGGTGCAGCTCAAAGAAAGATGGGGGGTGCTGGGTTTGTGATCTATATAAGTGAAACCCATTACTTTTGTTTCTCGGTGGGCTGTGGTATTGGAACCAACACTAGAGCAGAACTGATGGCACTTTGGTCTCTGCTTAGAACTATCATCCTGATGGGACTGCCAATAAAGAAGATATATGGTGATTCAATGGTGGTTATATCATGGGTCAAAAGACTGACGGTCCTTAATATACCCACATTGAAACACTGGTGCGAAGATATTTACTCTATGATACTACTGGTACCTTCTGTGGCCTTCAATCATATCTACCGGGAACACAACATACTTGCTGATGAATTTTCAAAGAAGGCACTATCTTTGGAGTTGGGTTCTGGTATCTTCATGGAATACATGGATGGAATTCATATCAATGAGGGACATTTTGCTCTCTTTTGATGGCTGTAATTTCTCATTTTACAGCATCCCGTCATTTGATCAGTATTTACTTTTTTGTTTCCTGTTTTGAGATATTTTCAGCATGTTGTTGTGCTTGCCTGGAACGATATGTTTAAAGGATACAGAAAGTAAAATTCTGACCTGATATATCAGGAGTGATGAATAAGTCTGACGAGATTCAGACTTAGTTACACTTATCTTTATTTTGTATGCTGGTTGTTATATTATTCCAGCATGATGCCAGTGTTTTGTTCCTTGCTGACATGTGACTGTATAGCTGTCTTGTATGTAGTTTTGATTGCTGTCTCTGTATGCTTCATAGAATGATTATCAGATGTGAAGATAACCCACTATTGAGTGGCTGTACTGGAAGCTGTTTTTAAACAGACTTATTGTAACTGTTTATGATGTCTTTTGATTCTTTATGAATATCAAAGACTGGTAATTTTTCCTCTAAAAAAATATATATATTTTCTATTAAAACATTTATTATATAAGAAAGAACTTTAAGGTAAAAGTAATGAGAAGTTAGAAGTACCAAGTATATAAATATTATATTGGAAATTAATGTATGACTATTTTTTTCATTATGAGTGTAGTTAACTATAGGTTTGCATCCACCATTTAGAATTTGACAAGTAAATACTTTTACCTCAAGCAATGCCACCTCAACTATAAATGATGATGTCATTCTTTGGAATGTGATTGGTTCTTTTAAAGTTGATTTTGATAGTACTTTTTTTGTTTGGAGGCCCATTCTAGACCTCAAAATTTCCTTAATGATGGATACAATGTCATACGAGCAGTAAAAGATGCAAGTGTTTCTCTTTACCAAGCTGTAACATTGTCTGAGACATTAAACTTGGTTGAGTCCTCCTGTTTTCATATGGTGGGAAACACAAAATGAGGCCGACCTGAGCTTCACACAACCAATAATAATTGAAATAATTGTAATTGAAATTTTTTTTTGAAAAATAAAATTGCTATATCTATGTGCAAATTATGGTTCTCTTCAAAAATTAAACATGCCCCTTAAATTAATGCCCCCACCAAAAACCAAAAACTATATGTCGAAGACATAATTATAAAATAATAATTATGATTGTATTATGAAAAGATGTGCTAGATAAGTGTGATAATAAGATATGATGTACAATGGAATTGAGTGTGGTGATAAAATATGATGCAGTGTTAGATTAAAGCACGAACACAAAAATCACATTCCCATGAAAAATACAATGCTAAGATATACACATTCTTAACACAGTGAAGTTAAATCTCCTTTCAACATGTTTGCGGAAGGATAATTCTAGGAAATGAGGACATCATTTTATGTCTGGTTTACCTTGTCAATTTTTTCCTGTCTAACTACATTGATTTTTACTAATTGTTCAAGAAATTAATGATTATATATATATATATGTTT
>LPNX010932464.1:144417-162609 GCA_001517045.1 Pseudotsuga menziesii
ACTTAGTCAACAACATTTATCTTTTTTTGGGTTAAGTTAAATATGCTCCAACCCAATTAAAGTAGCAAAGATATTTTTCTTAACATGTTGGTTCCCTCTTGATCGAGGATTCTCAAATCTTCAAAAATCAAAATGACTTCTTAAATGAAACGTAAATTTTGCTTAAGGACCTGTTGAGGCCTGGAAAATCGCAGGTAACAACAGTTGGGATTCTCCCCAATAAGTGTTCCCAATTAGCTCGTTATTGTTTGGTATGGGGAATTCGTCCGGTTTACGGTCTGGCTACCGTAGGTCAAGTAACGATTAAAGCTTGCTTTACCGGTTGTGGCTCGGTCCACTGTGTATATTTTTTTTAGTTTTATATTTAGGTATGATATGCAAGTGCCTAGCTAAGTGCAGTTGATAGAGATAACGAAGAGTGTCACAATGTGATGCGCAGGTTCTTACCTCTCGTCTTACCTCTTTCGTTTCTAAATCATGAATAGGAAAACAAATTATACTAGTGCTAACTAAATCTATCTAGCCTATCCCTAGGGAGAAATACCGTAATTAATGATGAGTAATGTACTGCATAACATGCATTTAGAATACTATAGATAGCTGTTTATATTTCTGAATACATGCATATGAATAGACATATAAACAAAGAGATATCTCATTGCCAATTAAAACATTCATTACTTTAATAAGATTTGTGGAAATTTCACATAAATAAACAGGAGCATATTCAGAACATGAAATAACTCATGAGTTAGAACAACCTCACAGTTCATAGAAACAACCTGAAACAGAAGCAGTTCACATTCAACCAGTCTATGTTAAGCATTTGAAACTCCACAGTGCTTTCTCCAGCCGAAAATATAAATTCTTTATTATAAGATGAAATAGTTCTTCTTATAATAACTTTGCACAAGATAGCCTGAAAAAGGTCCACTTTACATAAAGCTTGCTTATGTTTATACAAAAAGAAAAAATTCTTGAGTTGCCCTTGTTTCCTTTTGGGCTTCCCCTAACCTTTCCTTTACAAAATTTTGTCCTTTAGCTTATGGACTCAAAATACAATATATTACATCATTAATCCAATGTTCTAAATAGTCCAACTAAGATGGCTCAACTTGCTCATTCATAAATTTCCTCCATGGCATATGCTGCTATGTTTTCAAAACCAGAAGGTTCTAGAAATCTGATAGTAATTTCATGCTTAGCAGCTTGAGATTTTATACACGCCACTCTTGCCGGAATCAGGCGAAGTTGGTCTTCCAATAAGTGACTGCTAACTGCGGCATGTGCTATTTTAGTTTTAAGCACCTCTTCATATAATCTCTTCACTAGATGAATGGCATGTTTGTCTTCGCTGCATTGTTCCTGTAATTGCTTCAAAAATATTTCATTCTTTGGAAGCATCTCTAGTCTCCTGCTAGCAGAGATCTGACACCGATTGTAAGTTAGGAGGACTCTTCTACAGAATTTTGCACAAGCACTCTTCGTCTTCCTCACTGTCTTTACTAGCTCTTCTACTGCTTTGCTAGCAAACTCGATCAGCTCATATTCTATCTTTATCGTCTCCAGGTCTTTGGGAGGTACATCTATGGGAGGCCCCTTACTTGTTTCCACCCATGTCATTCTTCCCTGTAGAGTTTCTAAGATGTCCTGTGTCATGTCCAAGAAATAGGAAGCTGTATTTATAATTTCCTCCAATCTTATTTCTATCTGTTGAACCTTGAACCTCTCCTCCACCATCTAAAGCTGCATTTGATGAGTCTTATTCCTGAGCATGAGAGCATGCTTCTTTAAAGGTTCAACATCAGCTTCCTTCTCCATAGTTGTCTTTAATGAAACTTCTAGTGAATTCTTTTGATCTTCAAAGGCTACTATCTGGGTTTCATACAACTTGGCTTTCCCTTCCGTAGTGATCCTTTGTACTTCCAGTTCTGTCACTTTATCTTCTAACCTCCCCTTTTCCTTATTCAACTCTTCAATTGATAGCCTCAGATTATCTCTTTTAGCTTCCAAAACCTGATATCCTTGCTGTAGTTTCCCAAAATCTTCCAAGGTGGCCTAGGATTCCTTTTCTATATTGCCTGCAGATAGCA
Organism: Pseudotsuga menziesii; assembly: GCA_001517045.1. NCBI lineage: Eukaryota > Viridiplantae > Streptophyta > Pinopsida > Pinales > Pinaceae > Pseudotsuga > Pseudotsuga menziesii. The sequence goes on from LPNX010932464.1 coordinate 146,511, forward strand.
CCAAAGCATCTTTAGTTTCCTGTAGAGTCCGACACTTTGCCTTGGATACCTTAACTTCACTGATTATATCTTCATATTTTCTCTTCAAGCTCCGACTTTCACTTCTCTCCTTTCTTAAGGTCTCTTTTAACTGTGCAACCTTCTTCTGGGACTGCTCGAGATCCATCATTATTCTGTCCACATTATCTTAAGTGGCTAGGGATAGGGCTACCCCAGCTCTTGCCATTAAATGCGAATCTTTGTTGGTACCGTGGACCACTGTTTTATCAGTCACCATCACTCCTGGCTTACCTCCAATGTCCACCTTTTTCTTTGTTCTTTTAACAATCCTCTTTTTTATCTTATCATAGAAAATGGTGTTTAAATTGGGCACTTCTTCTCCTTCTATGGGAGTAAAAGGAATTAGTTCAATTTCAGATACTGTCAGAGGATTCTCTCTTGTTGTACTACTAGATGGAACAATAGGTTCGAATGGATCAACATCGGACTGAGTCTGTCCTTGATCAGCAGGGTCTTGTTCTTCTTGTGTCTCTTCTCTCAATTCCTCAACTGCCTTTTTTGCTTGCTCTTTTTCCTTAATAGCATCTTCTAATCTTAATCCTTCACTTTATTTCTGCCTTCTCTATATTTCTTCTTCCTCCTTTCTTTTCTTTTCTTCTTCTATTTTCTTTGTCGCCTCTTCAGTTGTCTTTTTCTTTTCTTCTTCTTTAGCTCGTAACCAGTTCTCTGCTTATTATACTAACTCGTGAGCTTCTTCTTGTCTTTTCTTTGTTGCATCTTCTTCCTGCATTTTGAGTTTATCAACAAATTTTCCCTTTCCTCCCATAGTAGCTATCTTTTGTTTGAATCTTTTCCTCAAAGTTGTCATGTTTTGAGCATTTTGGAAGATCTCTTCATCTTTATCCCATAAATTTGTATACTCAAAATGCACTCCAGCTGCTATGCAATAATCAACAACTTTATCCTTAGAGTCATTCCTATGGAAATTCATTTCACCGAAGTGAAAATAATCTAACTCAACAAACTCCACTGCAGTTTTTACCTTGGAAAATTTGTAGCTTCCTACAAAAAAGGGGACTGCACTATATACTGCCTTTTTTTGCTCAAAAAGGAAATTTCCCACTCCATCAATGTACAATTGTCTCACAGCCTCTTTATGGATCACATAGTATATAGCATACTTCGGTAGAAGGGAAGGGGTCCTTGAACCACCGTACATTCTTAAATATAAACCTTCTTCTGTCAAATAATAGTTTCCGTTGTTTTGCACAACTTCCAAATCTTCATTTGACATACAATTACATTCGACCAAGAAAATTAATGTATACAATGGCATAATGAAATTCTCACAAATCTCCTTGTAATGGCTATAATATTTGTGAGCCCAGAATAATTTATAGGCAGCATACACAAGGGCCCGGTCTTTATCCCATTGGCACTTAAATGCTGGGAATGGCTGAGTACATAGAATGAAATCAATCAATATCGAACTCATATAAAATTTTGTCTTCTTCTGGGACACTCCTCCCAATGCTGCACTTATACAAGCTGAAAGGTCGTTGGACACTATATTTTCCCATTTAAAGATTGTACCTTGGGTAGTAACAAAAAATATCAATGGAACCCAACCTATTTTAAATATTTTTCCATTATCCCTCCCGAAAATTCTGTTTAGCATCAAGCAATGAACTTGTATGGAGTGCGGAGGGTTGATGTTTCGTACTCTCCAAAAGGCCTCATACAAAAGTTTTTACCTGGGATCATCATCTTCTTAACTGTTTCCACCATATCTAGATTGATCTCCTTTAACCAACCTTCAGTCAAATAGGTTTGTGGTGTTGGTAAATTATAAGCCATGGATACATAGGCTGGGATATATGCAGCATAACCCCGCCTCTCGGTGTTGTCTAGTATCATCCTTGTTACATCTACTCTAGGCAGAATCCACCCTATTACATTTGAACATGGGAAACGTTTAGGTCTGGTAGCCACTTAATGGATGATCTTTCAATATTTGCATATATAGGCATATCTTCAAACCCAGCTTTTGGCACGCTCTGGTTCAAAATCATTCTGTATACCTCTCCCCATTTATACTCTGGCTCAACTCTAGTAGTGGCTTTAGTATCTTCATAAATAACCTCAACTTTGGCTACTATCTCTACTTCTGGTTCCTCCTCAGCTGCTCGGGCCTTCTTCTTCTGTTTTCGTGGCATGTTGTTGTGCTGATAATTAGCCTGGATACAAGGTGGCGGGTGACCTGGAGAGGCAACAACCTCTGCTGGCAAAATATCCGGATAGGCGAATCGACAGCTGCACGAACTCAATTGGATAACCTTCTCGGGGATAATGACACCTCATACAAATGTTATGGTTTTATAAGCCCGACTGTGGGAGTAGTCAAATAACGTGGCGGGAAAGAAAAATTAACCCATCGCGGAGTCATAATCATGTGAAAATCCACAATATCGGATCGACTCAGCCCTTTCTACCCAGTACATCAGAAGATGACAATGCTAAATTATCTCGGTATCGGCGAGGACATCGTGAGATCGCGAATAGCTTCGACACTAGACCTCCACAACGTCGGTTGACGAAACCACTAAAATTTTGGCTCACTCCCATATACACAGCCGACGGCGAGATCACTTCATTGACTTAATTAGATATCGGAGAAAGATAGGAAAACAAAGACCCGACTCATTGGAGATGCTTCAGACTAGACTTTTGGAAAATCGGCAGACTACCTCCGAGACCATAGACGAAACAACATCCGATACATCAGATAAAACTTTGGAAGGCTCCCGACGGGTGTATCGGAACAGTAGTCAACTGTGCATCCGATGCATCGAAAAGCTAGTCGACTAGGCATCCGATAAAAACAGACAAAAAACTCAAAACTTCAAAAACAATAAGCGACGGGCCAACTTTGGTAAAATTGTGGAAATCCTTAAACCTTCTAAACACTAAAAGAAAAAGGGGGGACCCTAAAAATAATTTTTTTTGGGGAAAATAGTTGCAGCTGCAACTATTGGCGACTACCTGGTGGACACAAATCTCTGAATAACTTATCCTTTGAGACAACACATTTTTTCGGCGATATCACTTTATTAGATTTCTTCAAGATATCTGGATTTCTAGAATGCAAGATTTATGAACTTTAAACATTGATGATAGTCTAGTTTTAAAGAAAGGGGAACCAGGATTTCAAAGTCTCGATAACTCTTTTGAGGCCGAAGATATGAGTTTTATTTTACCTATGCCTTTGGGTAGCTTCCAACTTAGACACCACAAGATTGTAACATATAGTAAACATATATATCCATTTGTTCCTCATTCCCATGTCAATTTGCACTCTTTTGGTGCTTCTGGACTTTTGTCCTTCTGCGTCCTCCCTAATTGATTTCTTTCTGAATTTTAATTCAGGCCCCTCTATCCATAGTGTCCTTTTGTGTGAGAGATATTTTTATTTTAACTCACTGACGGAGAAGAAATTTGGCAATCTTATTCATACTGATGTGGTTCAGCATGTGTTTTGGTACATATTTGCTTCTTGGGAGATTTTGACTCTTGTTAGCCTTTTGGCTTTAGACTGTGGCATGGGATCATTTAAATATAATACACTGTTTACCCTTCTTCCTTTCCATGGGTCTTTTGCTGTTACACCCTTAAGTCAGTCTTTAGTGTGAAATGAATGGAGCCTCAAAATAGTATTCTAGACTTTTCTATCCTTAGTTATTTTACATGGATTAAGCATGACTTCATTTGTGTTCATAATCCATTCAGATAATTTGTTACTCTTAAAGGATTCTTAAACATTGTGTATGGGTAAATAGCAGGCAGTCCTTTGATAAAAAATTTCAGTTTATCCATAACTCTGATGAACTCCAAAACCAAAAGTCATGCTGATTTATTGAAACATAAACAAACCAAGATCTACAAGCAATCAAACTTGAGCAAGTAAAAGTAAAACAACTAAAATTAATCCACAATTAATCTAAAGCAAACAAAACAAATCAAACCATTTATTTATGTACAAGAAAAACAAAATCAAGACCATTAAGAAAAATAAGGCTTGAGAACTGAACCATTTACTTGTAAGTTTTCCTCCCACTCCTGTAAGTCTCACAATTTGTAAGTTGAGGGGCCTATCTTCTCTGCAATATGAAAAGGGCCTATTGGCATAGTTGCTGGAACTTAGTGTGCTTTTCCTTCTCATCATGCGGGTGATCCCACTTAAGAACCAAATCACCTACCTCGAACTCCTTTTTCCCAGCTTTTTGTTTGTCAAACCATCTCTTCACCATTTCTTGTTGATGTTTAAACCTTTCTTGGGATTTGGACCTGGATTCTTTTAACTTCAACAGATTATGTATTCGGATTTGCAGAACTTCATTATCAGTACCCCTAGAGTCTTGGGCTAGTTTGGAAGACGGCAACCGGATATTAGGAGGTAAGATAGCTTCTTTCCCATATACAAGAGTGTAGGGTGACATGCCTAAGGAGTTCTTGGGTGTGACTCTTTTAGCCTAGAGTGCATTAGGAAAAGCTAGATGCCAGCTCCTTTGGTTTTCTATAACCGTTTTCTTTAAAATTCTAATCAGGTTTTTATTTGTGGATTCTGCTAAACCATTTCAATGTGGATAGTAGTTTGTAGAATAGTGTAGCTTAATTCCTTTTTCATTAGCAAATGTAGTCAATTTAATAGATGAAAAATATGACGCATTATCAAAAACTAGGGAAATTGGAACCCCAAACTTGATCATAATATGATCTTGCAGAAAGTCCATAAGTGCATCTTCATTTTCTTTACGTAACAGAGTGGATTCTACCCATCTGGTGAAATAATCGGTTTCCATTAGAATGTACTTATGATGCAATGAAGAATTTGTATTGATCTCTCCAATAATGTCAATCCCCCATTGCTCGAAAGGTTTCGAGATAATCACTAGTTTCAATGGTCCTGCTGCTTTGGCTTGCCTCCCCCCCGCTCCTTTGGCAAGTATCACACCTTCTAACATGAGCATGATCATATTTAAACAATGTCAGCCAGTAGTATCCAACTCTGAGAATCTTATGTGCTATTGTGTCTCCTAAAAAATGACCTCCAACAGGTCCATCGTGTAATTCTGCTACAACCTTCTTTGCATCTTCATGTTCCAAGGATCTAAGAAAGACTCCATTGTAATTCTTTCTAAACATCACTCCATCAATAATCTGATATAAGGCTGATTTCAGATGTAATGATCTTCTTTGCTTGGGACTCCAATGCTCCGGCAAATATCCTTCTTGAAGATAATGGACCAAATCTCTATACCAGGAGTCTGGAGCTGTGAATAGAGGACATACATCCACCATGTGTAATTCAGCTTCATTCTCCCAGCTATTATCTTCGTTGTTTTGACTCTCATCCATCAACTTATAGAGTCCTTGTCTTTTAATTATGGTTGCTGGTTTAAATTCAAGATCATATTCTTGCAAAGCAGTCACACAGTTCCCTCTTCTTTCTCCCAATTCCTTTTGTACAAAAATGGATCGTACCATTGGGTGTGGGATTATTACTTTGGTGCGGTTCTTAATTATGTATGGCCTGAATTGCTTCACCGCCTTAAAATTTGCATAAGTTTGTTTATCAACTGCGGGATAATTCAATTCAGCCCCTTGCAGACCAGTGCTCATAAATGATATGGGATATTCATCTCCCCCTTCTTCTTTCTGTGTAAGCACTGCTTCTAATGAATCAGCTTCTAATGAATCATCTAAAGAAAAAGTGTATAAGATAAAATCATTTTCAAAGTCAGTACTTTTAAGTGATGGTGCATGAGCTATGGATGTTTTAATCTTGTCAAATGCACCCTTCTTGAATCCGTCCACTTGAATTGGACACTTTGCTTCACCATTTGTTGCAAAGGTTTGACAATTTGAGCAAAGTCTGGCACAAACCTTCGCATGAAATTTATTGTCCCCATAAAAGATTGCATACCCTTTTTATTATGGGGTAAAGGGATCTGTTCTATGGATTTAATCCTTTCTGGGTCTATGGAGATCCATTTTTTAGAAATAACATGACCCAATAGCTTTCCTTCTATGACTGCGAACACACATTTCTTAGGATTTAACGAAATGCCATATTTCCTGCAACGCTAAAAAATCTGTTTCAAATGAAATGCATGTTCTTCCCTCTTCTTTGAAAATATTGTAACATCATCTAAATAGACCACAACACTATGTCCAATTAGACCATGAAAATCTATATCCATAGCCCTTTGGAAATTTGCTCCAGCATTAATGAGTCCAAAGGGCATCCTCCTATACGCAAAAGTCCCCCACTTGGTTTTGAAAGTTGTCTTGAGCCTGTCCTCTTCTGCTACTAATACTTGATTATAACTAGAGAATCCATCTAATAGGGACAAAATTTCAGAACCTGAGACCATTTGTAGTATTTGTTCCATGGGTGGGACATGATAATTATCTTTATTTGATGCACGATTAAGATTTCTGAAATCTATGCAAAGTATGATCTCTCCAAACTTTTTCTGCACTGGTACCAAGTTAGAGACCCATTCTGAATGTCTGATTTTAAATATGATTTTAGCATCTGGCAGCTTTTTCAATTCACTTTGAATTAGGGGCTCTAATTTGGGATGCAGCTTTCTCAGAGGCTACTGGTAAGGTTTAACTCCAACTTTGATTGGAATAACATGTTGTATAATTTTGGTGTCATAAGTTTTTAGGTCCTTGTAGGTCCAAACAAATACATCCTTGTATTGTCTGAATAAGTTGATGAATTTAATCCTCTCATTGGGTGAAAAACACTTCCCCAAATTCACATATTTGGGTTCATCCTCTGTCCCTATATTTATCAGCTCAAATTGTAAATACGAGCTATGTGTCTTGACATTTGCTGGCTTTCTGAACTTGTTGTCTAAATCAAACATCTGTTCCAAAGTTCTGACTCCTTTCAGAATGAAATTTCTATTCTGTAGGTTTGCTTGATGTTCTTCGTCATCTATTATGGCTCCTTTAAGCTGTGAAAATCAACATTAATCTGTGAAAATCTTTTAAATAATAAAAACAAAACTGAGCAAACTGAGTCTTGGCTAGCAACCTTTTAATTATCATTCAAAGATTAAAAGCTTACATAAAGGTATCAATAATTAAACAGGGTTCTCAAAAATTGAAAAACAACTATCTATTCAACTACGAAAGCCCTTTACCAAAGCGAGTAGTACTGTAAGAACAACCCTTCAAGTTTCTTTAAAAACCCTATTCAGATCTTCGTGAAACAACCTAATGGCTTGATAGTAAAGTCACGGCTTAAAATTCAATTTTAAAATTATTACCATACATTCAACTAAGGTTGAGAAGGCTCAAAACTAAACATGTAAGTCACGGCTGTGAAATCCTTACCCTCACATTGCAAATAGCCACTAGGGCTTTTAAAAATAGATTTTTAAAAAGAACAAATAGAACAACCAAATACCGGCCGAATCAACAACCACAACGCATGGCAGTGCCATAAAATCCACCTCACATTTGTGTAGGAAAAAAACCCCAGGTGAAACCGAGGCTTACCAATTTCAAAGCTTTCTCGAAATCTCTGTTGTTGTAGTTAAGAATACTTCAAGCCACTGTGATGAGCCTGCACAAACAAGACCAAAATAAGATGTGGGTTAATACTGAAATCCATAAATAAATAAAATTAAATTTATTTAAAGCAGTAATACCAGTTGAAATTATTACCTAGAACACGGTGCAGCAGCTGAATGTATCAGTATTACCCTGCTTCCCTTGTGAGCATTACAAACTGAAGTGGAACCCTGCCAACATAAACATGCAAGTATGCGGTATTCAAGATGGAGTCTCAAGCCGCAGCAAGTTAAAACCAAAACCCTCATGGAGGAACGAACCGTCTGTAAGAAATCAGTCCACACAATGAACAAACCCCTTCACACTCTTCACTAATTTAGAGTTCCAACTCCCACAGTAACACGAAGGAAAAAACAAGCCCACAGTACTCTCAGCACAGTTAAAAACCACCTCACAATGGAAGCAAGACTACTTAGTCACCCTTTTACAGCAACTCGTAAGGCTATCAAAGGTCTGTGTGCTTCTTAATGGAGGTCCGACACCAAACATGGCGGCCACGAGCTCTCAGCTCGACCACTCCACAACCCAGACAAAACAAAGCGCATTTTTAGGTTTGAGGCTAGTTATATGGCGTTTCAAGTCAACAAAAAACCCTAAGCTATAATCACCAACCACGTGTCCTTCAATAATTTACAAATTATGGGTATCAGGCTATAGTGGAAAGTCTCGATTGTCAACTTGCACAAATCATTTGGGTGTTAAGTCAAAACCTTATCACATTATTGCATAGTAACAATATTTTCCCTTGTTTCAATTTCTTTGGTGATAACCCCAAGGTTTTAAAATTTGAAAAGTACTCATTTTACTAGAGACCTTGGAATATCAATATTCTGTCTATATTCTTCTTGGTAATAAATCATGTTTTTTATTTGATATTAATAAGACCCCAACAATGGAGATAAATTTACCTTCCATAAAAGTACTTAACCATAGATCTTGTATTTTGGAAGGCATTCATTTACAATAGGGTTTTGTGCATAGTTTAACTATAACCTCAGCGTTTATAAGATTTCCTCTATTTTTGTTTTAACATATACTATTGATAATGATATTATACAAATCAAGGAAAACAAAGCAGTTCCATGAGTATAACTATTCATAAAAAAAAAACCTGAAGCTGGGATTAGTATAATAATACATTTGGAAATTTAAACATATCCATTGCAATCGAAATCTCATATAAAACAAGGTTAATATACTAGAGAACTAGGTAAGAATACATGACTTACTAAGAATTACTATCATAGAGTATTTAAAGTTTAAAAAGAACTCAAATAGATAAGAACAGTACCATATTCCAATATCTAAACGACAAAGATGTAGTTATGGATGCAAGTATGTATAACATATCTTCTCGTTTATGAATTTATTTAGGCCACTAAACTCTTATTGGTAGGAGTAGAACTGTTCTTAGTGTATAACATCCCCAAAATGAAAGATAAGCATATAATTGAAAATACAAGAAGGGAGATTATTTTTGGATCAAGTACTATAGTGGTAAAATTGACTGCTCTTAACCCATCCTTTCACAGTATTGTTTTTACCATGATTTATGCAGTTTGATAACATTAGAAATACCAACAATACCTTCTTCAGGGTCAAGCTACAAACAATCATTTTTACTAGCATTTATCCTGTGCTAGTTGAATATTATACTCGATCTTGATATTTTACTGGTAACAACATTGATTACCTGTTTAGAACATGTAAAAGAAGCATCATTCCACTGCGTTAGCTGTAAGCTAAGTAAGCCCCGATCTCATCTAAGATTCTTTCCTACTTGACAAAAGAAAGTAATAACAGACTTAGTATCAGAGTAAGATGTAGTTTCCTTTCTGGCTTTCTAAAACATAAACTATTGTGTTTAACATCCCTAACATAGAACTTCAAGATAAACTAATTAATTTTATAGAGGTAAAGAAATATAATGCTCTTTGTTATTTATGACTGTTTGAGTATCCGCTAATAGTTATTGGCTCATTGGTAATGACAACCTTGATAGTTTATGTTACATGAAAAATTTTAAATTTTTATGAATTTTTGGGTTATTACATGTGGTATCAGAGCCCAAGGTTCAAACAATAGGCCTGAATGTGGCTCAACTTGTATAAATAAAATAGTATATTTAAAATATGTATATTGATTTTTATTTTTCTTTTGAATTACACTACAGAGAATTTTTCTGAGTTAACTGCAGGTATGGAAGGATTGGAAGAATATGCGGATGAGGAGTCCCCATTTACTGAATGAAGTAATTAAAAAAGGGAACCTATACAAGAAGAAATAACTAATAATTCTTCTAAATTATTACAAATAGTTAAGGAACTAAGAACATAGATGGAAACGGTCAAAAAAGAAAATTAGAGAATTCTGAGAGCTCAAGAGGATCTAAATTAGATTTTGATGGAAAGATTTCAGAATGAGGAAAAAGATAAACGAACAGAGTTTGAAGATATGCCTTACCAACATAAAGATAAAAGGACTAAACAGTTTAAAATAAAAAGTAGCTCATCTTCTGAGGTTTATGGCGATCCACATAAAAAGAATTATCAATATACTTGTGATAGTAGCGAAGATAATCATCATACCAGAAAGAGAAAGTTTAAACCTTATGAAGAAATCTCTGGAGAATTCAAGAAATCAAGCCACCAACCTTTAATGGTGAAACTGAGAAGGGAGAAGAGGCAGAATCATGGCTATCCGAGATGAAGAAATATTTTCAAATTTATAACTACTATAATCAACTGAAAGCTAGAATGGCTATTTATAACCTCACTGGGAAAGCAGATATTTGGTGGCAGGACCTAAAAAGAGTAAAAGGCATTAGGGAGAAAAAAATTAATTGGAGTACGTTTAAGAAATATTTTAAGAAGAAATTTTTGTCTGACCAATACTATGAGGAGTGGGCTAAGGAATTCTACGAACTAAAACTGGGAACAATGAATATGAAAGAACTAAATAGTAAATTTCTAAGTCCTGAAACAATGAACATGTGCCGTATATTGTGGAAGAGAAGCCTAAGGTACAGCGACTTCTCAGCTGTTTACCTTATCATATAAATGATAGAGTTGAGTATGACAATCCAAAAAACTTAGAAGAAGCAATGAGAAAGGAAAATTTCTGTTATGAATAGAATCGTAAAAAGGAAAGTATGACAAGCTGGAAGGAAAAAAGAACTAATAATTTTGAACAGAAGAAGAAAGGTTTTGTACCTAACCGAAATTTTAAGAATAATAAGACACAGAATTTTCCTAATAAAAATTTCCAAGGGAACAAAAGTAATTCACAAATAAATCCAAATGGTTAAAGAAATAAAGAAACTATTAACAATCACAGTAACTATACCAAGAATTTTGAACAGAAGGAACCAGTAAAGTGCTGGGAATGTAATGGTCATCATTATGCATCAACTTTCCCTAATCAAAAGAAGACTGTTAGCAACATACACATGATCCAGGAGGAGATGACTGTCGGTGATCTAGCGAGGACAATGCCCTGGATCAACGCAGTAATGGAGAACATGCAAGTGGATTACCAAACTGCCATGGTGGAAGTGGAAGGTAAGCTGAATCAAATACCTATATCTATTTTAATCGATCCAAGGGCTAGTTTAAGCTATATTCTCCTGATTTGGTAGAAAAGTGTAATTTATCATTAGAAAAGTTTGCAAAGTCTTGGTTAGTCTAGCTAGCTACTGGTGCAAAAAGAAAGGTGATCAGCTTTGTTAAGAATTGTACTGTAAAAATGGATCAGTTTGAAACCTCAGTTAAGCTTAATGTTTTACCTTTAGGTTCTTATGATATGTTAATAGGTATGGATTGGTTAGAACAACATCGGGTAATTCTGAACTATTTTGATAAAACATTTACTTGCGTAATTAACAATGGAGAACTAATAACTGTAAAAGGAATCCCTAGGAAAATAGTTGTAAGAAAGATTTCTTCTTTGCAACTTAAGAGAGCTGTTCGAAAGGGATGTGAAGCCTTTACTGTAACAATAATTAACAAAGAAAATACTAGTAACAAGGATAAAGTAAAACTAGAAGATATTCCGATCCTAAGGGAGTATTCAGATGTATTTCCGGAAGACGTTTCAGGACTTCCTTCGAAGCAAGAGTTAGACTTTACTATTGAGCTAGTACCTGGTGTAGTGCCCAGCACAAAATCCCCTTACTGGATGAATATACTGGAATTAAATGAACTAAAGCCGTAGTTAAAAGAACTCATTGATAAGAATTATATTATACCTAGTGTGTCTCCCTGGGGAGCACCTGTTATTTTTGTTAAGAAGAAGAATAGAACTCTACGACTATGTATAGATTATTTTCAAATAAATAAAATGACTATCAAAAACATATATCCGTTACCTCACATAAATGATTTATTTGATCAGCTACGTGGAGAAACGATATTCTCAAAGATTGATTTACGATCTGGTTACCATCAGGTTCGAATCAAAGATGAAGACATCTTTAAAACAACTTTTAGGACTAGGTATGGTCATTTTGAGTTTGTTGTTATGCCATTTGGGCTTACTAATGGGCCATTTGTTTTTATGTGTATGATGAATATTGCAATGCATAAATACCTGGATAGGTTTGTGGTCGTATTTATTAACGACATCTTAATTTACTCAAATTCTGAAGAAGAACATAAAGAACATTTAAAAATTGTCTTACAAGAGTTAGGAGAACATCAACTTATGCAAAATTTAGTAAATGTGATTTCTTTAAGGATAAAATGCAGTATTTGGGTCATATAGTGACTAAAGAAGGAATTTCCGTTGACCCCAAAAAGATAAAGGCAATCGAAGAATGGCCAGTCCCAAAAGACGTAACTGACATACGATCATTCATGGGGATTACTGGCTATTATCGAAGGGTTTCAAGAATTGCAAATCCCATAACTTTTTTACATAAGAAAGGGAAGAAATTCGAGTGGAGTAAAAAATGTGAAGACAGTTTTAAAAAGTTAAAAACATTATTAACTACCGCACCAATCTTAAGAATTGTTGACCCTAATAAATATTTTATAGTATGTACTGATGCATGCAATGATGGTTTAGGTGGAATTTTAACTCAGGAAGGACACGTCATTGCTTATGAGTCTAGGAAGCTGAAGATTCATGAGAAAAATTATGCGACCTATGACTTAGAATTGGCTGCTATCATACATGCCTTAAAAATGTGGCGTCATCATTTAATCGAAGAAATTTTATATTAATGACAGATAATAAAGGGTCAAAATATCTGTTGGATCAACCTAACTTAAATGCTAGGCAAGCTATATGGCTAGCTTTCCTTAGCGAATACGATTTTGAAATCCAACATATTAAAGGAAAAGAAAATAAGGTTGCTGATGCATTAAGTAGAAATGAAAAACTGAATTTTACAGCAGCAATCAACACCTATAAAACATATTTAGAAGAGCAGCTAGAAGAAGGAATAGGACAAGATGAAAATTATCGAAAATTACAAGCAAGGGTAAGAGAGAATTTAATTGAAAGTTTAAGTACAGGGTATAGTTTAAACGAAAAAAGGATTATTATTATATAAAGATAGACTATACGTACCTAATGTACCTAAAATTAAGTTGCTGATTTTAAACAAAATTCATAAAACTCCTTATTTAGGGCATCTTGGTTATCAGAAAATTATAACCATGCTAAGAAAGGATTATTTCTGGCCAAACATGAAAAATGAATTGGAAAAATACATTGCTAAGTGCTTTGAATGTCAGGAAGTAAAGATTGAACATCAACATCCAGTTGGGCTACTTCATCCATTACCTATTCCTAGCTAGAAGTGGGAGATAATCAGCCTAGATTTTATCACCGGACTACCTAGAAATCAAAATTTGAATGAATCAATAATGGTTGTTGTCGATAAATTAAGTAAGGCAACTCATTTTATACCTGTAAAAACTACTTATAAAGCTGCAAATATTGCTGATATTTTCTTAAAACAATTTTTTTCGGTTACATGGAATACCAAAAGTAATAATTTTAGACAGAGACCCTAAGTTTATGGGCAACTTCTGGAAGTATTTGTTTAAATGATAAAATAATACATTAAACTTCAGCACCTCTTTCCATCCTCAAACAGACGGACAGACTGAAAGAGTAAATCAGGTATTGGAGGATCTGCTAAGAATATATGTAAAAGAACAACCAGGTAAATGGGAAAGTTGCTTACACCTGGTAGAATTTGCTTACAATAATCACTATCAAGCCTTAGCAAGGTATAGTCCTTTTGAAATTTTGTATGGAAGGAAGTGCAATACCCCCATCTCATGGAGTAATCCAGTTGACAAGCTAGTATTAGGACCTGAATTATTAAAATATATGGAGTTAATTGTAAAACAGGTACAAGGTAACTTGAAAGTTGCGTAAGATCGACAGAAAAGTCAAGCATATCTTAAACGAACTCAAAATGAGTTCCAGGTAGGTGAACATGTTTTTATTAAGGTGAGACCTAAAAAGAGTTCTCTGAGGTTAGTAAGTTGTGCTAAGTTAGCACCCCGATATTGCGGACCTTTTGAAATATTGTCCAGAATAGGATAGGTAGCATATCAGTTAGCTTTACTGCCAAACTTAAAGGTTCACAATGTTTTTCATATTTTTGTATTAAAAATATATGTACATGATGTTGATGTAATTATAACTTCGGAATGTTAAATTTTCATATGCTTAACTAAGACATCAGTATATCATTTAATTTTTCATAACAAAAGCATATAAACAGGATAACCGAAAGAAACAGTATCACAAGAACATCACAGATTTATCCTGGGAAAACCCTAAAGGGAAAAAAACCCAGCAAAAGCTTCCTCAATATAGATGCCCCAAAAAGGTAAAAAGGTAAAACCAACAAGGAGATCAAAAACCTGATCCTCCTCCTTCTCCAACTACTTCTCTCCTCCACAAGTGCGCTACTCAAGTGAGTGTGTGTGTTTCAAATGAGGAGCACTACACCTCTATTTATATTCATTCGTTCACTTAAGTTAACTCATCTGTCATGTAGGATCGAGTTAATCATGTAGGCTCAAGTTACACATGTAGGCTCAAGTAACCACACTGGGGTGCTAATGACCCACCTTTACAATTAGAGGGGATTGCCTCATGACTCTTATTAGTTCTTCCAATTAGGAGCATCGGGGTAAAAAGTAATACAAGTGGTTCTCCCTGTAAGACCATCAGGGACCACAAAGAAATACATATAGAATATTATTCGAAGTTACAATATTTCAACACTCCCCCTTAACGAGAAGGGTATTCTATAACAACATCAACAACAACAATAATAGGAGAGAGATAGAGGACATCATCAACATCATCAGGGTGATACATCTATAAATCATTGGAAGATTTTCAACATCATGTATTCTTCATATTCAATCTTTAGTCTTCAGCATCATCAGTACTTTGACCGCTTCGATCAGCAACATCTTCAGCATCTTGACTCTTCCGATTAGCAACATCATCTTCAACACTTTGACCTTTTTGATCAGCAACATCTTCTTCAGCACTTTGGCCTTTCGATCAGCAACAACATCATCATCATACTCTGATCTTTCGATCAGAAACATCATCATGAAAACATCATCAAAGCATCATCAATATCAAAATATCAACATCAAAATATCATCATCATCATACTCTGATCTTTCAATCAGAATCATCATTATCATCAGCCTTTGATCTTTCGATCAGAAACATCATCATACTCTAACATCAACTCATCATCATATTATGATCTGTCATCATCATCATACTTTGATAATATGGCATCATCATCATCACATTCTGATCTTTCGATCAGAAACATCATCATCATCATCACATTCTGATCTTTCGATCAGAAAACATCATCATCAGCAGCAACATCATAATCATAAGCAACTTTTGATCTTCCGATCAGAAAACATCATCATCATCATATTTTGATCTTTCGATCAGAGAACATCATCATCAGCAACTTCTGATCTTTCGATCAGAGAAACATCATCATCATCATATTCTGATCTTTTAGATCAGTACATCGTCATCATCATACTCTGATCTTTCGATCAGTATGTCATCATCATCATACTCTGATCTTTCGATCAGTACGGCATCATCATCATTAGAAACAACCTGCAATCCACAACTCAAAGACAAAAAGTCTTTGGATCACTTTTGGACTTAAAGTCCAAGGATGATACAATCCCACCACATTCTCGACAACCGAAGTTACCAGATTGATTACGGGAGAATAAGTCCCTATCACTTTAGGACTAAGTCCAAGGACAATGCAATCCTACCACATTCTAGAGGACCGAAGCCACCGGATTGATTACGAGAGAATTAGTCCCTATCACTTTAGGACTATGTCAAAGGATGATGCAATCCTACCACATTCTCGAGGACCGAAGCCACCGGATTGATTACGGGAGAATCAGTCCCTATCACT
>LPNX010932464.1:167638-221774 GCA_001517045.1 Pseudotsuga menziesii
AATGATAAATTCATGTCAAGTAATTGTGGGTAACCCTCCTATTGGTCAAGGGTTAAAGTCCCCACAGTTATGGGGCCCTTAGGTTATTAGACTATCCTAGTGAAGTCGACCCTAGGTGAGTCATTGTAAGTCGGGGCAATAGTCCCCACAATTGTGTTACCCTCCTATTGGTCGGAGGAGGCAAATTCCCCACAAGTGGTGGGGCACTAGGGTTATTAGACACTCCTAGAGATGTCGGCTCTAGTAAGTAATTGTTAAGTGAGGCCGACATGTTGGAGTGCACTTCAAGTGAACGAAAGAATATAAATAGAGAGTGAGCCTCTCTATTTATCTCACTTGCAACACTCACACTCACTCATTGGGGCGCATGAGTGAGAGAGGAGAAACTCTCTCAATGAGAGAGAGAGAGACTGCTGCTGTCGGGAGATCATCTTACTGTTTTCTGGTTTTACTGTTTTGGTGCTGATTCTATCTCTGAGGAAGTTGCGGGGTTTTCTCCTTTATGGTTTCCCCGAGGAAAAACTCTTTGTGTCTCTTGTCTCTTGTGATGTGCTTATGTTTTATTGCTGTGCTTGTTATTCTCTCAGTTGAAAATATCCTAAGATCATAATGCTAGCTTATATGATGAAAAACTAACACATGATGCTACTCATGTTATTAACTGGAATGATGTGCAGGTGGAACCTGAAGGAGATTTTCTGGTGGAACCGGATTGTATCCTTGAAAGGAGGGAGATCTCACTTTGGAATCGCACCATTGGTCAGGTGAAGGTGCAATGGAAGCACCTTAGTCGATAAGAAGCCACCTGGGAATTGGAAAGTCATATGCGGGATGCATATCCAATTCTATTTCAAGGAAATTATGAGGGCGAAGAATAAATAACATCGAGGACGATGTTATAAATTAAGGGGGTGTGTATGTCACATGCCCCAATTTGCAAAACAATTTTATGTTATTGAGGAACATTATGTTATATTTTATGTTAAAGTTTGTAATTAATGACCAAGTGGGGTCAAGGATAATTTAAATGTATTACATAATATTTTATTAATAAATAAATAAAAGATGAGACAACAGCTTAGGGAAGCTGTTAAATGAGTGTTTACTGGTCACTTCGGGGAGGAGATTGGGTTGAGAGCAGATTGACATGTGGCAGCATCTTCAAACTATTTCTAGCTATTGCAGGTGGCAACTTCCCTATTTTTGTGGTCATGATTCCCCAAGAAAGTGGAACAGGAGCAGGTGGCTCATTAAGTACAAACTGACCCAAAAGACCTAGGCATGCTAATAAAACTTCCTATTGAAGACAGTTGAGGCTGCTCATTCTGGATTTGTGATCATTCTAAGTGAATGAAGTGCACATGTGAATTCGATGGAGGGGACTAACTGAAGTAAGTTTGAGGGGATAACTGCTGCAGACCCGAACTAGTGCAGCTATTCTAAGCTAAAGTTCTTACTGCTATAAGTAGAACTAAATTACTGCTGAACACTCAGTGGAGTTGTAGAGGATCTCAAGACTACATCTCTCACCCAGTACTTTACCAGGAGGACCAGGAGACAAGCTCGGGGGTCTTGAGAATTGCGGTCCAGCTCTTCTCTAGGATTTGGTTGGGAGGAACAACCTCCTTAAGCCGTTTTCACCTCATCTATACTTCCATGTTTTACTTAGTTCAGTTATCTTATTTATTCACTGCATCTGGAAAGTTTAAGAATTTTCATTAATATAGTATATTGTTGTTTTATTTCTGTTAAGGGATAAATAGGAAAATTTATATATGCTGTGAAAATTAGTAATTAACTAGATTAGGGTAAATAAATAAAGAGGTTTCTAAGTAATTTGATAGATAGGAAAAATTACCTAAACTATATTTTTCCACGCCTTTTGCAAGGCAGTACTCTAGTATAGTAGGTATATTTATTGCAAATAAGTAGATTCAATAAAACTTGAATGTAAATGCAAATGATATTTCTATAGGATTTTGTGTAATTTAATTGCAGAACTTTAGAAGTATTTGTATTATCTATTGAAGGTATTTAAATTAATTAATTACAGGTAGAAGAACAAATTTAATTATTACATACTAGTATGCATAATATTTTATACAACGAAACTAGTAAAGTACATATCATAAATCTAGTAAGTAGACCTAAATAAATAATATAGAAATAGTAAAATTTTAAACTAGGTTTAACTTAGTAACACAGTAATTTAGGTTAATTAATTATCCAGCTAGTTCATTTATGTAAAAAGTAAAACTAGGGTTCCTGAAACCAAATTTCTAGCTCTATAAACCATTAAGATAATTAGGGTTTAAGAAAGATCTGTTCTTTCACAACATATTAAAGTAAAAATTTATAACACCAAACCTAGCATTATATTCCTGAAATTTACAGAAAAGAAATACATCCTTATATTCAATCCCATTTCCAGAATTTATTATAGTATTATTAAGTTACTGCTAGCAAGATAATTCTTAATCGAAGATTAATAAATCTTAATCCTTTTATTAAGAAACAAAATATCTTACTCATCTAGTTAATCCTATCCATCGAAAAAGTAAAAACTATAAAATTAGTTAAAATAAACCAAATATACATAAATATAAACCAAACAGAGGAACCGCTAAATCAACATTAAGCTGTGAAAATCTTTTAAATAATAAAAATGAAACTGAATAAATTGAGTCTCGGCTAGCAGCCTTTTAATTATTAGTCAAAGCTTAAAAGCTTACATAAAGGTATCAATAATTAAACAGGGTTCTCAAAAACTGAAAAACAACCATCTGTTCAGCTACGAAATCCCTTTACCAAAGCGAGTAGTGCTGTAAGAACAACCCTTCAAGTTTCTTTAAAAACCCTATTCAGATTTTCGTGAAATGACCTAATGGCCTGACAGTAAAGTCATGGCTTAAAATCCAGTTTTAAAATTATTACCATACATTCAGCTAAGGTTGAGAAGGCTTAAAACTAAACATGCAAGTCACGGCTATGATAGCCTTACCCTCACATTACAAACAACCACTAGGGATTTTAAGAATAGATTTTTAAAAAGAACAAATAGAGCAGCCAAAGACCGGCCGAATCAACAACCACAATGCATGGCAGTGCCATAAAATCCACCTCACAACTGTGCAGGAGAAAAATCCCAAGTGAAACCGAGGCTTACCAGTTTCAAAGCCTTCGCGAAAGCTCTGTTGTTGGAGTTAACAATACTTCGAGCCACCGTGATGAGTCTGCACAAACAAGACCAAAAGAAGATCTGGGTTAATACTGAAATCCATAAATAAATAAAATTAAATTTATTTAAAGAAGTAAAACTAGTCGAAATTCTTACCTAAAGAATGGTGCAGCAACTAAATGTATCAGTCTTACCCTACTTCCCTTGTGAGCATTACAAACTGAAGTGGAACCCTTCCAACATAAACATGCAAGTATGTGGTATTCAAGATGGAGTCTCAGGCCATAGCAAGTTAAAACCAAAACCCTCGTGGAGGAACGAACCATCTTTAAGAACTCAATTCACACAGTGAACAAATCCCTTCACACTCTTCACTAATTTAGAGTTCCAACTCCCACAGTAACGTGAAGGCGAAAACAAGCCCATAGTAATCTCAACAGAGTTAATAACTACCTCACGATGGTAGCAAGACTGCTTACTCACCCTTTTACACCAACTCGTATGGCTATCAAAGGTCTCTGCGCTTCTTAATGGAGGTTCGACACCAAACATGGTGGCCACGAGCTCTTGGCTTGACCAGTCCACAACCCAGACAAAACAAAGCACATTTTTAGGGTTGAAGCCAGTTATATGGCATTTCAAATCAACGAAAAAACCTAAGCTCTAATCACCAACCACGTGTCCTTCAATAATTTACAAATTATGGGTATCAGGCTATAGTGGAAAGTCTCGATTGTAAACCTGCACAAATCATTTGGGTGTTAAGTCAAAACCTTATCACATTATTGCATAGTAACAATATTTTCCCTTGTTTCGATTTCTTCGGTGATAACCATAAGGTTTTAAAAATTGAAAAGTACTCATTTTACTAGAGACCTTGGAATATCAATATTCTATCTATATTCTTCTTGGTAATAAATAATTTTTTTTATTTGATAGTAATAAGACCCCAACAATGGAGATAAATTTACCTTCCATAAAAGTACTTAACCATAGATCTTGTATTTTGGAAGGTGTTCATTTACAATAGGGTTTTGTGCATAGTTTAACTATAACCTTAGTGTTTATAAGATTTCCTCTATTTTTGTTTTAACATCTACTATTGATAATGATATTATACAAATCAAGGAAAACAAACCAGTTCCATGAGTATAACTATTCATAAAAAAATACCTGAAGCTAGGATTAGTATAATAATACATTTGGAAATTTCAACATATCCATTGCAATCGAAAGCTCATATAAAACAAGGTTTATATACTAGAGAACTAGGTAAGAATACACGACTTAGAAGAATTACTATCATAGAGTATTTAAATTTTTAAAAGAACTCAAATAGATAAGAACAATACCATATTCCAATCTCTAAACGATAAAGATGTACTATATGGATGCAAGTATATATGACATATATTCTCGTTTATGAATTTATTTAGGCCACTAAACTCTTATTGGCAGGAGTAGAACTGTTCTTAATCTATAACATCCCAAAAATGAAAGATAAGCATATAATTGAAAATACAAGAAGGGAGATTATTTTTGGATCAAGTACTATAGTGGTAAACTTGACTGCTCTTAACCCATCCTTTCACAGTATTGTTTTTGCCATCATTTATGCAGTTTGATAACATTAGAAATACCAACAATACATTCTTCAGGGTCAAGCTGCAAACAAACATTTTTTCTAGCATTTATCCTATGCTAGTTGAATATTATACTCGATATGGATATTTTACTGGTAACAACATTGATTACCTGTTTAGAACCTGTAAAAGAAGCATCATTCCAATGCGTTAGTTGTAAGCTAAGTAAGCCCCGATCTCATCTAAGATTCTTTCCTACTTGACAAAAGAAAGTAATAACACACTTAGTATCAGAGGAAGATGTAGTTTCCTTTCTGGCTTTCTAAAACGTAAACTGTTGTGTTTAACTTCCCTAATATAGCACTTCAAGATAAACTAATAAATTATATAGAGCTAAAGAAATATAATGCTCTTTGTTATTTATGACTGTTTGAGTATCCGCTAACAGTTATTGGTTCATTGGCAATGACAACCTTGACATTTTATGTTACATGAATAATTTAAGTTTTTACAAATTTTTGGGTTATTACAGACACCTTCATCTTCTACATTGAACATAGAAACACAGTCCCATAAAACCAAGGTGTCTTATTCTTGTGTTTCTTTTGGTTCATGCTCTTTCTCTTTCTCTTCCACATTTTCTGTCAACTTAGAATCCAACAATTGGTTCATCACTAAGGTCATAGAATTTATCCAATGTGGGCAATTCTTCTCAGAGTGAGGTTGATAATGGAATGTGCAAAAATTATCCATTCCTACATCTGTCAAATTCATGGATGAGGGACTGTGTTGGGTAGGATTGGGTTGACTATTGGCCCTCTCTCTTTTTATAATAAGGCTTGTATTGTTTATGAGCCTCCTTTTATTTTTCCAAATCAATCACCCTATTTGATAACCTCTGCATCATCTTCACTACCCCATCTAACTCCTGTGATCATTCATCCTTAGGATTAGTTAATAATAGAGGCTTTTTGTTTCCATAAGTTTTTTCGTCTGACTACACAAGATAGTGTTCTATACTTTCCATTTCCGCCTCCACCTTCTCAGCTTCTTCATAAGTATCTACCAAAATGGGTCTAACCGATCTGTTGACAAACATGGCTAGATCAGGCCCAAGAGCTGAGGTATAGTACTCAATTAGGGCATGCTCAGATGGTTTGTCAGCCGCATCAAAGTTATTTAGGTAGGCAGTAAACCTCTGAGTGAAATTATGTACCCTTTCTTTCTTCTCTTTCTTTAGGGAAACTAATCCTTTCATCAAAGCGACGTGAGTTTTCTGGAGTCCGTATTTGTTTCAGAACAGTCTCTCAAAAATATTCCAATTTGTGATTGAGTTTTCTGGTAGGGAAAAATACCATGAAGATGCTTTTCCCTTCAATGTATGTGGGAATAATCTGTAGACTACATCTTCATGTTCTGCTGCTTGCAATCCCTCTAAATCCAGCTAAAAACTCTGCAAATTATCATCCACAAGAATTCCTTCATCTGGTTCAAACTTGGGTAAAGCTTTGTCAAAAATCTGAGGCATAACATGCAATGCCAAGGGGTCAAGTTCAAAGGAGATCTATCCCTCCAATCAGGTTGTGGAGGTGGCTGATTTTCATTCACATTGGCCATGATTCTGATTGGAGACTGAGGAGGAGACTGGACAGGAGTTTGAAAAGGAAAACAGTGAGGGGAATCTGGCCCCAACTGATTTAGAGGTTGGACAACTTCTTGTAATGTTGTTTCTACCAATTCTTCAAGATATTCCACCAACAATGAATCTTCTAATTGAGGACGATCTTTCCTACAATACTCTCTTCTAGGTAAAGAAGGAATAACAGGTAAAACTCCAATATTCTTTGCATACGCCCTGGTAATCCTCCTTAAATATTCAACTACTTCGTTATCAATGGGATAGAGAAACCCCTTTTCTTTTTCTTCAGGAGTGGGTTTCTGAGGCAAACTAGTTTCAGAACTGTCACCAGTGGAGTAATATCGAGAAAACGAATTTCCTCGGCCAGCCATGCACTGGTGGCCCTCCTAGTGTGAAAAATTGTTGAGGCCTAGAAAATCACAGGTAACAATAGTTGGGATTCTCTCCAATAAGCGTTCCCAATTAGCTTGTTATTGTTTGGTATGGGGAATCCATTTGGTTTATGGTTCGGCTACCGTAGGTCACGTAATGCTTAAAGATTGCTTTACTGGTTGCGGCCCGGTCCACCATGTATATTTTTTTTTAGGTTTATATTTAGGTATGATATGCAAGTTCCTAGCTAAGTGCAGTTGATATAGATAACGAAGAGTGTCAAAATGTGATGCGCAGGTTCTTACCTATTGTCTTACCTCTTTCGTTTCTAAATCATGAACAAGAAAACAAATTATACTAGTGCTAACTAAATATATCTAGCCTATCCCTAGGGAGCAATACTGTAATTAATGATGAGTAATGTACTGCATAACATGCATTTAGAATACTATAGATAGCTATTTATATTTTTGAATACATGCATATGAGTAGACAGATAAACAAAGAGATAGCTCATTGTCAATTAAAACATTCATTACTCCAATACGATTTGTGGAAATTTCACATAAATAAACAGGAGCATATTCAGAACATGAAATAATTCACGAGTTAGAACGATCTCACAATTCATAGAAACAAGCTGAAACAGAAGCAGTTCACATTCAACCAATCTATGTTAAGCATTTGAAACTCCACAGTGCTTTCTCCAGCTGAAAATATAAACTCTTTATTGTAAGATGAAATAGTTCTTCTTACAATAACTTTGCACAAAGATAGCCTGAAAAAAGGTCCCCTTTACATAAAGCTTTCCTATATTTATACAAAAAGCAAAAACTCTTGAGTTGCCCTCGTTGCCTTTTGGGCTTCCCCTAACTTTTACTTTACAAAATTTTGTCCTTTAGCTTATGGACTCAAAATACAATATACTACACCATTAATCAAATGTTCTAAATAGTCCAACTAAGATGGATCAGCTTGCTCATTCATAAATTTCCTCCATGCATTGGCATCTGCTGCTATGTTTTCAAAACCAGAAGGTTCTAGAAATCTAATATTAATTTCATGCTTAGCAGTTTGAGCTTTTATACCTGCCACTCTTTCCGGAATCAGGTGAAGTTGGTCTTCCAGTAAGTGATTGCTAACTGCCGCATGTGCTATTTCAGTTTTAAGCACCTCTTCATCTAGTATCTTCACTAGCTGAATGGCATGTTCATCTTCGCTGCATTGTTCCTGTAATTACTTAAAAAAAATTTCATGCTCTCGCAGCACCTCTAGTATCCTGCTAGCAGAGATCTAACACCGATTGAGGACTCTTCTGTAGAATTCTACATAGGAATTCTTCATCTTCCTCACTATCTTTACTAGCTCTTTTGCTGCTTTGCTAGCAAACTCGATAAGCTCATATTCTAGCTTTATCGTCTCCAGGTCTTTGGGAGGTAAATTTGTGGGAGGCTCCTTACTTGTTTCCACCCATGTCATTCTTCCCTGTAGAGTTTCTAAGATGTCCTGTGTCCTATCCAAGAAATAGGAAGCTGTATTTATAATTTCCTCCAATTTTATTTCTATCTGTTGAACCTTGAACCTCTCCTCCACCATTTGAAGCTGCATTTGATGAATATTATTCTTGAGCATGAGAGAATGCTTCTTTAAAGGTTCAACATCAGATTCCTTCTCCATAGCTGTCTTCAATGAAACTTCTAATGAATTCTTTTGATCTTCCAAGGCTACTATCTGGGTTTCATATAGCTTGGCTTTCCCTTTCGTAATGGTCCTTTGTACTTCCAGTTCTGTCACTTTATCTTCTAACCTCCCCTTTTCCTTATTCAACTCTTCAATTGATAGCTCAGATTATCTCTTTCAACTTCCAAAACCTGATATCCTTTGTAGTGAGGATTTCTCCATACTGCAGGAGCAAGAATGGCTCCCTTGTGCCTATAGGGCACAAGGGTAGGTTCCTACTCTTTGAAAACATGAAAAAAAAGAATGGAAATAGCATAAACAGAGCAACGAATTAAACTAAGCTAATCTAAGCAAGAATAAGTAAATGGAAACTACTATATACTAGATCTAAGAGCTAATAATAGAAAATAAAAAGGGAGATGAAGCCCTTGTGAACCCCTCTGCAGAAAACGGGTTAGGGTTCCACCTCCTTGAAACCTGCAAAGAACCTAAGCTACTACAATGGCAAACCTGCAAACAATGTCAACGAAAAACCTGCAAATAGCAATGAGCGTTAGAAAGCAAAAATAATTAGACAAACATGAAAAGAAATGTTATACCTCACTTGGGTGGAAATGGGCCACCATGCCCTGGCTCATGGGAGCACCTCTCTCTTGTTTGGGAAGCAATGGCTTGATGGAATGGAAATGAAGGAGAGGGAATGTGGGTGGTTTAAGAGGCAAAGGTCTCAAAGCATCCACGGGCAGCATAACAATAGGCAAGTGAGGAATGTTTTGAGAGTGACCCCCCACCCTCCTTTTATAGTTTTTCCAAGGGATTTTAGGGTTTTAAGCCCTTGGTCATGGATTTAGCCCCTTTTCCCCTAAATTTAGCCCCTTTCAGGGTTTTAGCCCCTTTTTTAGGGCTTTGGCTCCTAGGGAGATATTTTGGGCTCTTTTTTGGGGTTTTTAGCCCTTTTCTTCATCCTTGGGCTCTTTTGGAGGTGTGGGGGTCAAATGGAAGGTCTTATGGAGTGAAATGAGTGTTGTGAGATGGTGTCCTTGGGTGGTGTAGGCCATTGAGAGCTATGTGGGGGATTTTTGGGTTAACAGATTGCCCCCTGATGTGTGAGGGTAGGAGCTCAACGTATGGCCAACGAACATCATAGGATTTACTGTCGAGAGGTGGTGTTTCTGGGGCTGGGTCATGGTGGCTTTTGGTTTTTGTATTAATTTGGTTCTCATCAATGGGTGAGATACAATAAATGTGTGACATGTATATGGATGAGGCGGGCATTCCCATGCTCATGACAATGTCAAAAGAATCATTTGATCTATTCTCTAAAATACAAGGGCTGATCATATACAATTGAAGTTACAATGATGGTTGCCTCTCATGTGAGGCTGAATACAATACTGATCTGGTACATTGGACCCATGGCGTTCTCATGGAATGCTACATCTTCATGAATGATGGTCTACTGGATCTGGTACATAGCTGTATGGACTCGCTGATTGAGAGTCAGAGTCTTTGTGGTACGAGTATGCTGTATCAATCATAAAGGTATATCGAAGCACTGCTGGGGCTTCTGATCATTGTCTCCAACGCAACTCAGAAATCACAAGGGACATAACCTGTTTAGGTCCCTCAAGTGGACTCACCAATGTGCTAGAGTCAGGTGACATCCGGGGTCTTCTACCAAGTACTGTGTGGAAAAAACCTTGTACGAATCTCAATGGTGCGATGATGGAGTTGAAGTCGAGCACGTGAGAAACAACCATCCCAAGAAGCACTAAGGACTCCTCTTAAGTGGTCCAAGGAACTCATCAATGATGTAAATGAAACCAAGGTACATGGACCTCTAGGTCTATCCTATGGAATATGTGTGTTGGTGTCGACAGAGGGAGACCTGCCCCTAGTCAAGGTAATGATATTTCCTTGACGAAGAACACGAGGGATAGCCGAAAGGTGTGAAGCAATCTGCAAACTGACTCACTAAATTGGGGGGGAGGGGAGGGAAGGGAAAAAACTGAACAGGGGCAGGGGGGGAGTGGGAGACTCAAACTTCCTTTATTCAGAGTATGATGGTAGGGTGGACCAGGCAGTAAATGAATCTGACTCAAGAAAATGGGATCAGATGGGAAATACTTGGGGATGTTGCTGCAGATGGGAAATACTTGGGGATGTTGCCGCAGATGGGAAATACTTGGAGGAGGTGGACACTTTTGATACTGATGGGATCCAAGGAAGACACATTGCAGAGTACTATGAACAAAGGTGACCCAATGTGGGAATGCTACCAAACTGTTTTCTGTGGGGTGGTGTCTAGGGACACCGTTATGGTACGATCTCATGGATTTTTGGCGAGCCCAAGAAGGTAAATGCTCGATGGTGCTTTCAATTTTAGAGAGTCTAAAAGCATGAAGAAGACTCCAGTGGGGGCTCTTTTTCATTGGTAGTCTCCTGTGCCAGAAAAAGGATAAAATTATACATAGGAGAGCTCGCTCATCATGGAGGGGATGAGAGACTTATTTACCGCTGGTAGTCCAATTAGGATGAAAAAGGTTAAACCTATACTGACTGGACAGTCATTTAGATACTTTTATGAGCATGAACGAAACCAAGTTTGCTCGGCAATCTTTTCTTGATGAAACGGCTGGAAAAGAGCTTAACGACAATCGGTGGTGAGATTTTTCGTCAAGTGTGACCCCTTTTCCCGAGAAAGCACAAAAGTATGTAGAGGGGAATGGTCTTGGCTTGAGTGTGCCAAGGAGGTCCTTTCCATGAAATGGTCTACATGGTTCGCAAAAGGAAGTAAACGGGATGATGTAGACGCCATTTCCTATACTTTAGCGAGTGGGAAAGGAAGCGGCTATGCTCGACGATCTTCTCATTGTTTTAAGGAGTCAGAAAAGAGCTTAAACAAAACTCCAAGGTGGTCAACCGACTGCAGTGGCACAAGCGGTGCCCCATGTCGAGACGGTGGACAGAGGTCCAAAGGTCATCCACGCAGTATGGACAGTGCAGAAGGCTCTCAAACATACCAATACATGCGTGGGATATATCATGGTAGAGGCCTGCGAGACGATGCGGCAGAGGCATGCAAATCGAGGTGGCTCTCAGACAGAGGTCAGGAGAGCGTGTGTATGTGTTGCGGTGGACGAACTTGACTACATGCGATGTGAGTGCAAGTCCGGGGGCACTTATATGCCAAATACATGCAAGAAAATAAATCATTTTGTGGACAGTTGTCCAGAGGTCCGCATAAGGTGCGGTAAAAAGAAAAGACAATCTATGTGTTAAAAATACAAAATAAAAGCTAAAATTACATTTTTTAACGGGCGGTGGCTCGAGGACACTTCTATGTCAAATACATGGAAGAAAAACAAAGGGTTTTGTGGACGATGGTCCAGATGTCCACGTAAGGTGCAGTGAAAAAAGAAAATTATAAATACAAAAAGTAAAATTATAGTACAATCCTTAACGGGCGGCGGCTTGACAGCTTGTATGAGTAGCGGTCGGGAAGTGTGATACGAGTACCGGTCCGTAGACACTGGCATCGTTATGTCATGGCTCATAAATCAAGGTGACTTGTGGGAGATGGTCCTGAAATTTACTTTTTAAACATGAGACGATGGTCTCATAGCTAGATAGAGGGTGGAATTCTGAAACCAGTGGCATGAACAACGTCTCAAACGGAGTCTGTATGGTCCTATTATGTCGATCGGAAGAAATTAGGTCAAATGGGGCCTATAAAATGGGGGGGTCCACATGGTGAAGTTTCATTATCACTGTTCATTGTGGAGTTGGAGAGGTGGTCCCTAATTTTTCATTTGCTGATTTCTCTTGATTCGACTGACGGTTTTGCGAGCTACGACTTGTAGGTAAAAGCTCTCACTGAACCTCTTCATTTTGATGGCTTATTTGCTGAATTTGACCACCTAGAAGCCCCCCATGAGTTGTTTGGGGTTTCTTTTGCACTAGGTCGCTCATTTCGAAGGGAAAGGTGCAACCTGGGTGCACCTGTTGGGAAATTATGAGCACCCTGGGTGCTCCTTTTGCTCAGATAGGTGCGCCCTAGCCTCCTTTGGGTGGCTTTTTGATGGTGGGGATGTCTGACATCAAGGTTTTTGCTTTGTGCAGGATGGTGGAGATCAAATGGAGGGAGAGAGACTACAAGCCAGTCAGAGATGCATCATTACATGATGGGGGTGTTAGAGATACACTATCCCACCGTGGGTTGCTGAATTTTATGAGGATTCCACTTATGCGGAGCTTGGGTTTGCTGATGCAAACTATGATTGGTTTCTGGGATGTTGCTAAGGAGGTGTTCCTCTTCGAGGGCCAGCGTATTGAGATTATGCTGGAGGATGTGTATTTCATTACTAGGCTCCCAATATTGGGAGTAGTTGGTGACTTGACACCTATACTGTCTCGGGGGGAGACATTAGAGGATCTATGTGATCGACACTATTACGCTACGATGTATGTGCATGGTTCTTACATATTGATGTGTGACATCGAGGATTTGTCCACACGAGCGGTGGGGACTTTACTGCAGTGCATCTTGGGTTCCACGGGGAGCCACAAGATTTCTGGTGGTCAGCTGCAGCTAGTAGAGCATGCCATTGGTGGCACATATTATGCATGGGGCCAGATGTACTTGCAGGCTGTTTGGCATCAGCTGAACAAGTCGAAGATTACTGGCGTTGGTTTTTGCTTTGGCTCCTTCCTATGTGCTTTCTTCTTTGAGAAAGTAACTACACTTTGTCCTCATCAGGCTGTGGAGGACAGTGGTCCACAGGAGCTGAGGATGTATAGATGGTGCCAGATGATGATTCGCGAGGGTGGTGGTAGAGTGGGCCGCTTCTTCACAGAGGAGTTGTTGGAGCAGTGGCTCCAGCTACCTATGGTGATTGAGGAGTACCCATATGCAGGTATGGATTTCCAGGGAGATCCTGAGATGCCCCGACCTCCTGGTCAGTCTTGGGGACTAGCTGGTATTTATGCTTGATATTTTTATGTTAATCTTTGTGCATAGTATAGTTGAGTTGGTTAGTGATTTTCATATTGATGTTTGTGGACTAATGGTGTCCTTGCTTGTGTGTGCAGATGTTGGTCCTCACCTGCCACCTGGGCATCGGAGGCGGGTTGTTACCGTACCTCCTACGGTGGCCCCTTCCGGGAGCTCCCACAGGCAGCAGTGGGATATGGATGGACTGGTACTGTACATGGAGGAGGTAGCTACTGGAGTGTCAGATGTTGGCTAGCAACACCTGAGTACCAATTTTATTGCTACAATTCACAATCTTCCTCCTGAGCTGACAGGCGTGATGAGGAAGATGGCAGTGGCTTGCGATCACTTTCGCCGGACGGCAAGAGGTGGTCTTCTTACAGAGGATGCGTCCTCTTTGGAAGATGATGGTGCCGAGTCAGATGATGGGTCTGAGTCAGATTATCAGCCTAGTGGGGCTGTCCCTAGTGCATTGGTGCACTTAGGGGTTTTTGTGTCGCTTATGTATATCCTATTGAGAAAGCATATGTGGCTTCTAATTTTTGTAGTGGACATGCAACTTATGGATTTATATCTATATATATTTTTGACGCACATGGATGCGCTTTTATGGTTTTATTATGTGAGTCTTTTTATTGTGTTGTGGAATGCAAATGCCTATGTGATGTATTATTACAATGTGTGTGTATTTTCAGACATGATTATGCATTATGTTATGGTTGTATGTTTCCTATATACTGTTATGGATGTGCCAATTTAGAATATCATTAGCCATTTGATCTACGACACTATTGAGGTTCCTGGGAACATGTGTGAATGTGATGGATTCAAATGTTCTGACCATGTGTTTAGTGCGTAGGTACTTTCTAAAGAGGCAGGGATCGCGAAGTCGGTAGTGGTTGTTTAGTTGAGAAACAAGCAGCTGGGAGTCTAAGAAGATATCGAGATGGTGAATTACTAATTGTAGAGCGGCAGCCAAGAGGCCATTGACACCATCATACTCTGCCTGGTTGTTGGTTGCGGTGCCCACGCATATTCCGTCGATGTGGATCAACTCGTGCGATGGGGAGTAGATTACCCATGCAGCCGAGGCAAGGTTCGGGTACCATCTACTTGCTCCATCTGCGAATCCCATATACCGATCTGAGGTGTGATCCATCTGAAGCAATGAGAGGAAACAATACATAAGACTCAATCAGGAAAAATGTGTAAAACAAAAAATGGAAACACTATAATACAATTCAGAACGCTGTCACTCAAAGGGGTGACGTTAGGGGGAAAGTTGTTTGGACTTTCCCAAGATCAGCGGTCATTCCTTTGTGTGACATGATGAATCCTTGGAGATGGCCCGTGGGGACACAGAAAACACACTTGGATGGGTTCAAGTGGATCCTGTACTGGCGACATTGCATTAGGACTTGTCACAAGTCATTTATGTGTTGTGTGTGGTTTTGTGACCATGCGATGAGGTTATCGAAACACACCAACATGATGTGAATGAGATCGCGGAAGCAGCACGTCATGGCGTGCTGGAAGGTGGATCCAACATTTTTGAGGCCAAAGGGCATGACTCGGTAGGCGAAGGTGCCCCATGGGGTTGTGAATGCCGTTTTGTAATGGTCTTCTTTCCGGATTTGGATTTGGTTGTATTCGGAAAAACCATCCATGAAGGAGAAGGCCTCATGTCCGGCGCATGCATCGATGATTTGGTCGATGAATGGGGTGGGGAAGTTGTCTTTGGGACATGCCCCATTGAGATTGCGAAAGTATGTGAAAACGCGAATGGTACCCTGTTTTTTATTTATGCGAACAGGATTAGAAACCCAAGTTGTGTATGCAATGGGATAAATGAAGTCAACTGTGTGCAACTTCTCTATCTAGGCTTTCACTGCAGCCACTTTGGATGGATGGATGGGCCGTTGCTTCTGGCGGACGGGTACCACATTAGGCCATGTGTCAATGTGGTGCTCCACGATGGATGGATCTAAGCCGGGAATTTCAGTGTATGACCATGCGAAGATGTCGCGGAATTCTTGGAAGAGAGCGGTGTAGGCATCGACCTCTTCTGGGGAGCAAGATGCCCCCAACATGGTTTCTTCAACGATCTCATAGTTGGTTGAGATGTCAATTTTAATGGTTGGTGAAATGTTCACCATGTTCCCTTCTTCGAAGGCATCGGGTGCTGGGATTGGGTTCTTGAACCAATCAACCTTCCCATGGATGAAATCTTTGGTCTCCATGGAAAACTGGTCGGACTGCGACACCAGCTCCTCCGGGAGGAAGAATGAGTGATGGTGCATGTCGTCCCATGGGTATTCTGGGGCGGTCAGAGCTTCAAGTATCTCCTCATCATTGTTGAAGCAATGAAGTGACAGGTTTGATGGACCATCGTTGGAGATGGGGATGAGTTGGTCGGGGGAACTAGACATCATGTAAATGGACATAGTGTCAGACGAAGGAGGTGGTGGGTGAACTTCTTCGATCAAGGTGATCTCAGACTCAAGGGAATGGCGACGGAGGTCAGCAAGAGCCATTTGAAATTTGGGCAGGTCTTGGCAATGGTGGGAGTAATGTCCATACAAGCTACAAAGGGCGCAAGCATGGTTTTTCCTCAATGCCTTGTTCTTGACTAGTGGCGCCGTTGGGAGTTCAACCACGGGGATGTTTTCGTTCGTATCCATGGCATCCAGATGCGCATGGATCACTGGAATTTTAGGGAAATTTTGAGTTGGATGGCCCTGTTGTTCGCAAACGGCCTAAGGTGGGACTTATCGTGGTTCTGTAGTGGCTTTGGTGTTCTTTCCCCTAGCCCTTTTGGGTTGGGGCGGTGCAGGTGCGGGTGCGGTGGTTGGCTTATGCGGACCGGGTGGGGGGTGAGACTCAACCGCAATAGGTTGCACTAGAGTTAACACAACCTAGGGCATTGCTGGTTGAGCTGGTGGATCTAGATACCACACTGGGATCCCCAACGTAAAGTTGGGTAGGCTTAAGGTGGCCATGACCGGCTTGCTCATGACACCAGGTGGGGGAAAGAGGAAGGGAATTGTATGGACTGGAGATGAGCCCACATAACTCCCAGCTAGTTGCATGTGGGGGTGAGGTTGTGGTTGCAGCTATGCGTAATGCTGCTGCTGCGAGTGATGTTGTGGCTACTGTTGGCGTTGAAGCTATGGACGATGATGTGGTTGTGGTTGGGGCTGCGGCTACGGTTGCTTTTTGGGTGCAGCGGTGCTTGATGAGACCATGCACAAGTCCATAGTTTGCTTTTGTGTCGGTGGTGGTGACACCAATGTGAAAGGAGCTGTCATGGTGGGATCGGTAAACAAACCAGGGCCCACATTCAACGGTGGGGAGGATGGTGTGTTTTTAACCACAGTGTTGGTTGCAGGGATGACGTTAGCGTGTGCGGTCTCCCCTTGCGGTTCAGTGGTGGTGATGGTAGGGATAACATTGGTAGGTGCTGTTAAACCTTGTGGATCATGGTAGGTGAGCTGGTCAACCGTCACAATCTTCCCTTCATGGGGGACCATCATGAGTTGGAATATAGTTGACGTGGCTCACATGGTGTACATGTAACTCCTCCCAAGGAGGAGGTTGTAGTCCAGTTGAGCATTGATGACCTCAATGTCAATCAGGACTGTCTTCTCAGCTAATGTGATAGGGACATGGGGGAGGGTTCCTTGGGCTTTAGTGGGATGTCCATCATAATCCCGCAGAGTTGTGGAGGATGGTTGCAGAATTGGTGATCCAAGATTCTGCTAAACCAAGGTAGACATGGTGCATGTGGATGCCCCCTCATCCACTATGCATCAGTGCACAACCAAGTTCCGGATGGACACCGAGATTTGGAAGGCGATAGTGGAGGGCATGTGTGGCTCTCCATTCTCTGTGTCAAATGTGATTAACTTAGAGTCGGAGGGGTCTACTGCCCCTAGAGTGGCTAGTAAAGATTTCTGCTGCATTGGGAATGTTTTAATTACCTCAAGAGCAGACATGGCGGTTGGCGTATGGGCCAAATCATCCACAATGCTATAGCTGACTACAGCTCTAGCTGTGGCATTATTGGCAATTCTACGTATGGGGGGGCGCGGGAATGGGGGAAAATAGAGAGGTAGGTTGGTTTTCTTAGACGTGGATGCTGCTAATGAGTTGGTAGGTTCGGTGGTGGTACCGTACTGATTTTGTCTAGTCTGTAAGTTGACCTATTTAGTGGTCATGGCCAGTAGGTGGTGAACACCTGTTTCGGCCGTGGGTGGTGCCCCTGGAGAGCTGGTATTGTAGTAGGGAGGGGGAGCAGTTGCCACCAATCCTTGGATTGGTAGTGGGTTCTGAAGCACCATGGGAGGAGGCCCTTGTGGTGCTTGGCTGGGTTGGGCTTGAGTGGGAGCATTGGTGGCTTGTTGGGCCTCATTTTGAATGTCCTGCTTAGTGCGAGCCATGAGGGGACACTCAAATGTGTAATGTCCATAAACATCACAGAGTGTACAAGGTTGGTTTGTGCGCAACGAAGCATTGTGTCTTGGTGCATTCTATCTTGGGGGGTTTTGGGATGGTCGGTTAGTCACGGCATTATTGGGAGGGTTCGGTTGCTGACCGCCTCCCTGCAGTTGGTTATTGCCTTGGTTGCGGGGCCTGTTGTTTCTAGCTTGCCCTTGTTGATTATTGGGGGCAGGCTGGTTGGGACAGTTTTGTTGTGCGAACACTTGTCCCAATGGAGCGGGGGTGGGGGCTTGAACTTGTTGCACTAGCGGTGCATAGTATATTTGTGGGGGTGGTGGTGCCACAAATGTGGGAATTTTCCCCACATACTGTTGTGTTGGCCAAGCCATGGCCTGAGCCTACTGCTGTGGTGCAGGTTGTGCATAAGAGGTTGTTGCTCTAGATTGGGACATCATTCTAGCATAGTCCGGAGCTTGGTTTTGGTAAGCAACATTAGCAGTGTTGCTTGGTTGCGGTGTAACGACAGGTGGTGTTGGTCGAGGCTGTGGTTGTTGGGAGACTGACCCTATAATTCCATCCACTGGGTGGGATGCCATCGATGCATCGTGGTAAGAGTTACTTGGACGGGGAGCATCTGGAATGACAGTGTACAAGTATCCAAACTGGGGATAAATGAGATCAAATTGTTGGGCCTTCAGTATGGCCTCTTCTTCAGATTAGGGATGTTCAGATGCGACGTCCTTTGTGATGGGTGGGAGCAAATTCTTAAGGAACCAATCCAAGAAGATCCTGTTGTCTAGTTGGATTTTTCATAAGCTATGACGTTGCCGCCACTCATGGATATGGTCAGTTATGTGAGTGGCGGTGCTTTGGCGACAGGATAGCAGGATCTCCACCCCCTTGTCATATCTGATAGGGAGTTGGAAATACTGTAGGAACATGAAGGCTAGGGAGTTGAATTTGGGGTACTTTGCTTGTGGCATCTCAATGTACCATTGGCTGCGGCACCTATAAGGGTGTGTTGGAACAACCTCAGCTTGATGGAGTCATCTACGATGCTGTTGGATGAGCACCATAGATGGAATGTCATTATATGATTTTGGGGACATTCCCCGGCTTTGCCTTCAAACTTTGGGATGTCTGATGGTAGCTTAGTTGGCATGGGTGGCCAAAAAGCTTGGTGGCGGATGGGGTCATTCGTTAATCTAGCCAAGTTAGGAAATTTCAAACGAGCCATGAAGGGCAGATTTGACCCCAAGTTGATGTGGGATGGGGCTGCAATGGGGGTGGGGTTTGTAGGTGCATAATGCATCTGCATGGCTATGGGTGCTTGTGGTGGAACCATTGCGGATGGTCCAATGCCCCCAAGTGCTATGTGGGGGGTGGTATGGGTGGTAGAAGCATTTCCCCCATGTATGGCAGTAGGGGCAATGTGGGTGGTCGGTGCACTGCCCCCCTGTGTGGCAGGGGGGACAATGTGCGTGGGGGGGCCACTGCCCCCATGTGTTACCACTGGGCCAGCTTGGATGGTCACTATTGGTGGTGGCAATTGGCTAATGACAGTCTGCATGACTATGCTTGGACTGCTTTCCAAGTTGTGGGTGTCAAGTTGTGATGTGGACATGGGTCCACTTGCTAAGGTTAGGCCAGAAATGGATCCGGGTTTGCACTAGCCACGGGGCTTGATGGTGCGGTGTGGAGGTCTGGTTCAGACTGATATGGGTCTGAGTAAGAAGCAGAGGCTCTGTGGCCCTCTGACGGTGTGGGAGATCTCTAAGAGCGGCTTCGACGATGTCGATCAAGTGTTCCAAATGGTGGTGGTTCGCCTCTTAGGTGTGAGGAAGATCGTGGAGGATCAATTGTGTTCGCTTTTGTATATGAAACTGGTGGGTATGATATTTGGACCTGGTTTCAATGGCTTCCTATTGGCTGAAGGTGGTCTCTCGACCACCAAGACTGCTAGAAGACAACACTTGGCTTGTTCCTCACGGGTTCTTCTACTCAATCGAAAGGGGTCGTTTCCCGTTTCGCTTGACAATTCCTCTCAGTGACCAGCTACTTTGGGGTTCTTGTGGTACTCCTCACAATGAGTTTCTGGGCAAAGCCCAAGTACTTCCCATAGTTGAAGCAGTCAGGGACTTATGTCCTCAAAGACTGCAGAATTGATTGAAATTAGTGTAAATTTGGTAAATTTTAAGGCTTACTCGGTGTCATGAGCTGAGTTGGGTTAATTATTTGGTATGGTGTGTTGGTTTGCTTGTTTGTTCTAGTATTTGGTTTGCAATATGGTTTATGGATTCATGGTAGAGTTCATATCACGGTTTTGTATGCAAACACAAACATAAATTTGTAAGCAAGTATAGTGATTAACCCTGGATTGTTGGCCTAACTAAATGTCTACCTCTCAGTGATATTCTTCTTCAACCAAGAGAAGGTGCTGGGCTCTCAACACAATGGGACTAATCCCATTCATAGATCCTCAAGTCACCTCCTAGGTGCTAGGTTGGTCAACAGGGAGGACGCTTAGGGCCGTGAGAATCCCTCCTTCTCTACCCCCTCTACCTTCCAGGTCACATGGTTTTAGTGGTTTGGGAAAAATACCATGGAGTGCCTAGATCTATACGAGCTTACCCTTCGTCGTATCCTAGAATACCCCAGAGGGTGATGAATGGGTAGAGGAGGAAGGGGACAACAAGATGGTTATTTTTAAGTTACTTTTAGTT
This sequence comes from Pseudotsuga menziesii, assembly GCA_001517045.1. Classification (NCBI taxonomy): domain Eukaryota; kingdom Viridiplantae; phylum Streptophyta; class Pinopsida; order Pinales; family Pinaceae; genus Pseudotsuga; species Pseudotsuga menziesii. The sequence goes on from LPNX010932464.1 coordinate 188,247, forward strand.
AGACTAGTTCATTTTACTAAGCCTTAATGATTGATTTAGCATATACACATTGTTCATGGATTGATTTGCAGAAAGTAAAAACTGGAATTGAAAAAGACCTAAAATGGTGGATAGAGGTGGCTGGGCCACACTAACAGTCCTCTAAAACTGAAAATTACTGTCAATTAAACTTAAATACAACTTTTGTGTGACAGGACGCACATTTATGACCAAATCCAGTGAGGGGGCCGCAAGATTTTTCCAGAAATGAGCGAGGGGGTCACACAGAATGCGAAAACAACCATAACCTGAGCTTCTGGGCTGAAGTCGTGCCTGTCTGGGGATTAAGTGTGCCCTGGGTGCACCTGTTGGCCAATTAAGAGTGCCCCAGTCTCACCTTTTCCCTCGATAAGAGCGCCCTTCTCCGGAAAGGGTTTTTTTGGTGATGCAGGGTCAGATCATGGACGACAGTAACTGGTACTGGGGTCAGTCTGACTCGGCTTGGCCTAGCAGAGGCTTCGGCACTGAATAAAACAGGAAATAAAGCATATTTAAAACAGATCTAACATAAGATTCTTGAAAACTAGGGTAAAATTGAAAAAACTTGAAAACTTGAAATTTTTGGCCCAGGGATCTTATGGGATCGACCCAGTGGAGTCGCCAAAGCTATAGTGAGGATTTCTCCTCACTGCAGGAGTAGGAATGGCTCCCTTGTGCCTATAGGGCACAAGGGTAGGTTCCTACTCTTTGAAAATAGGAAAAAATGGAATGGAAATAGCATAAAAAGAGCAGCGAATTAAACTAAGCTAATCTAAGCAAGAATAAATAAATGGCAACTACTGTAAACTAGATTTAAGAGCTAATAACATAAAATAAAGAGGGAGATGAAGCCCTTGTGAACCCCTCTGCAGAAAACAGGTTAGGGTTCTGCCTCCTTGAAACCTGCAAACAACCTAAGCTACTACAATGGTAAACCTGCAAACAATGTCAATGAAAAACTTGCATATAGAAATGAGGGTTAGAAAGCAAAAATAATTAGACAAACATGAAAAGAAATGTTATACCTCACTTGGGTGGAAATGGGCCACCATGCCCTGGCTCATGGGAGCACCTCTCTCTTGGTTGGGAAGCAATGGCTTAATGGAATGGAAATGGAGGAGAGGGAATGTGGGTGGTTTGAGAGGCAAAGGTCTCAAAGCATCCACGGGAAGCATAACAATAGGCAAGTGGGGAGTGTTTTGAGAGTGACCCCCCACCCTCCTTTTATAGTTTTTCCAAGGGATTTTAGGGTTTTAAGTCCTTGGTCAGGGATTTAGCCCCTTTTTTGGGCCTTTAGCCCCTTCCGCCCTAACTTTAGCCCCTTTCAGGGTTTTATCCCCTTTTGAGGGCTTTAGCTTTTGGGGGGCTATTTTGGGCTCTTTTTTGGGGTTTTTAGCCCTTTTCTTCATCCTTGGGATATTTTGGAGGTGTGGGGTCAAATGGAAGGTCTTATGGAGTGAAATGAGTGTTGTGAGATGGTGTCCTTGGATGGTGTAGGCCATTGAGAGCTATGTGGGGGATTTTTGGGTCAACATCCTTGCTGGAGTTTCCCAAACTCTACCAAGGTGGCTTCGGATTCCTTTTCTATATTTCCTGTAGATAGCACCAAAGCATCTTTATCTGCCTGTAGAGTTTGACACTTTGGCTTGGATACCTTAACTTCACTGATTATATCTTCATATTTTCTCTTCAAGCTCTGACTTTCACTTCTCTTCTTTCCTGAGGTCTCTTTTAACTGTGTAACCTTCTTCTAGGACTGCTCAAGATCTGTCATTATTCTGTCCACATTATCTTCAATGGCTAGGGATAGGGCTACCCCAGATCTTGCCATTAAACACTGATCTTTGTTGGTATCGTGGACAACTATTTTATCAGTCACCATCATTCCTGGCTTACCTCCAGTGTCCACCTTTTTCTCTATTCTTTTAACAATCCTCTTTTTTTTATCTTATCATAGAAAATGGTGTTTAAATTGGGCACTTCTTCTCCTTTTGTGGGAGTAGAAGGAATTAGTTCAATTCCAGATACTGTTAGAGGATTCTCTCTTGTTGTACTACTAGATGGAACAGTAGGTTCGAATGGATCAGCATCAGACTGAGTCTGTCCTTGATCAGCAGGGTCTTGTTCTTCTTGTGTCTCTTCTCTCAATTCCTCAACTGCCTTTTCTACTTGCTCTTTTTCCTTATTAGAATATTCTAATCTTAATCCTTCACTTTATTTCTACCTTCTCTGTATTTATTCTTCCTCCTTTCTTTTCTTTTCTTCTTCTATTTTCTTTGCCGCCTCTTCAGCTATCTTTTTCTTTTCTTCTTCTCCAGCTTGCAACTAGTTCTATGCTTCTTGTACTAACCTATGAGCTTCTTCCCATCTTTTCTTTGCTGCATCTTCTTCCTACCTTTTGATTTTATCAGTATCTTTGCCATTTCCTCCAACAGTAGCTATCTTTTGTTTTAATCTTTTCCTTAAAGCTGTCATGTTTTGAGCATTCCAGAAGATCTCTTCATCTTTATCCCATAAATTTGTATACTCAAAATGCACTCCAGCTAATGTGCAATAATCAACAACTTTATCCTCAGAGTCATTCCTATGGAAATTCATTCACCGAATTGAAAATAATCCAACTCCTTAACAAACTCCACTACAGTTTTTACCTTGGAAACCCAACCTACTAAATTTCATAGAAATCTAAATAAAATACAAACATGCAAATAAGATATAAAACACCAAATTTTATAAAGGGAAATCCAATCCACGAAAACCTATTTTACCCAGAGAGCTCATCCGTGCCAGTAGTCACAAACTGATTCTATTCAAACATGGCGATTCAAAACACACTCAGAATTTATCAGCATATATTATATTATTTATTTCAACATTCTGTGTTAAATGAAAACTAAACTAATGTGTTTATGGGAGGTTTCTAATTACGGATGTGTATGGGAATTTTCTTATAATGGGCATAACCGACAACAGTTTTACTCATGTAACTAATTTCATGAAGTATATAGTGCATGGTTGAGATATGTAATGTAGAAAGTTGTCTGTGAGGTTGAGTCCGTCTTGTAATGTCTCCTTCTTCATTAATGAGCTTCAATACTTTGCCCATGGATGTTTCCCCTTTTGGGGTTTTACCACATGAAATGTTGTGTTCTAATGGTGTTATTCATTGTCTGATTATATAAATGTGTCTCTAAAATTTAACAAGTGGTATCAGAGCTATGAGTGAATAAATACATGCGTGAGAAGACACTGTTGCTTGATGAGGAAAGACCTGCTGCTAGCTAATCATCCAGAAGAGGAAGAAGAACTCATGTTTGGAGACTACCAGCTTGTCTATTGGTTGAAAGATGTGCATGAAGTCTGTAGAGGAAAAGGAGGGCATAAAGTGAAGCTGCCAACCCGTGTGGAGTAATGGAGGACATAGAGGGATGATTGGAGCATGAAGAGACCTCGATTGCATCCTGAAGAGACCCTAATCATAGCCTGGAGAGACCTGTGTTTGTTGCTAAAAAAATCTTATTGAAGAATTAGGTGGAAAGGAGAAACTAGTGTTTCTGTTTGAACATTGTATGTGGACTATATATAAATTGTGAATACCACCGTTGCCACCTCTTCCCACCGAGCAATCTAGAAGAATCACATGGAGTCTGTCAGCCGTTGCATTTTTCCAAGTAGCTTGGAAGAATCGCATGGAGTTTGTCAGTCGTCGGTTACTTCTCGGAAGAATCGCATGGAGTTTGTCAGTCGTCGGTTACTTCTCCTGCATTTGGAGAGTGGTAATTATATCTGCCATGTAGGAAGAGTTTTTGATTGTTTGTGGAAGCAGCCATGAATATTTGCAACTAAACAGAAAGAAGGAAGCCGTCTGGAGATAAACAGTGACAATAATAATGAAAAATAAAAATACTTTATGCAATTTTTTATCATTATTGGAAGTATTTGGAATATATATATAATTCAAGCCATTCCAATTTTTACAAAGAATTATAGTATGGAGAATATAATATTGTTTATTTGGGTTGTGAGAATTTGGGCTAAGAAGGAATAAAGTGCTTATTTTTTGGGTGCTATTTATTTTGGGCTGAAAATAAAAAAAAAAATTAAAATGTCTAGCACAAAGTTTGAGATTGAAAAATTCAATGGTAAAAACAATTTTGAACTATGGAAGTTAAAAATGCGGGATTTATTAGTTCAGTGGGGGTTATAAAGAGATTTAGACGAGAAAAGAAAAAGACCTCTCACCATGACAGATGATGAATGGGAGGATCTAGATGCCAAAGCGATAACCAAAATCCGTTTATGTCTTGTAGATGATGTGTTGTTCAACATTAATGGAGAAACATCATCAAAAAGCCTATGGAACACATTAGAAAGTATGTATTTGACCAAATAAGTGAAAAACATAATTTACTTGAAGCGACAGCTGTATGGTATGAGAATGAAATAAGGTACGAAGATTGTAGATCATTTAAATTTTTTTAACACTCTTATTTTCCAGTTGAGTAGTATGGATGTTAAAATTGATGATGAAGATAAAACAATAAATATTTTATGTACTTTACCCGAGTCTTGGGGTCAAGTAGTTTATTCCATTAGCCTTATTACAACTCATACTTTAGAATTTGGCAATGTGGTTCGTGCATTATTATCTGAGGAATTAAGGAAGAAATCTAGTCTTGAAACCTCTTCGCTTGAAGATTTGGTTATTAGAGGTCAATCCAAAGAGAAAGGAGAAAAGTCAAGAGGTACTTTAAGGTCTAAATTGAACGACATAAAGAGAAAATTAAAATGTTGGTACTATAACAAAACTGGTCATCTTAAGAAAGATCATTGGAAGAGACAAGAATCCAAGAAGGATGACTCCAAGTCAGAGGCGAACTCAGTTAATTCTTCTGATTCATGTATGATTGATGAGGTCTTGTCTGTTTGTAATATTTCTGAATGTAATGAGGAATGGCTATTAGATTTTGGTGCTTTGCACCATATCTATCTATTTGGTTTGCTTCCTATCAAACAATTAATGATGGAATAGTTCTTTTAGGAGACAATCATTCATGTAAAACTGTTGGGGTTGGAAGTGTTAAAACTAAGATGTTTGATGGAGTAATAAGAACACTTACTGATGTTAGACATGTACCTGAGTCAAAGAAAAAATTAATTTCTTTGGGAGTATTGGATTCTTGTGGTCATAGGTTTACAGGTTTTGATGGAACTCTAAAAGTTTCCAAGGGTGCTTTAGTGGTCATGAAGGCACAGAGGTCAGTAAAACTTTACAAACTAGTTGGAAGGATGTAAGCTAATGGTACTGCATTAGTATATGAAGAAGAGTTAGGACCCACTCAGCTATGGCATCAGCATCTTGGTCATATGAGTGAAAAAGGACGTTGGGTATTAATGAATCGTAAATTGCTTCCAAACTTGAAAACTCTGAATTTTATGTTTTGTAAACATTGTATATATGGAAAGCAGTGTAGACAAAAGTTTAAAGCATGTAGTCATGTTAGTAAAGGTGTTCTTGACTATGTTCATTCTGATTTGTGGGGTCCGACTCCTACCATTTCCTATGGGGGAGAAAAATATTATGTGTTATTTGTAGATGAATTTTCTAGAAAGATTTGGGTCTATGTCCTAAAAATAGAAGTTGTTGTGTTTAATATGTTTAAACAATTTAGAGTTATGGTTGAAAAATAATTGGTAGGAAAATCAAGTGTTTAAGGACGGATAATGGAGGTGAATTTACTTCCTTGGAGTTTCAAAAATATTGTAAATATGAAGGGATCGTTAGACACAAAAAAATGTATACACTCCTCAACAAAATGGCATTGTAGAACACCTGAACAAGACTCTTCTAGAAAGAGCAAGGAGCAAGCTTAGTAATGCTAATTTGGGACAAAAGTTGTGGGCATAAGTAGTTTCTACTGCTTGTTATCTAATAAATCAATCACCTTCAATGGAAATAGATTTTAATGTTTCAGAAGAGGTATGGATTGGTCACTCCTGTGATTATTCAAATTTCAAAATCTTTGGTTGTGAAGCTTATGCACTTATTCCTAAAAATCAGCATTCTAAGTTAGTCCCTAGATCAAAGAAGTTCACCTTTGTTGGTTATGATGATGTAATGAAAGAATATAGATTGTGGGATCATACAACCCACAAAATTTTCATTAGGAAAGATGTAATTTTGATGAATCTTCTCTGATTAAATACGAAATTGTCATAGTTGATGTGGAACAGGAACATGTAATATCAAAACAACTAATTCATTTGGAGAACCAATCTTATAATGACTCAAAGAAACAAGAAGAAGTTTTTGGTGAGAGAGAATTCATAGAAGATGAAGAAATTCAAGAAGTTGTGGAAACCCCACAACCTACACCAAGAATATCATTAAGGGAGAGAAATCCTCCTAAGAGGTATACTGATTTTGTTTCATCTGTTTTATTTACTGATGATGGAGAACCTTCTTGTTTTTAGGAATCCATTGATTGTATTGACAATTCTAAGTGGAAGGTGGCAATGAAAGAAGAAACAAATTCTCTAGAGAAAAACAAGTCATGGGAATTGGTTAAACTCCCCAAAGATAGAAAAATGGTTGGGTGTAAATGGGTCTTCAAATTGAAGAAAGGAGTTGATGGTAAGGTTGAAAGATACAAATCCATATTGGTCACAAAAGGGTACTCTCATATGGAAGGTATGGACTATCATGATATTTTTTCACCAGTTGTCAAGCTTGTATCTATTCGTATTGTGTTAGCATTAGTTGCATTGCTTGATTTGGAGTTAGAGAAACTAGATGTTAAAACAACTTTCTTACATGGAGATTTAGATCAGGATATGTATATGGAACAACCAAAAGGTTTTGTACAGCATCAGAAAGGTAGATTAGTTTGCAAGCTCAAGAAATCATTGTATGGCCTGAAACAATCGCCCAGGAAATGGTACAAGAATTTTGATTCTTTCATGGCGACCCAAGGTCATACTAGAAGTGAGTATGATCATTGTTTATACTTCAAAAAGTTGAATGATATATTCATTATCTTAGTATTGTATGCTGATGATATGCTTATTGTGAGAAAAATTATGGACGAGATTAATAGGTTGAAGGCTCAGATGGCTAGGACTTTTGATATGAAGGATCTTGGAGCTGCAAAAAAAATATTGGGTATTGAGATACACATAGATTAGAAGAAATGGTAAGCTTAGTTTTTTCACAGGAGAAGTATGTTGAGAAAATACTTGAGAGATTCGAAATGAATGTTCCTTTGGCTTCCCATTTTAAACTTTCTTCAAGTTTATGTCCTAGTAGTGTTGAAGAAAAGGATTATATATCTCATGTACCATATGCTAATTCAATAGGATGTTTGATGTATGCAATGGTGTGTACTAGAACTGATATTTCACATGCAATAAGTGTTGTTAGTAAGTACACAGAAAATCCAGGAAAAGAACATTGGAATGTAGTGAAATGGGTGCTTCGGTACTTAAGAGGAACAAGTGACTATTGTATCACCTTTAATAGTAATAGTGATTCGGTGTGTGGTTTTGTTGATCTAGATTTCCATGATTTGGACAAGAGAAGGTCTACTTTAGGTTATGTCTTTACTCTTGCAGGTGGAGTTATAAGTTGGATGTCAAATCTTCAAGACACAGTTGCTTTATCCACTACAGAGGCTGAATACATTGCTGCCTCACATGCTTGCAAAGAGGCAATTTGGTTGATAGGTCTATTGAGAGAAATTGGAAGGTTGCAGAACAATGTGCCTGTCTTCTATGATAGTCAAAGTGCTATTCATTTGGCTACAAATCCTATTTATCATAGTAATACTAAACATATTGATGTAAAATATCATTTTGTAAGACAAACCATTAGTGAAGGTGGAGTAGATTTGAAAAAGGTCCATACTAAAGAAAACTGTGCAGATATGTTCACAAAACCAGTATTGTTAGAGAAGTTACGTTGGTGTGTACATTCTCTTGGTTTGAAAAAAAGGTAATAAATACTCTTGGGCAAAGTATTTGTAAATTTTTGTTGTCAAGGTGGAGATTCTTAAATGACAACTAAACTAATGTGTTTATGGGAGGTTTCTCAATATGGATGTTTACGGGAAGTTTCTTATAACGAGCATAACCGACAACGGTTTTACTCGTGTAACTAATTTCATGAAGTATATAGTGCATGGTTGGGATACACAATGTAGAGAGTTGTCTGTGAGGTTGAGACTGTCTTGTAATCTCTCCTTCTTCATTAATGAGCTTCAATACTTTTCTCGTGGATGTTTCCCCTTTTGGGGTTTTACCACATGAAATACTGTGTTCTAATGGTGTTATTCATTATCTGATTATCTAAATGTGTCTCTAAAATTTAACATGCTATCCTAGTTCCATTTAAATCATTGGAACTCAAAACACACTCAGAATTTAACAACATATATTAGATTCTTCAATTCAACATTCTGTCCTTGTTCCATATACACCATTGGAATTTGGAATCTAGCAATGTATTGACTACCAATTACAAATGCAACAAGTGCATGCATGGCCAACTAGAAAGAAGAAGAAATGAACTAGATAAGAATATTGCACTAAAATATGACCAACTATAGACCCAGATGAGCTAACCTACACATACACAATCATCCATGGGAGTAGATGCAAAGCATATCAAATTGTTTTATCCTCATCAAAAGGCACTAGAAGAGAGAAATGGGGAGGAAGCAAACTATCTGGGGAGGAGTTACCTTTTAAATTGATCTTTGAAACTGTTAAAAAAAATAGAGGAAGCAAAAATCGACCAGTTTTGAAGCTTGTAAATTCAACAACATACTGTTGATGGGTGATTGCGAAGAAGCCCACCTCTGGTTTCCTGGGTACGAGTAGCAACAACATATCCCCACTGGTTTCTTATAGATGGGGCAGTAATGTAGCTCCGGTTAGAAGAAGGGAGCATGCAATGGGAGCAGAGGATGGTGAGGAGGAGATGGAGTAGTAGAGTATGGTAGGTTGGAACATGGTGACGGGCTCTAGGGACTAACCCGCAACATCGAGTTAATGCACCAAAGGGATGGAGACACTGTGTTGGGAAAATAGTCAACATCGGTGGGACTGCGACGAGGTATTGTGCTGGATAACAGTTCATTGAAGGGATGACGGGCATGTTAATAGAGTAGTATAACTCTGAGCGAAATCATCAAAGCATTAGACTACTCCATATGTATGGGTTAATTTTGAAAATTTATTTTAAAAAGCCGAATTTTAACTATTCAAACACTATAAAATAAATACCTTTCAATTTCATACTTTGTAATTCAATTTAATAGGAATAAAAATATGTCAAAGAAAGTAAATATGCAAACATAATAACAACACTAGATTATTGGTTACCAAAACCATGTGCCTAAAACCACTTACATCCTTGCTCATTCGGGAGTCAAAGTTAACCCTATCACAATTTAAGCATTCATTGATTAATTTTTAACATAAGTAGTGGTAAATATTATTTACTTTATTCTTAAAATAATTTATAACTATTAATAACTAAGAGTTTCCTCTCTTATACTAAGGGCATTATATTTTTGTTTTTTAAGAGTAATTTTGGTTATAAGAAATATGTTTTAAAAAAATGATTTTTCTTAAGTTTAAAATTTCATTAAAAATATTGTATATGTTTAACTATATATAAACGTTATATATATTGTTGTATATTTAATTAAAAATATTATATATAAGAAGTCTACTTCCGTATTTTATTTGTATTGGATTTTTTTGTTACATATTTTTTCTCTATCGAATCGTATTCGTAATTGATGGTTATAATTCATTTTCGAGCTTTGCCCATTTTAAAAGAATGATGGATCTTGAAAGACTGGGCATCCTTGTTTCGAATTGTGGGGTTATGTGTACCCTTTTAATACTTTGTTTTGCTACACTCTACTTTCCAATATGATCACCAACTAACAAGAAGATGATATCATCTCTAGTTAGGTTTACATCATTTTAGTTTAAAATTTTAACTTGTAGGTTACCACTTTTTGGAAAAGATCTACCATCCATTTACGACAAACATATTTAGATTCTAATATTTGTAATAATGATAAAAAAAACTATGAATAATGACATGCTACTTCTTAATGTTGTTGTTACTCAAAAGGTTATGGGCATGAATAAAAAGTAGGAACATAAGTCAAAATTTCAATTTAACAACAACTAGAGACATTGTCATTTCATAGCTCTTATTATTATATATGTTTTATTGATCATGTATTTAATTATATTTAGTTTTATGGTTGTATTGATTTTTCATATTATAATAGAATATGTGATACCATGACGATGATGATTATACATGTTCAATTTCAAAACAATATAATAACAATATTATATATATGAAATTGTATATGGTTTAATATGACGAACATATTTACCATCATATTAATATTAATTTAACATTATTATTGTTGGTTGCATTCTGTTAGACTGAAGGTTCAATTTATATGACCAACAAAAACCTGCATGCATTGGCATTTTCAATACTCTGCAGAAAGAGTAAGGTCTCACCTGAGATGCACAAAGGAAATTACACAAAAAACTGAATCAGGGTTGTGTAGGAAGGAATTGGTTCTTTATGCTGAACATATTGACAGTTCTTTACTCATAGTTATGCATAAAGATCATTATATTGTTAACATCTATTCATATAAATACTAAGAATTTATCATAAGTGCAAACATAAACATAGTGCACAAGAAACACATATGGGACAACCAATTCATTATATTACCCACAAAAGTTAGCTACAAAATACATGGTTATAGTACTCAACTCGATAGAATAATACATCTTGATACATCATGTTGGAATCGATTCTACTAACACAGGTTTATATTTCCCTGTCAGTTCAACAAAGCCCAAGATATCAACTTGACAAAGTGTAACTTCATTGACAACACCTATGACACAAGTGAGGTCTCACCCGAGATACCTACGGGGATTGTCAGAACCAATATTTTGTAGTTATGGAAGGGAATCTCTTCATGGAATCATTTAATAGGACGCTCGACCGAAATAGAGGGATGGAATACTGTCGACACATACACAACAAGAAAGCAGGTTGATTCGTTGACACATTCACATCATATAACATATACCAAATTAAAGCATATCTACCATCATTACCATTGAAAATCCACATTATTATATCAATATAAGTGTGACAAACTCATAAAAATTTATACACAAAAGACAAACAGATTTAACATGGAAACCCATACGGGAAAAAAAAACAAAAGAGTTCTTCATCTGGCATGAGTAATATTTGGAATGATTTTGGTCTACACATACAACTTGTAGAATTCTCTTAGAATATTCTTTACAATGGATGAGTTTTCTCTGTCTTTCTCATGCTCTCATGTCTTCTTTATTCTTTATGTCAACCCCTTTTCAAGATCATGTTTCTGTCGAGCTCTTCCTTCCTATAAGAGCCATGAAAGAACATAAGTATATTCATCTATTTCAAGATCATAAGGATTGTTTGTACACATCATGGATCGACCTTATATACTTTTTACAATTCTTGTTCTATCCGTTGACTAGTTCTCAACTAAATGTCAAATGGTTGTTCTAACTAACATTATAAATCCCATTACTTTAATAAAGGCACTATCAGCCCAATTTACAATCATTCCCATTCCCAAAAATAGACTATTAGTCTAACTTCACTCGCACTTACATTTATTGTTTCCTCAAAACATGTCGAATTATCAGATTTGACTTACTCTTCTCATTTTCTGTTGCAGTCTTGCTCACATTGCGACTGGATTCTTCATATTTCTGACCAAAACCGTTATGCACTTTCCTAGGACCAATAGGCCCCCAACACTCACTTGTTGGTCGTCTCGAGCCACTCCAGCCAGAGATTTATATTGCGTCAAGTTTATTATGAAACTCCTGACATATTTTCATCACTTCTTCTGCTTCTCTTTGCATATCTTATTTACCTTCTGAATTTGTTTGACAAGTTCGAAACTGATGTGTTCTGAAGTTTCAACTCCTGTCCCCCCCAATGCCTATTGCACCCTATCATGGAATGGTTGGATGGTTCTTGTAACTTTATTTGCTTCATCCTAGAGCTCTGCAACACATTATGTTTGTCGTTGATGTTGTGTATGCAGTTTGGAAACATTCTATTGTAATGCTTTGAAGTTGACAACCTTGCTCATGTTCTTGACCAATGATAATTTCTTCAATGAATTTCTTATCCTGGTCATATTTGCCTCTATGGTATGTAGTTTCTTTGTAACTTGCTCCAACTATGCATCATCCATCAATTCTTCCCAATACTAAGAAACCTATGCATATGCTTTGACTAAAGTGCCTCTGCCTCCTGAATCTTTTGAATATTTTCAGTTAGGACCTTTTGTTGCGCTTCCAGTACCTCAGGGGGTGTCCTGGGAGACATATTTTCTTCTAACTTTGTAATTATTTAGTGAAGGTCAGAAGCTAATTCCCCAATTTGAATAACTTGGGCCTCCAGGATCATCTCATATGTAATTCCCTCTTCTGATAATTAATGGCATGTGAGGGCGACAACATGCTCCAATCTTTGCATGCTCTATTGCCATGTTTGTGATTTTTGATCTGGCTCTTGTAGTTTGGTCTTGAGAGATGTGATGGTGTTCTTTCAATGTTTCATTTATTCCACTACTGAATTTTATCGCACCTTGATCTCATCTATTGCTTCCTGCTAAATATTATGCAGTAGAAACATTGGGATCACAAATAAGTCGACACTTACATGACCAATTTATTTAATCATGGAATTATGATATGATGTTCCCAAATCAAGTTCCTTAAGAGAACCTTGAACCTTTTTGTGCCATCGCTATGATGGTACCTCGACAAGTCAATCCTTAGAAGGATCAGCTTCTTGCGACTTGGACTAGAAAAATTCCCATGCGACCAATACTCTAACTTCTTTTACTGCGACACAAATAGTATGTAGTAAGTCTATGATGTCTTCGACTAAGTATGTATTCCTCTCATCAATATTCTAGCGTGTTTCATTATCCAATTCCTCCATTCGATCCATGATGAGATTATAATCATAATCAATAAGGCCAACAACTCTAGATGTTTAATCAACCTTCCATTTCTTGTGGCTATTCTTTGATTCTTCAGATATTTTTCACTTGTTGCCTAGTTTCGGATACGTTGAGGTCATGCTGGATTCTTATTTGATTTCGTAGGTGGAACTACATGGGGATTCTTCTTTTTGGTGATATTCTCCCCAAGTCCTCGATGTCCCATGTTACGGAGAGAAATTCCTATGGCTTGGGGTACCACAACAGACAACTTAACTCCATAAATCAATCCTTTCCTATATGCAAGAGAAATCAAACAACTAACACTAAAGGATCTCGATTCGTACCTTATTCTAGACGGTTGATGTAGATCCCCATTGAGCTTTACAACTCCAGCTTGAATTGATAAATTGATTCCTCAACATTCAATAAACAAGACAAGCATGCTATATATAATTGTGTTATCTCTACTCTAGCATATATAATCAATAACATATAAGCATTTGAAATCATCCATGGATAAAATATTCATTCAAACACACATTATTGGACAGGAAAAGGTATTTCTATTAATATAAAACCAGAGATTACAATGAATACAACCGCTTTTGGCAAGTCTGCAAATCGAAGAAACCGAGTCCCCCACTTGGGCCTCAGGGATAATTTTAGGGGCAAATTTTAGCCCAGTGGGCTATTTTTCCACGTTTTTCTCCCAAAAAAGATTCGCCATTTTGCATTTTTTGAAGCCCTATTTCGCCCAATTTTGATGGGGAAAAATTTTTGCACCCTAAATATCGCCAAATTATTATATAAATGATATAAAATACTTGGAACTTAAAATATTTTTGAAAAATATCGCCAATCAGTTTATAGTTGGCGTTTTAAGAATTGGTAATATTTGCCAACATTTGTACACTTTTAAATAAGTATGGTTCCTTAAAATCATCCTTGTTGGGCCTCCACCGCTTCAATCCTCCATCTCTCGATAGCAAGCTCACAAGAAAAAGGCAAGCTTGGGAAGAACACAAAAGTGCTCCAAGGGACAAAGGGGATGCAGACTCAAGCACAAGTTCCGGAAACAATGAACTATAGTTTTCTTGCTCTCAATTCCTCATATGCCTTCAATGTGTCCAAAGGATTCCTTATATATCTCTTCAATGGGGTAATGAAAGGTCAAATCCGAGTGATCTCACAGCATATGGAATGCTAGGAGACCAGTGATTCAGATCCACATCAAGGAAAACTCCAAAAGAATTTGGCCTTTTGCACACATCCTAATGTACGTGGTTTTAGAGGTCAAACCCGCGTATCTACGCGTTAAAGGGTTTAAAAGCCGCGTATGGCAATTTAAGCATGTTTTTAGGGATGATTTAGGAAACATCAAAGGAACAAAAATGGTCCGTGGGGTCTAAGGAGTCTGCATAGGGACAGGGAAGGCCATAAAAGTGTGATTCACCATGTCTGGTAAAATCAGCTATAACATCCCATCTTGTCACAGGTTAGTTTTAGTATATATTTGATCCTCTGTGACATGTCTCCATTCTTCAGGTTAGTCCTGATCAATCGTCTCAATTTATTCATCGATTAACCAAAACTCAATGGTTAACCATTGGTTCTTGGGGTCTTGTCATGGATACAAATAGATGTGGTGAGCCTTAACAAAAAATCTTATAATATTTCTGAAACGTTGAACAATCTCCACAGCAATTTTTTGTTGGTTCCCAATGTGATGCCTCAGTGCATCAACATGCAAATAAAACTCAAGGTTATTCTCTTTCTATCTATGTGGATTTCTCTTTTTATACCAGAGGTTTTGGTATTGTGCCCCTTGACATGGAATAGGCACATCCATCCCTTGTTATTTCGACTACTTAGCCCATGCGACAAAGGATATAAGAAGTAACAACCACAAAAGACACATAGATTTAACGTGGAAACCCATATGGGAAAAAACCACAAAAGTGATCTTCATCTGGAATGAATAATACTTCAAATGCTTTTGATATGAGCACACAATTTGTAGAATTCTCTTAGAATATTCTTTACAATGGATGAGTTTTGTTTGTCTTTCTCATGCTCTCATGTCTTCTTTCTTCTTTCTGTTGAACCCTTCTCAGGATCGTCTTTCGGTCGAGCGCTTCCTTCCGATAAGACTCATGAAATATTATAAGCATCTAAGTATCGTATATTCATCTATTTAAAAATCATAAGGGTCATCCACACACAACATGGATCGACCTTATATAATTTTTACAATTCTTGTTCTAACCATCTACTAGTTCTCAACTAACAGTCAACTGGTTGTTCTAACTAACCCAAGAAATCTCGTTACATTAATAATGACGCTATCGAACCAATTTAAAATCATGCCCATTCCCAAAAATAAACTATTAGTCTATCTTAACTCACTCTTACATTTATTATTTCCTCAAAGCATGTTAAATTCCTGGATTCGACTTACTCTTCTCATTTTCCATCGCGACCTTGCTCTCCTTGCGACCGAATTCTTCACATTTCTGAACAAAAATGGTATGCACTTTCCTTGGGCCAACACATCACAATATACATCAAAGAAAAACATAGCTAGTTACATCCATTAAACCCATCAAAATTCATAGCCAACTAGTTAGATCCATCGACACCAACCCAAACCCTTTACAAAATAATCCTTAAATAAGCTGAGGTACACAACTCCAAAACTATTGCGAGCACACAGTTATAACTGAACTCAATGCACAATGTAGTTGTTTTTTGTTGGCACAAAACTGTATTCTAATTGTTTGGATCAATGTGTAGTTACTGATCAAAACATGGGCACCAATAACTCCCCAACACTATGTCCTGGCTCGTCCTGAGCCACTTTTTAATATTTGAAGATCGTCTGTTGAACCGAAGGGAGCACATTGGTTATCTGCACAGTTAAATCAAACACCTATACCTCGATTTTTCCTACTTCCTTTCTTAGTTCTTCAAAATCAATGTGAAAATTGGCATTCATCTCTAGCATTGTAAACTATGGATGTGGGCGCGAAGAATCTCCAAGCTCAACATATTTCTTTAACTTTTCATGAACCTCAATGATTTTTTGATATTGCGCGAAGAACTTCTCCTGGAGGTTAATAATCTGTGCATTAACCTTTTGTTTCTAAGTGTGGCTAGTGGCTATCTAATTCATCATGGTTGAGATTTATTTCATTACTTCCAGGTGCTTACGCACATGGAGACTACTTTTTTTTCTTCACCTAGTCTTCCAACATTCTGATATGTTTCTCCTTCTAAGTGACACTTGGATGATCCTGCAAGTAAGTCCATAAATTGAAGTTGGTGTTAACCGATTTTTCCATGCCTTGTACTTGGTCCTTGGCCCTTTGAAACCTTTCTTCAACCTATGCAATTTGCTTCTTTAGTTCATTGTCCTATGAAGTCTCCTTCGTCTCCAAATATTCTTTCAAAACTTATTTTTGGGAATTTAGTCATGTGATCAATGTCTTAAATTCTTCACACTGCTCCTCAGCTAATTTCAACACAACTGCTATATCTTGTGCTTCTTAACACATAGTGATCTGAATTTTAGGGGGCATATGGTCTAAATTCAGATGTACAAGTCATACAAGCATTAAATGGAGAGGCCACCCTCTCCCATTCATCATAAAATCATTAAATGGAGAGGCCACCCTCCCCCATCCATAATATTTGACAACCCATGGTTTTGTTCCATGGTATGACTTTAAGGAACATTGTACCCCTCCCATCCATGGTATTCGATAACCCATGGTTTTGGCCCATAGTATGGCCCCAAGCTACATTGTAATAGTGTTATAAAATGATCTACGCCTTCTTAATAAATCATTCAAAGATCTTTAGAATCCAACCTTTCTCTTATTCCATTAAGTTATTTTTGAGTAATTGGTTATGAGTGTCTTTCTTAGTATAGTTTGAGAGGTGAGGCTCAAAGAACCCTCTTTGAGCATCACCCCTCCATGTGGTCTATTCACTCTATGTTACTATATGGATGAATTGTTAACAATTTTGCAACTTTAATCTCCTCCCCTTTCAATATTCAATCCTCCCAGGTCTCATCCCCAAAGATATGGATCAATGGTATCATATAAGGTAACCATTCCATGGGAATGAATGTTTGGGCATAGTTCAGATTCAAATATCTGCAGGAATTTCCAACCTCCTTTTGGCACTCTTAGAGTCTATTTGTTGGTCCATAGACTAGTTTCTATGTTGCATCTGGAGATTCCATGATCTCTACAATAGTATATGCTTCTCTACAAACCCTTGGCAACCTACTCATTAATCTATGGAGGACGACCCACTTCTGAAAACTTTAGAGATATTTCATGATTTCTATAATATGTTTCAAGGGGTCTTCCATAGCTCATTAGAAATATATTTTCGTCATTTAATGGGTATTTCATGGTTTTTCATTTGGCTTCTTGGGTTGTGAACCCAAATATATGGGTTAACCTCACAGAACCATTCTCTTCATTGGAAATTGGCACATTTTAATCATGTGTCTAATTTTAGCATGAAGTGATGGGGATCGTCATTTTCTAAGGGGGGGAGAATGATCTAAATTTCAGGGGGCATATGGTCTAAATTCGGATGCATAAGTCATAAAAGAATTAAATGGAGAGTCCACCCTCTCCCATTCATCATAAACAAATTAAATGGAGAGGCCACCCTCTCCCATCCATGGTATTTGACAGCCCATGGTTTTGTTCCATGGTATGGCTTCAAGTCACATTGTACCTCTCCCATCCATGGTATTCGACAACCCGCCCATGGTATGGCCCAAGGCACATTTTAATAATGTTATAAAAAGGCTCTATTCCTTCTTATCATTCAAGGATTTTCGACATCCAACCTTTCTCTTATTCTATTAAGTTATTTTTGAGTTATTGGTTATGAGTGTCTTTCTTAGTATAGTTTGAGAGGTGAGGCTCAAAGAACCCTCTTTGAGCCTCACCCCTCCATGTGGTATATTTACTCTGTGTTTCTCTATGTTACTATTTGGATCAATTGTTAACAATTTTGTAGCTTTACTCTCCTTCTCTTTTGACATTCAAGCCTCCCGAGTCTCAACCCCAAAGATCCATATCACGTAGTGAGATACAAATTTTCCACTTCCATTGCCATGGATGTATGTGCACCAACTTATGTTACATGCATCTATTGTAGCCTGCTATATGATCGACTCAATTCAAGTTGGTGCATTCCCATTTACTGTGTCAGAACAAACATATAATATTGCAGTTATTGAAATGGAACCTACGTTAAGTTTACCTAAAAAACAATAAACATTTGTTGGAATTCTTAATGATACTAAGAGGGGGAGTGAATCAATATCTTGCATATATTAATCAAATTTTCACTTTATAATTTATGCACCAATTTCAATTTCAATCACAACAACAAAAGACAACTATGCATAGCTTATTTTGAAAGTAAGTAAGTAAGTAAGTAAGTAAGTAACTATATATATATATATTAGACACCAATCTCCAAGATCTGAGCACCGAATCACTCATACACCAATCTAATTAGGGCATTGATCCCATAAACAAGCACCAACTTAATGTATCAGACTCCAATATGTAAGAGCACCAATCCTCTGTGCAAGCACCTACTTGTTGTATACATGATTCAACCCGTGAGGACACCAATCCTCTATGCAAGAACCTACTTGTTGTGTTCAGGAACCAACGTAAGATAATACTGTGATCTCTTATCCTTTTCCTGTTCTACCACCCTGGTTATCCAACACCAACTGGAAGGTAGATACAACTCCCTATCCTTTCCCCATCCCACCACCATGAAATAGATGTAAAGTAGTTATGTCACACTATCTTTTTATTTTCTTCTGTGATATGTGATCTCTAATCTGTCACCTTGATCTACGATTCCTGCACATACCATTTTACTACAATTGTATATCTTCTGCACTATTATGTTCTTCATTGTATTTTATGCACACTGATCCAATTAATATACACTTTGTTTTGGTCTTGTGCATGGGATCCCTTGCTTCACACTCAACTTGAGTTCTGCATATTGTTATTATTCAACATACTTCTTTGATTCTGTGCACTTTCCTCAATTTTGTACACTCCTTTGATTTTGTGCATTGTCTAATGCTTTGCTTTTCTACTATCTGATATTGTCTCTCCACTGCTTCATTCTTCTGGCTCAATGAGCCATTGATACCACAATAGTTCAAAGCTTGTAAATTTAGAATTCTACATCTTGTTCACTTCCAATATTTCTTCAACATTTCCATCTCTCGCCTATTTATATTATTCCTTCTATTCATTTCCAATTGCTTTGTTCACAAGTTGGGGTTCCTCTACCCCTTATTCCTTACTTTTTGGTCAAGCTTCTTATTCTTTTGTCGGTGTGTGCTTTGTATCATTACCAAATTTGTTGACTTGTGGGATATTGTGGACTAGATAGCCATGAATTAATAGGTCTTGCGCACTAGAGATCCATACTTAGTGGGTCTTGCACACAAGGGAGTCATTGCTTGGTGGGAACTATGCACTAATGAGAATTGCACACATATTTTCTATATACTTCTTCAAACTAGAATCAAGTATATAAAGGGTCACTACTTGGTGGGATTTGGGCACTAACAATACTTGCACACATGTTTTCTATATACTTCTTTAAACTAGCTTCAAGTCTTCATGCTTATTTCTTGACATAATCATGCTTCTTGTTTGACATCAATGACAACACCAAAGTTCAACAATATCCCCCTTTTGCATTGATGTCAACACCAATCAAAATTGATATCCTTCTGAATATGAGATCTTATTATTTGTGCACAACATGATCCCCTATAATCATGCCATTTGATCGTTTTCTCTACTCTCTCCCAAACTTTGATTCAACACTTATCTGCAAGGCCTTCTGCCTTGTATCTCTCCTTATCTCTTTGTATCTCTTCCCCTTTGACATTAGTGGAAAATGGATTCTACCCCTAGTTATGAGACTCCCCTTGAATTCATGTTTCTCAATTCTTCTTCATGTCCTACTGTGCTATGCCATATTTCTACCATGTTATTGGTGTTTTAAATCAATGTGGAGTAGTAATTACTCCTAGTTTCCTTCTCACATAGTCAAAAGTATCTCTTGAAAGTGGCTTTTTAAATATGTCTGCAATATGTTCCTTTATTACCGCATAGTCTATCTTGACAACATTTTCAGTGACTTGTTCTCTCACGAAATGGTATTTTATGGGAATATGTTTAGTTTTGGAATGAATCCCATGAGTCTTGGAGATGTTGTTTGTGCTTCTGTTGTCACATAAAAATGATATAGGCTAATCAAATTCCACTTAGACATCCTTTAATGTTTGTTTCATCCATACAACTTGTGCATAATATGATGTTGTTGCAATATATTTTGCTTCTGTTGTAGATAGCAATCCCGAGGATTGTTTTCTACTCAACCAAGATACTAAGAAAATTCAAAATAAAATGTTGATCTGCTTGTGCTTCTTCTGTCATCAATACTTCTTGCCCTATTTGCAGCTACATATGCTACCAAGGTCAAATCATCACTTCATGGATACCATAAATGAAAGTCCAAGGTTCCTTTCATATACTTGAAGATCCTTTTTACAGCTTGGGTGTGTGTTTCCTTAGGTGCTTCTTGAAATATTTCAACCAAACCTACAACTTGCATTATATTTGGTCTTGAGGAAGTTACATATAACAAGCTTCCAATCATTGACCTGTAAATTTTTTTATCTGCTTCCCTTCATCTTCTTTGCTCAATTTGAAACAATTAATCATGAGTGTACATACTGGCTTGCAATATTCCATGTTAAATATCTTCATCATTTCTTTTACATATTTAGTTTGAGAAATGAAAATACCATCATTCAATTGAGATATTTAGAGCTATAGAAATAAGGATAGCTCTCCGAGCATAGACATTTCAAATTCCATTTGCATGTTCTAAGCAAATTTTGACTTAAATTTTCATCATCACTTCCAAAGATAATATCATCTACATATACTTCAACAACAATCATATTTCCATGCTCAAATTTTATGTATAGATTATTGTATGCATTACTCTTTTTGAAACCTTGGTGTTGCATATACGTGTCTAGTCTTGAATACAAGGATCTAGGTGCTTGCGTTAGTCCATACATATATTTCTTCAATCTGTAGACATAGTCCTTATTATTCGAGAGAGAGAAACCTTATGACTATTCTATATTATACACTTATTCTTCTAATTATCCATTTAAAAATGTTGATTTTACATCCATTTGATATACAATAATGTTTTTGGAGAAAGTATAGGCCAAGAACATCCCGATTGATTCTATCTGTGCTATAGGATCAATGTGTTGGACATAATGGCCACACTGAGAGGGGGTGGGTGAATCAGTGTGTGAACAATTTAAACCTTTTTCACCTTCAATTAATCAATCAGAGTTTATCAAGAATTATATTGTCAATTGCATCATCAACTAAATCATAAGCACAATAAACACATCACAAAGAGACACAAGAATATATGTAAGGTAAGCTTTCTTTATTAGCAATGGAAGACTTCAATATTTGTGATTACAATCAGCACCAAGTGATAATAAGAGCACCAATTATTATGACAGGACCCAACCTACTTTTCTTAGTTCCAACTAAGAAAGGGTTAAGGAATCCAATCCTCAAATGCAAGACTCAAGTTGCAAGATTGATGTCAATCTCTGATTATCATAAATCTACTGCAATCATATACCTCTGTTGCTCAATCAACCTCTACTTGTCAATCTTCTCATCAACATTGGACTTGTCATATGATCATCAACATCTGCTCTCAAGAGTCTTCTCATAGTCCTCATTCCAAGTCATCAAGGAATTTGTTAATCTAGGTATGCTCATGTATGCAAAGATATGTCAGTCATCAAGGGTATATTGAGGGTGATTTGATATTATGCCAAAATTTTGGTCACAATAAGTCTTCTCAAACACAAATTGACATGCATCATGCCCATATCAATGTGTAAACATCACATTCCTTTATCACCATTGTAGTCACCACCAGTTCAATCATTTATCTTTGTCAATTGTTCTTATCTTCACTAATAAAGTTAAGTCACTATCAAATCACTATCAAGCTGTCACTGACATAGACCACTACTTGTCAACCTGTCACACTACTCGTCATATCAATCCAATCTACTATTGTTGTCATATCATTCTGCACCAAGGTATATATGTCATTATATCTCAACATGGTGTCATAGGTAAGCATGGTATTATCATTGTATCTCGTCACTCTACTTATTCTCTTCTATATCAGCATGAGTTAACTGTTGTAGGACTACTACAAATATTCAAAATTCAAAACTTATGCTTGTTGCTCCTTCCAATCCTCCTTAGCTCGTTGCCTTAGTGACTGTTAAAAACTCAGAGATACATCATTCACTCCTCGGCTGCCTCAATGGACTTCAACACTTCATGCATGGGATGTCAATTCAAGACTTTTTATTTCTTAGGAAGAGTCAAATTCAGGACTATGGAAACCCTCAACACATTCAAACTTTGGTCTATTTATTTTCATGCAAGCTCCCTATCAAAACTCAGGCTGAGTGTGTATGTGGAAGATCCAAATCAAGTCCAAAACCAGACTATGTATCAACCTCGGATGTGCGTTAAAATAGGGATGCTTACATAAATGTTTTTATGCTGATAAAACCAAAAGATATCAAACGTTGTTAAGAAGGAAGGTCACCAACTTGGATTGTTTTAGAGACCTTCAAAAGTTTTGAGAACTTAGGTTGTATGAAGACCTTCAAGGTTGTAAAAACTTGGTCAAACTGTCAACCTTTACCCCAAAAGATGAACCTCCATCTGTTTTTGCACAATTCATATTGTTTTTATATTTTAGAATACCCCAAGACAAGTCACAAGATCAGACTGTCATAAACCACCAAAAATTCAGGATTGTATCTTCTTGGATTGTTGCTATCCTAATTTCCTCAGTCTCCAGCGAAATCACCTTAGTCCACCGAGATCACTTGCATCTACTTCGTTGATATTTTTAGGGTGGATGGACTTGTTTTTATACTTATTTATGCGTTGACCATATCCTTGAATTGAGGCCGAATTGTAGATTAAGGGATATGTGAGTTGTAATATATTTATTATTTTTATTTTTATTTTAACCCAAATCTTCTTCAATCGCCAACCTTACCATTAAAAATGGTTTTAGGGTTTGTTGTAAGGTTCATAAGCTCCACTTCATTATCAAAGATTATATGCCAACATCAATGGTTGCATCTACCTTCAAGGGATTCATCAAGGACCCTATCACTATGAGAAGTATGACCATATCCAAGGGCTTCAATACGCCATCAACACACACATTGTCTTCACCATTCCTTCAAGAGTACAAGGACCATTAAACCACCAAGTGTGGGTCCAAGGAATTCTACAAAAATATTATTCACCATGGAAAGTGGCTTCATGGTCTTCTTCAACCATCTTAACCACACAACAAGACCTTCTTGGCCCATCATGCCATCAAGGATGTCCAAAAGCTCCACCATATGTGTGGGTCCAAGACCCAATACACCACATATAAGGGTTTGTTTCATCATTCCATCTAACCATAAGAGAGACCGTGCATCATCATGAACCTCCATCTAGATCTTCGATGACTTCAAGGGCTTGAAGGACATCTTCAAGGGTACAATTTCATCAAGGTCTTCATCGAGTGCAAGTAGTGGGCTCCAAGAACATGTAATGACACATACTAAGTGTGTGTAGGATTCATGACTAACTAGTGGGTCCAAGAACTTCTTCAATGTTTCATAAGTGCTTCAAGATCTTCTTCATCATACCGAGGGAATGATCATGGGTTCCAAAACATGTCAAAGACCATACAAGAATTCCACCAAGGCCATCAAGGTCATCATCATAATAATAATAGAAAGGATCATATACAAGGGTTCTATGACCCTAACAAAAACATAAATGAACACAGAATGGGTCATGAATGTTTTTTCAACCCATCAAGGGCTTCTCCATCATCTAAAAGAGCTTCAACACCATCACCATGGTCTTCAACATCATCACCAATATCTCCAACAACATCAGTAGGGTCTTAAGCATCATCAACAAGGTGGTGGCTCCAAGATACAACCTTGTGGGTTCAAGGACCTTGTAGGAATCCACAAGGTGCTCCAAGGCACAACCCATATCTGTAAGGGATCTAAGGCAGTGGATGTGAGGGTACCATGATCATCCATACCTATGCACTGCAAGAGAGAATTGGTGGCATCAATGACGACCTGTGGGGCCACTACAAGTTCGATGTTGGAATAAATGGAAATTAAATAAACAATATCCCCCTTTGTCATTGATGACAACAACTCATTCTCCCCTTGTGAGCATGGTCCCATTTTCTCTTCATCTCTCCCCCTTTTGCATCAATGGCAAAGGGTGTCCACATATCTGCATCTAAAATCACTGATAATTTCTCCCCCTATCAACATCCATGATCTTAGGACATGTCTATATGCTTGAAGTATCCAACCTTTCTTCTTTGAGTTCATTCTCTAGCCTTATGAACTCACTGGGGTCTTTGAGAGACCTTAAGCTTGGCTTTTCGTATGGTATCCATTCCCCCTACACTGATCAACCTATCCTATATGTAACTGCACGGTCTTCTTCAATCTATACTTTCTTCTTGTATTTGTTCTTTAAACATTTGTTACTTCATCTTTATTGGCTTTCCTTTATGATTTGTATGAGAAAATTATCATGGATTGTTTCCATGTACTCTAATAGTATTGAGCTTTATTCCCAAAGCCACTGCAACTATAACATCTCATAGTGCAACAATATGCAGCAATGTGACCAACATGGTTGCATGCCCGACACCTAACTGAGTTGTTGGATCTTCCAACACTTTTTTGATCAATTTCGTTCCTCCATACTTGAGAGTGTCCTTGATTGTGGGCCTTTGTCTTCTGATATTCAAATATTTATGCATTGGTCTTCTTCCAAGGTTCATTGGTTCTTCTTTCTTTTGTGTATCAATGACTCCTCCTCGGTTAACTTCTTTGACTTTCACATTCTTTGGATTTGTGACCAAACCCACTACAGGTGTAGCATATCAATGTGTAACAGGTGGTAACAATATTTCCAACTTGGTTACATGCCCACATCTAACATTTTCAATGGGACTTTTGACACTTCTTCTACAATCCATAGCCATATGACCAAATTTAGAACAATAAAAACATTAACCATTAAATCCATTATCATACCTGGGACTTTGGTTCTATCTTGGAGTTGTTTCTTTTCTAATCTTGTGTTGAGGAATAGGATTAACTCCTTGATGCATTCTTGAACTTCCAAAATTTTTGTTTCCATGTGCAGGTGCATGGGGAGTAGCTTTGGACGATGATGGACCTACTTCTGGAGTCTTGGGAGGCCAAGTGCCATCTTCATATTTTTCTCCTTCCTTCTTGTAACCAAAGACATACTTGTCAAATGGATATCTTTGGAAATCCAAGATCTTATCTAAGACATCTGAATTGTCCTTGAACTTGACAAAGGCATCGATATTTTCACCTTTCTTCTTGAGACCAACTACCTCCATCTCCATCTTTTGTATTGTCTACTCCTTTTCTTCCAATCGATTCTTCAAGATTCCTTATATCCTCTTGGCTTCCTCTAGATGAGTCTTTAAATCAAGATCGACCTTTATAGTTTCTTCAATCTCTTCTGAGTCTTCACCAAGCTCTTTTTTTTCTTCCTTTTGACTAATCAATTCCGTCTTTAGTTGTTCAACTTCACATTCTTGTTTTTTAGTTAATCCCACAACTCTTCATAAATATATTTGAGCTTTACAATCAATACTCTCATTTTCATGGTATTCTGCTGATATTCATTTAAAGAATCCAAGATTCTTCTTTTGAACCTTATGAATTCACTATGGTTCAGATTTACTGTGTTCAAGACCTAATTGGCTCTGATATCAATATTCAACAAAGTGAGATGTATCTCATATGCAGATTTTGATAGATATTCATATTCTTCTGCAATAACCTTCTCAATTTCATCACACATGCTATCATTACAATCAAAAGAATCCATATCTTTGTTGGAGTCCACTTCTTTCTTTTCTTCTTCTTGATTGATCTCTTCTTTAGGCTTGTCTTCTGATTCTTGATCTATATTTTCAATGTCCAGTCTTCCCTTTTGATACTCGCTTTCCAACTTGAGCCAAAGTTATTTAACTAAATTGTACTCTCCTACACTTTCTTTCACTGAGTTGGGAAGTCCATCCATGAGGCACTTCAAGGCTGTAACATAGTCCTTCTTTGCTTCATGTTGTACAGTTGCATTTTCCTTCTTATTGTATGGAGTGGGTGGATTGATCACAATCTCCCAAACACCAAACTTATTGAGATATGCCTTCATCTTGCTCGTCCAACTGAAATAATCTATCACTTCAAGTACGGGCACATCATTGCTTGATGACTCTGCTTTTGCTTCCATTGTCTTTCCATGGATCTCCTTCAATATTGCAGGGCTTGTGATGAAGGCCAACTCTGATACCAATTGTTGTACACAATGGCCACACTAATGGGGGGAGGGGGTTGAATCAATGTGTGAACAATTAAACCTTTTTCACCTTCAATTAATCAATCAGAGTGTATCAAGCATTAAATTATCAATTGCCATCAACTAAATCATAAGTATAGTAAACACATCATAAAGAGACACAATAATATATGTAAGGTAAGATTTATTTATTAGCAATGGAAGACTTCAATCTCAGTGATTACAATCAGTATCGACTGATAAGAAGAGCACTAACTCTTATGACAATACCCAACTTGGTTTTCTTAGTTCCAACTAAGAAAGGGTTCCTCAAATGTAAGACTCAACTTGCAAGCTTGATGCCAATCTCTGATTCTCATCAATATGTTGCAATCATATACCTATTCTATTCAATCAACCTCTACTTGTCAATCTGCTCATCAACATTGAACTTTTCCTATGCTCATCAACACCTTCTCTCAAGAGTCTGCTCATAGTCCTCATGCCAAGTCATCAAGGAATGTGTTCATGTAGGTATTCTCATGTCTCCAAATATATGTCAGTCATCAAGGGTATATTGAGTGTGCTATGATATTATGCCAAAATTTTGGTCACAATAAGTATTCTCAAACACAACAATTTTTCATGCATCATGCCCATATCAATGTGTAACATCACATGCCTTTATCACCATTGTAGTCACTGCCAATTCAATCATTTATCTTTTCCAACTGTTCTTCTCTTCACTGATCATGTCAAGTCACTGTCAAATCACTATCAAGCTTTCACCGACATAAACCACTCCTTATCAACCTATCACACTACTTTTCATATCAATCCAAAATACTATTTCTGTCATATCATTCTACACCAAATTATATATGTCATCATAGGTCAACATGGTATCATTACTGTATCTTGTCACTCTACTTATTCTCTTCTGTAGCTGCATGAGTTAACTGTTGTAGGATTGCTACAAATATCCAGACTTCAAAACTTATTCCTGTTTCTCCTTCTAATCTGCATTAGCTCGCTGCCTCCATGACTATTCAAAACTCAAAGATACATTCTTCACTCCTCGACTGCCTCAATGGAATTCAACACTTCATGCATGGGCTGTCATTTCAGTCCTGTTTGCTTGCTTAGGAAGAGTCAAATTCGGGAATGTAGAATGACTGTGGAAACCTTCAACATAGTCAAACTTTGTTTTGTTTATTTTCTTGCAATATCACTATCAAAACTCAAGTTGAGTGTGTATGTGGAAGATCCAAATCAAGTACAAAACCAGACTGTGTATCAACCTTAGATGTGCATTAAACTAGGATTGTTTGCATGACCGTGTTTATGCTAATAAAACCAAAAGATATAAGACCTTTTTAAGAAGGAAGGTCACCAACTTAGATAGTTTGAGAGACCTTGAAAATTTGTGAGAACTCGGGTTGTATGAATATCTTCAAGGTTGTAAAAAACTTGTTCAAACTGCCCATTTATCCCAAAATATGAACCTCCATCTGATGTTGCACAATTCATATTATTTTTATATTTTAGAATACCCCAAGACAAGTCACAAGATCGTACTGTTGTAAACCACCAAAAATTTGGGACTGTATCTTCTTGGAGTGCTACTATCCGAATTTCCTTAGTCTCCACCAAAATCACCTCAGTCCACCAAGATCATTTGCATCAACTTCGTTGATATTTTGAGTGTGGATGGACTAGTTTTTATACTTATTTATGCGTTGACCATATCCTTGAATTGAGGCCGACTTATAGATTATGGGAGATGTGAGTTGTAATATATTTATTATTTTTATTTTGATTTTAACCCAAAGCTTCTTCAATCGTCAACCTTACCATTAAAAATGGTTTTAGGGTTCATTGTAAGGTTCACAAGCTCCACTTCATTATCAAAGAATATAATATGCCAACATCAAGGGTTGCATCAACCTTTAAGGGCTTCATTAAGGACCCTATCACTATGAAAAGTATGGCCATCTCCAAGGGTTTCAATACCTCATCAACAAAGACATCATCTTCACCATTCCTTCAAGAGTACAAGGACCATTAAACCACCAAGTGTGGGTCCAAGGGATTCTACAAAAATCTTCTTCACCATGAAAAGAGGCTTCATGGGCTTCTTCAACCATATTAACCACATAAGAATACCTTCAAGGTCCATCATGCCATGAATAATGTCCAAAATCTCCTCCATATGGTACACAAATAATTGCATTGGTCAAACTATAGTCATCACAATGAGGTGTTTGACTTTGTAGAAATAAAAACGTGTGGGTTCAAGGCCCAAGCCACCACATGCAAGGTTGTGTTTCATCATGCAATCTAACCACAAGGGAGATCATACATCATCATCAACCTCCATCTAGATCTTCAAAGAATTCAAGGGCTTGAAGGATATCTTCTAGGGCGCAATTTCATCAAGGTCTTCATCAAGTGCAAGTAGTGGGATCCAAGAACATCAAGCGACACATACTAAGTGTGTGTGGGATTCATGACTAACTTGTGGGTCTAAGCACTTATTCAATGTTTCACAAGTGCTTCAAGAGATTCTTTATCATACAGAGGGAATGATCATTTGTTCCACAACATGTTAAATAACATATAAGAATTCCACTAAGGGAATCCAGGACATCATCATCATAATGGTATCAAGGATCATATACAAGGGTTCCATGACCCTAACAAAAACATAAATGACCACATAATGGGTCATGAATTTTTATTCAACCCATCAACGGCTTCTCCATAGTTCACAAGAGCTTCATCACCATCTTCAAGGTATTCATCATCATCACCAAGATATCCATCAACATCAACATGGTCTTCAACATCATCAGCAAGGTGGTGGCTCCAAGATCCAACCTTGTGGGTTCAAGGAATTTGCAGGACTCCACAAGGTGCTCCAAGGAACAAACCATCTCTGTAAGGGATCCAAGGCACTATATGTGAGGGTGCCAAGATCATCCATACCTATGCACTGCAGGAGGGACTTGGTGGCATCAATGACTAACTGTGGGGCCACTTCAAGTCCCATGTTAGCATCAATGACTACCTGTGGGGCCACTTCAAGTCCCATGTTGGCATCAATGAAAATTCAATAAACCCAAGGTTTGTTCAAAATCTATTCCTTCAACTTATGCATTTACCTTGTACACGAACCTTTCTTTATTTCTAACCACTCGTCGATCATAATTTAGTTTGTTTCTAAAAACCCATTTAGTGCCAATAACATTTTTGTCTCTGGGTCTTGGAAGAAGTTCGTAAGTAGGATTTTTCTCAATATGATTTAATTCTACTTGCATGGCTTTAATCCAGTGTTCATCAGTACTAGATTCATCAAAACTATTCGGTTATACTTTGGACAACATAGATAAATGTACTTCAACAATATTTTTTAAGTACTTCGTTCTTATCTCTGCACCAACATTTTTATCTTCGATAATAAAATCCTTAGAATGATTCTTTTGGACCTATATAGAAGGATCCTTTGTATTGGTTCTTCTTTCTTATTCTGGTTCTTCTTGATATGCTTCTTCTTGTTTTTATCTTGGATTCTCTTATTCTAGTAGTTCTTATGATGATTGTTCAAATACTAGATGATGATGACCATCCTCTATTCTTCTTTGAATGAATGATTTATCTACCTTTACATCTAGACTTTCCACCATCTTCTTTACTCTTATATTGTAACATTTGTATTCCTTGCTTATTGTGGCATATCCAAGAAAGATTCCTTCATCAGATTGAGAATCAAATTTTCCCAGGCTTTTATCATTTATTTTGATATAACACTTGCTCCCAAATATCCTGAAATTCTTAATTGTTGTTGGCATGCATTTCCATAGTTCATAATGAGTCATGCTGCTATTGGTTTTGATTTGTCCTTTCATTAAAATGTGAATAGCAGTATGAATAACTTGGGTCCAAAAAATGTCATATAATTTAGAATCATTTAACAATGTTTTGACCATCTCTTGCATTGTCCTTTTTTCTTCTTCTTGCTACTCCATTTTGTCATGGAGTCCTGGTAGCTGAGAAATGCATTTTTATTCCATATTTTTCACACAAATCCTCAAATTCATTTGAGGTGTACTCACCTCCATTATATGATCTTAAACACTTAATCTTCAAAATAGTTTCGTTTTCAAATACTTCTTTAAAAGCCTAGAAACATTCAAATGTCTCTGATTTTTTTAAGGAAAAAGATCCATGTCATTCTGGTATAATCATCAATGAGGAGAATGAAGTAGGATTCACCATTTAAACATTTGGTTTTCATGGGATCGCAAATATCAACATGCACTATATCCAAAGGTTTTGTCGTAGATTATTTTTTTGATTTAAAATTCACTCTTGTTTTCTTTCCATGTAGGAAATGAATACAAACAAAATTTAAGGGCTTTGAAATTTTTGGAATGTCTCTCATTACTTGATTTTTGATCATTTTGACCATATTATTAAATTTGATTTGTCCTATTCTTCTGTGCCAAATCTAATTTTCATTTTTTTCCCATGCAACATCTTTCTTCTTTTCCTTTGTCTAATATGTATACATTATTTGGAGTTCTAGACGTTGTTGCTCAATAAGATGCCTCTATCCATATTTCTTATTTTATATTCCTTTGAATCAAAGGCGAGAGTATGTCCTTGACCACACATTTGGATTACACTAAGAATATTGTGCTTCATGTTTTCAATGAATAAGACATTCTCTTCTTTGGATTTCTTATTCCCAAGGCTTCTTATCTCTTTCCGAGAATGTTAGCAGATCCATTATCTCCAAAATAAACATTGCCTCCCTTTTATTCTTTAAATTTCAAAAAAATGTTTTTCTTCCCTGTCATGTGTTTGGAGAATCCACTTTCAATATACCAATTCCCTCTTTTACTCTGTGCATGTAAGGATTGAATGCATCCTTCTTTATTTTGTTGGTCTACATTTTTCTACTAGACTTCTATAGAGTCTCTTTTATTGAGGATGTTTTTGGTTTCACGAGGTTGCATAGATGATGGATGACTTTTGAATTCCTGAGTTACATGATCATGATTGCGACATTTATAGCATTCACCATCTGAATTCAAGGGGATAAATGAATTGAAATTTTCTTTCAAAGTTTCAACTGGCCTTATGATATCACTCTTTCTTCAACTAGCCTCATAGTAAATACCATTCTTATTAACATTTTCTTTTGCAGGTGCTTTGCAATTTACTGCCTTATGACCAAATTTTTTACAAAAATAATAAGTTCCTAAGAAAATAGTTTTATACCTTGTGAAGTGAGTTCTCTTAGATTTCATAGTGTCAGCTTTCACATAGGACAGATTCTTATCTTTTTCTCCAAACTTCTCATCTTTCATTGGAATAGATCCTTTGAGCACATCCACAAAACTTCTTTCTCCTTCTTCATAGGTTGACTTGTTTGAGTTTGAACCTTCATAGCTTAGTCTCAGTTTCTCAGAATAATGTCTCTTATTTTTAATAATTTCATCTAGAGCTTTAGTGTTATTGCTAAACTTCTGTTGAAAACTCAACTGGATGTTGGGTTTTTGCAACTCCCTTTTTAAGGAAGTGATTTCAACCTCTAAATTCTCACACTTCTCCTCCTTTTGTTTCAACTATTATTTTATGTCCACCTCTAATTTATATGTCTCATTGAATAGTTATTCACACTTTGATAATTGTTCCTATAGATATTTATGCTTTTTTCTTCATTTCTTCAGTTATTTTAAGGCATTGATAAGATCTCCTTCAAATTCTACTTCAACTATTTCTTCATATTTTGAGTCCTTATTTTTCAAGTATTCTTCAATTTCCATAAAGAGCACTTTTCTTGGACTATCATCTTCTTCAGATGAGCTATTGTCCTCCTTGGAATAAAGACCCATTTTCTGTTTAAATAACTTCTTCTTATTTCCAGACTTGTTTTGTTGGTATGTCTTCCTTCGTTCTTTGTGATTGAGGTCTTCCTCACCATCACTATCTCTATTTTCTTTGTAGGGACACTTGGAATAGAAGTGACCTACTTTGCCACATTCAAAACATTTGAAAGGTAACTTACCTTTGTATTTACCATGACCCCTTTTTAGTTTCTTCACATAGTTTTCTTCCTCTTCTCTTGTTTCATCAAATGAGTTCTTGTTATGCTTGTGCTTGCTACAATTGGTTTTCTTAGAGGATTTGAAAGCTTCTTCTTTTATAGAAGGATTCTCGTTTTTGTTCCTCATCTTGTATGTAGTAAGAACTCCATGAATTTTGTCGTTTTCTAATTTATCCAAATCACTTATGTATTCTAGAACTGACACTTTGGATTAAGATCTTGCTAGTAGAGTTCTCAAAATATTTTGTACAACTACTTCTTCATTAATTTGTACTCCAAGACCTTTGATAACATTGAAAATATCATCAACATAGAGAAGATAGGATGTAATGTTTTCTTCTTCCCTCATCTTTAGCGTTTTAAACTATCTTGAATATGTTTTCAACTTTTCCTTCTTGACCTTCTCATCTCATTCATAGATGTTTTTAAACTTATCCCACACTCACTACAACAAAATACCCTTTTGGGGTCGGTTTTGGCTTGCACCGGTTTTGCTAAGCCCCCCCCAATTTTTTTTTAGGTCTTTGGGGGGCAGTTTTTAAACCCCCCCACCTCAAAAGTCTTGAAAATTGGACTTTTGGGGGCAATTTTAACCCCCACTCTCCCAAAAGTCCAATTCTTAGGAATTTTGGGGGCATTTTTTAACCCCCTCCCCCCAAAGTCCAATTCTCAAGACTTTTGTGGGCGGTTTTAAAACCCTACCCCCCAAAGTTCCAATTCTCAGATTTTTTTT
>LPNX010932482.1:0-17625 GCA_001517045.1 Pseudotsuga menziesii
CGCCTGTAGTAATTGTTGATCCATAGTTTATATTGGCCCATGGTTTTGACCCATAGTATTGGCACCTATTTTTAGTATATAAGTGTGTGTTGAGGCCAAGGAATGCACCGTGAAGTTATTTTGTGTTGAGCTTGCTCAAAGGAGGTTGCCTCCTCGAAGTGGCCTACGATTAATATAAAAGTGATTTTGAGTTCTGCTGCTATATCGTGTATTTTGATTAATTATTTGCTGCAGGGTCCTCACTGAGAGGTGTTGGGCTCTAACGCAGGGATACCAAATATTGGTTGAGATATGTTACATAGATAAGTATCTAGTTTACTTATTAAACTGTTGTTGTGGTTGATTCCTGTAAATATAAATGAGCATATGATGCATCCATGGTTTGAAAATCTTGTTATAGATTGCACCTTATATGAATGAATCTGACATGTGAATTAATTGTTGTGATGTCTAGAAAGGAGTCACCAAGCTTGGTGAGAACCTAGAAGGATTTTTAGGCTCTGAAGCAGAGCTGTCAGATCTCGATTGAAAGATGTTTTCAGGTAATCTGAGGCTTGCAAAAAGTTGGCCACCCTTTAATGCACACCCAGGTGTGAGGTGGGGTGGGGTTGTAAGTGCCATGGCTGTATTAGGCCAGTCAGACACCTATGGAACCAAAAGAAGATACTTATGCAAGATAAGTATTTGGTTCACTCGAAAACTTCTTAATATTTTTATGTCGGTATACATGTGCATGTGATTCCTCCATGATTTTTGAAAAACCTTGTAAATCTGACATGGAATTGACTCATTGCTTGGGGATTGAGCATAGGTATAGTTGGATTTCCAAAGTAATTGGAGATGTTCCAAGCTGTGGAGAAAGATTTTGTGGGACCGAAAAAATATTTGGTGGTGTGTACTGATGCATGTAATCAAGGACTTGGAGGAGTCCGTACACAAGACAACATCGTAGTGGGACCGAGGAGGAGTTCCAGATCGTACCATTGGACCAGTGAAAATGCAAAATAAGCACGATGATCCTGATGAGGCTACATGGGACATGGAGGATTCCATACGATTGGCACATCCATTTTTGTTTACTCTTGCAAAGCACTGAGGTAGTGCCAGGGTAGCATTTTTGTTCAGTTTTGATGAGCACTGAGGACAGGGCTATTGAAGGGGGAGGGGAATGTAACACCCCGGTTTTTACCCCGTTTGCATTAAACATATATGATGTAAATATTGTAATTAATCATAGTGTGGAGATAAAGGCAAAATCCCCACCATTTATTTATCATTTTATGTTTTGGCGATTAAAATCGACACCGATGGTATTTTGGGCTAACCGACACATTATAATTTTGGACATCATGTAAATGTGCAATTTAATTAAATACCCACAACTAGCTATGTCAATGCAACATTAAAAGAGATGGGGGCATGATTTCCTAAGGATAAGGGGGGGGGGGGGGTATTTAACCTTTGGGGCCAATGGGGAAAATCCAAAAGTCAATGAAAGAATCCATCAAACTGTCAACCACCTTTCTTGTCTCATTCAACCAATCATTTAATTCTGCCAGAAATTGGTTGAAGTAGTTATTGCATGGGATGGGCAAGGTATGGAAGTCATAAATTCGAATTTGGGAAAAACATTTTTTACTTTTGGGGCAAGTTAAAACCCAAAATGCATGCCCATTTGGACATACATCCAAAATTCTTCTTCTCCTCACGCAGTGGAAGATTGGGGGGTTGTTTTACCTTCACGTTTTTGTCCTGTGTGTGTTCACTTTCACGATTTTGGGCTCCTAGGTGTTTTTCTCACCATCATTCATCCACGATTGGAGCTCTCTCTCTAACAGCTGGAAATTCTTGTGTGTGGTAGTCACGTTGTTGGGTTTGATGTGTGTGTTGTCCCTCACGTGGGCAATGGTTTCTTCATTTTCCTCGGTATGGGAATTTGTTTTTGTAATGATTTGTGGTTGGGTCTCTTCCCCCACGATTTTTGTTACATTTCTCCATCATCTTCCAAGATGGGATTCGTTTTGGTAATGCCCAGCGGATTGAGGAAGATACCACATTCTCTTGGGTTTTTTTGAGTTTTGTATTTGGCCACATTAGGGCCAAAATGTCCCTAGGATACAAATTG
Source organism: Pseudotsuga menziesii (assembly GCA_001517045.1). NCBI lineage: Eukaryota > Viridiplantae > Streptophyta > Pinopsida > Pinales > Pinaceae > Pseudotsuga > Pseudotsuga menziesii. Next base: position 2,126 of record LPNX010932482.1, read on the forward strand.
TTGTTAGTGGGTTGTTTCACCTACCTTGGAAATTCATTCTGTTGCTGAACTATTTTCCCTCAACCCATAATTTTGTATTTTGTTGTGTATGCATTCGTGCTTTGGTCTGAAGTTGCATTATGTTGTGTGGAGCATTCCTGTGTTGTCTTGGTTGAGTAAGTCCAAGAATCCACCTATTAGTGGGTTGACTGTGTTTAGATGTGGTTATTGGCTTGACAATAAATGTTTGGCCTTGTTGTGTGTAAGTCTGTGTCCCTTAGTTCCCTGTGGAAATTATGCCCAACTCGGGGGTGGCAATGATGCTGAGAGAGTAAGGAGCACACTACCCTATGGTTGGGTGGAACGTTGCAGCGACAAAGCTAGTTGCGGGGAAGCTTCTTCTCAAGATAAGTATTCTTGTATTTAACTCTGCAATTGTATTTTCTTTGTAAATTGTCATGAACATGTTAATGCTTGAATGTGTATGCTTCCGATGTAGATTTCATATCTTATACATCTGTGTATGTTTTTAAGTTCATGCATTCTCAATTGCTGTTAATGGGGCTAGTTTTCCCAGGTAAAAAGGATTATGGTAGCGTCCTCTTCGCTGGTCGGAGGGTTAGGGACGTTACATGATAAATCTGGGTTTAAAATAGATCTATGCTAATTTATGAAATCTGATTTAGTCAAAGTTTATGACTTTAAACGATAAAATGTATGTTCTTTGGAATGTGTGTCACAAGTATAGTGTTAAGTCTTAATTGTGTGTGAAGAGAATTCCATGAATTTGTAATGCTTAATGTACCAAACTTTTAGTGACTGGTGATGAAATCATTTGCAAGGATAGTTATAAAAAAAATATTTTGATTTTTTGATTATTTTAATTTTGACTGTGCTTTGAGTTTTGTACCAACACTTTGAAAATTCTTGATTAGGTGGTGTGCATTCAAAACTTTACTTTTTAAATGAAAGGCATTTTCCCCACTTTTGAGCACATCACGGAAAAGTTGATAAAGCCACAAAGGAAACCTTTGTATGTCATGCATATGAAAAATCAATATAGGATTTTGAATTCAGAAATATTCCCAAACATTACCTTTTAAATTCATAATCTAATTCGTCACTCGTCGTTGGTTTCTTCTTTTAGTCATGCTAAGTTGCTTTTAATTATGCTTTGTACCTTTTTCTTTTATTTATGGTAACATGTCATTTTATTTAATGGGATATTTGTATTAAATTTTTATTTATTTTAAATGTTTTCTACAACATGCACTTGTAGAGATGAAACTATTAACATTGATGTGGAGTAAAATTAGGATGAATTAAAAAAATGTATTTTTTTAATTTTATTTTTTTCTTTATATTTATGTTAAGCTTTTTTATTTATTTTTTTAATCATTTATTTTTTACAATCTTTCATTAAAAAAAAGATGAAATGATAGTTTTTTCTATTTTTTTTGTTGGTTTTTATTTTTTATTTTTTTTATGAGCAAGTCAATTTTGTAACATATTTCACATTCACAAAAATGATTTTAGACGTATTGTCTTTTGTCTATGCATCAAAACCTAGGTCTTGATGCTTGACCATTGATTTAGCTAAAGTAGGACTTATGATTCCTTAAATTTTCTCACCTAGGCCTTGTTCATTGTAGACCATCTTCCTTAACAATTTCAAACCAATTCCTCTAGCATGTTTTTCAAAATCACCAAAAGATTCTTCGGAAAGGTCTAAAGTAGATGAATTTAACACGCTTGTCTCTATCATGATGCTATATTTTGTAGTCGCAATGGGAAGCTACGTTGCTTCCCTATGGTACTAGTCAACTACCTATAGCTATGTCAATAATTCTTCCTTCTCTGCCAACTCTAGATGCAGCTAAGTCATCATCTAAGTGAGCTTATCTTCCTACCAATTATCCATCTGAATTAGCTTCTCTCCCAGTTGAATATACCAAACTTTACTCTTGTCCCAATCTACCATGATAGTAGTGATGGAGCCTCGACATTCAGCAAGTTGATTCTTTAGCAATGACAACAGTCTTATCGATGTCTCAAGGTTCGTCTCCATCTTTGTTATCCTCCAGTGAAACATCTAGGCCTTCTACTTCAAGTGCATGTTATTTTCTTGAAGTTTCACATTGATGGCTTGTAGTTCTTTCAACCTTTCTATTTTTTCTTTGCCCATGTTGAGTTTGTTTTCTCTTCAATATTTTTGTAACTTTTGTAACTGCATCATGGCCAAATTTAACTACTCTGATACCTATATGATCTGTAAATGATAACTCTCCAACATGTTTGTTTCATGAACACATATCCTATGCAAAAATGTATTTTCTCACTACAATCTTTGCATTTTGCTCAGGATTGGCTATATGGAATGTTATTGGGTGTAACTTGGACACAAGCGATGAATTGACAATGACAATAGTAATGACCTTGAGTTGGTTTCTATAGCGTTTATCTCTAGGAATGCAAACAAGAATTGGTTAAGCTTCTCTACTTTAAGGCTTGGGTATGCCATCCTTGCAATGCTTGGTGTTTAGGTGCCTACCAAGTGATGAGTAGTTAGTTTCTCAGTTTCTTAAGGAGAAAAATACCTACCCATCATTTCCATTGTTTCTTAAGGAGAAAAATACCTACCCATCATATTCATTTTTTTAAGGAGAAAAAGATATATAGGTAATTTTCTAGTTCATTAATGTCATTAGTTTTTCTCCACAATGACATGTAAAAAAATTTCAAAATAGTTTAAAATAAACCTAAAATTTCAACATTACTTTAAAAATAAAATAAATTAAAATTTCTATATTTATGGTATAGTCCGATATACAATGAATTGGCAACGCTATGAAAAGTTTTTGGTTTGTTAGCCATATATGTACCTTATCCCTTGAGGCTAGATAGATTTCGGTTTGTTAGTTATATATGTACCTTATTTTTTTGGGGTTAAGTGGAATTGTAGATCTATTTTGGTTACATTTATATATCTAAGAAATGAGTTTATATAGTGGGAATGGCCTCCACCCACTTAGTGAAGTAATCGGTGGTAGTCAAATCTATATGCGCTACCCACTAGACTGTGGCTGAATTTAATCAATGAAGTATAAACCCACTGCTAGAAAGGAGCCTACACTTTAATTGACTTCAAGGGAATGGCTAGCAGCGTTTTTCGCCACCAAGCAGCGTTTTTCGCCCTCTTATTAACATTCGAAAACAAAGAGGGCCAGTAATATCCAAACCTCAATTACTTATGAGGTGTAGCTCTAGCAACGTAATCCCCACCACACAACCCTTTGTGCATAAGGTCAATAATATTGTCCAACCATTATGCTTTCTCTCTCGCTCTCCCTTCGAGTTATGAGTTACTTCAAATAAATGTTAATTGAAACTCAATAATTGTTAGGCCAAAGATGCGCATTAATGCTCAACTAACCCTAAGAACAGAAACTCAAAATGGTAAATTGCAGATATCAGATAAAAGATCACATTTATATATCTAAGAAAAGAATAAGGTTTTGGGTTGAACATAAAAACAATTTTTTATGTTCCCGACAGGGAATATATATGAATCGGTTAAGTTCATTAATCGGAGAGATATATTTAAATTTTTTAGTTTTCAAATGTTTTTAATGTAGTTTGATTAATTTTTATTTTTTGAATTATTTAAATATTGATTTAACTTAATTTTTATTGGTCCTTTGCAGGTGACTTTGCTTGGGTCTTTGTGCCCCAAGATCCGGCGGCGTGATAACGTAAGCAATGGCATTGAAAAATGAAAAGTCCGAGTTAGAATTAAATGAGCAAGATACCTTTAAGCTGCACTTTTGATCGGTGTTATTGCTGTTGGTAATCGGGTGTGGCCTTAAGCGTACAACATGCAGATTAACTGACATCAACCCTACTGTGGCTTTACGTGTATAGCATGCAGCTGAACTCACTTCCACCTGTCGTCCACTTGTTAGAGGGGTGGACCGCTCTCCCGCAGCAGTGTTGTCCCGGTGTCTTCATATTCCTGCAATAGCGGATCATGTCTTGGATTCTTAGTACTTTTAGGTCATGGTCGTATGACATATGGCAGCTGGCCAAAAACTTCTGCACTCACTCACTTTGAAAACCATGCAGCAACCAGTGCGTTACACTTGATCTCCTGCATGCACCGAAGGTGCGTGCATTACAGTTCTTTCCTGCTCTAAAATGGGGTTACTCTTCAATTTCTGACGAACCGATTTCTTTCAACTAGTCTTAGCTTAAGCTTATGTCACTACTTTCATTAAAAAAATGAGGAAGTTGAGACTAGTTTCTTTAGTTTATTTCGTAGCTGTGTTTGGAACTTCATGTGTAATGCTATGCTCTAAAGCTGTTGTTGCTCCAGATGTCCTAATTGGAAAACACAAATTAGCAATACAGAAGACAAAGTGGAAGAAAGCCACTGGTATATGGTATGGCAATCCACATGGAGATGGAAACGATGGTAAGGGCAAACATAGTAATTTTTTTAAACTAATTTTTATATGTAATATGACTGTTGTCCTTTGGAAATTCAATATATATGGTCGTTTGATTGAAAAAAAAATGGTATTTATGTTTTGCTTTGTAATTACAGGCGGTGCATGCGGATATCGCAGCCAAGTGAAACTGAAACCTTTCCGATCAAAAGTATCAGCAGGGAGTGCAGATCTGTTCAAAGGAGGAGGAGGCTGTGGAGCTTGCTATCAGGTATATTAAATTGAATAATAGAATATCCCCATCTTGACCTTGGTGAAAACAATAACAAAATTTGCATTAGCCAGGGATTGGATTCTAAAATTTGTTTGTCTATATATGCAGGCAAAATGCACTGACAATCTTTTGTGTTCAGCAAAGCCAGTGACTGTGGTGATTACTGACTAATGCCTTGGTGGCCCATAGTCTAATGGAGAAACACACTTTGATCTCAGTGGTACTGCCTTTGGCCATATGGCATCTGATCCTAATAGAGCTTCGCAGATGCGTAATGCTGGAGTTGTCTCTCTTTTGTTCAGACGGTATTTATTATTTATTGTCTTTTTTACATGCTATTTATCCCTAATATTATATGGAATTAACGTTGATTTGAATCAGGATGAATGGAAAAGTTAAAACTAATTACTGGTAAGAAACCATTTTGAATAATGAAAATTGAGTGAGCTCAATGTTTGAGATTTGATTTGAATCAGAATAATAACGAATTCTGTTGCCACCTACAAACGTGCTGTATTGTTTTTTTAGAAAAACTGATACGTAATGTTTTTCAGCGTTTGGGGAAAAAACCTTTTGCTTTCTTCTGTAGCTACTGACCTATGGCTGCGATATGTGTAAGTATTTGTTCGAAAATTATAGTCTGAATATTTGTAGACCCGAGGTCTGTGCTGGTTGGTGTATAGCTCCGAAGAGGGAATGATTTATAGGATTACTTTTGGTGCATTTTGCTTGTTCAAAGGATAATATACTGCTTGGGAATTACAAATGAAATCTCCAGAAGATACATAGATATGGGAAATAGCTTGCTTAGAACATGGAAATGAGATTAATTGCAGGATATTTTATTTTGTACATTTTACGATGGTTACTTACTAAAAAATTATTTCTGCGTTCTTTCGGTTCTCCAGTCTTAATTCGCGAACCCTTTACGTAATCCGAAGACCCGCGGCTTTAATATTTCCTTCTCTTCCCTCTAGACCGCTTTTGAGGCCATCCTATATTATTTTAACCGGATGTTTCTGTGTTCAGCTTGGTGATTTTTTTTTTCCATTTCATTTTTGTACAGACGAGGGTTTGAAACAATTCGGGCACCGTGAGGTTTTTAGCATTAGTTTTTAGTGGTAAGAGTAGGCGCAGGGGATTCGATCCTGCGACATGGACTCACGCGTAGGCAGCAAGTACAGACTGGGGCACAAAATTGGCAGCGGCTCCTTCGGCGAGATCTATTTAGGTTTTGCCCCGTTTTTTCTTTTTCCATTTGATGACTAATTGTTTAGTTGACTATAAAATCTGAATTCGTTGAGCGCTGTGGACTCTTAAGAGAATTATAGGGTTTTATATGGAAAACATGGGGAACTTAGCTGATTTTTTGGGTGATTTTCATGACCAGACGAATGAGCAACGCTGTGTATAAAGTAAGGGAAGATTGGAAAGATATAAAGTAAACTGCTGGTTATTCATACATCAACCACCCCCACCAATGAAATCAATCTGTGTCTGAGATTTGACACAATCTAAGATCAGTGGAGATCAACCTCCATCCACTTATAAGTAATAAAAATAGTTACAAATGACCTCCACTTAATATTAATATATATATATATGAAGTTTATCTTCTGGATGTATCAGATACATTAGTACAATGCATCGTTTTAGTAATCACTTGTTATTGTTATGTTCCACAGAGCACCTTGCGAGTATTCAGGACAAAAGATTCACTTCCAAATTAACGAAGGCTCCAATCTTTATTGGTTCGCATTCCTTGTTGAATATGAGGATGGAGATGGCGATCTTGGAGCAGTCTCTCTAAAGCAAGTACGTAGATCAGCCTCTCCCCGTGCTCCTAAATTGTGAGGTGTCTTAATGTATTAATTCGCATGCAGTGGATTATAGTTTCTGTTGTTGTGTGCAGGCAAACTCTAATTTATGGCAAGCAATGCGGAGAAATTCAGGTGAAGATTGGTATATCAGTGGCAGCCAGCCTTCACGGGTTCTGTTCTCTATTCGTTTGACTACTCTCTCTACTAGGAAAACACTCATAGCAGTTAATGTCATTCCCCAGAATTGGAAACCCGGTGCTACCTACAGATCAATTGTAAACTTTGACTAACTATATCGGACGACCTATTATTTGCACCTTTCATACCACGGAAAAAATATGGAGCTTTCATAGAAGTGGTCATGTTGCAAAATGAAAGGACGAAATAATATGTATTAGTACATAAACCACATTAGTTAAATGATGTCTTTTCAAAAGAAACCAGCAGTTATATGGTCGTTTAGAAAGAAACCAGTGGTATATAAGACAAAAACTATTAGTTTATAGAACCACTGGTATATAGGACAAAAGCTATCAGTATATTTTCAATGTGAAACAGATCACATTGTCTGCAAATGATCTCCGATACTATGTAAATGTTATTTTTATCGAATTTTGATACGTTATGTTGAAAATGCCTACTACGCCACAATGAATGTCCACAATAACATACCAAGTAACAACTAATAGAATGTCCAAATAACATCCGAAATAACAACTAATAAAATGCCCAAGAAAGCATCCACGTTAATGTCTTAATATGAACTTTTACTCTTGGTCACTCTGGCATCCCATCAAATGTCCTAAACCTATCAAATTAATTCCCCTACTTGCATCCAACCTTATGTTCAATTCGGGTGTTCATAATTGCATCAACTTTATGTCCAATTTGGGACTAACCACCTTTTTTTTTCAATATGTATTTATAAGTGTAATTATAATGTTAGTTTGTATCAATAATATTTTTTCCTCAATACGAGCGAAATTTATATTCATTTATGAATCACCTTTTACATTGGTTTTATGGTTTTAGATATATGTTTGAAAAAAACACTATTATCTTTTGCATCTTGTATGTAAAGACCAATATACAAGATTAATCAGCTTGGAAACTTTACATAAAAGCTATATAAAATTAATCAGCTTGGTTTGCCTCACAAGCTCATAGGGAGCAACAATTTTTTTGGCAAAGGTAAAAACCTCATCGTCATATAAGCTCTTAAGCTTCTGTATATCACCTAATACAAACCTCACATGTCTTACTGCCTCAATAACATTACCAATACTAGCTTCTCCTTAAGTCACGTTCATTGCAACTCCCTCGGCAATCCTTCTCACCACCTCACCAAGGTTCCGACATCTACAGACAAACGGTATACGGAAGTTATGTTTGTTGATATGGTGCATGTCATCTGCAACAATGAGCAATTCATTCTCATCAATGTAATCAATACCAATTGCTTCAATAATTTGGGCTTCAACAAAATGACCTATTCTTGCCTTGGCCATGACATGGATGGTCACAACAGGCTTAATTTCCTTGATGAGCCCACGATTACTCATCCAAGCCACTCCCCCTTGAGCTCTAATATAAGTTGTCAAACCTATTTACATTGTTAAATTTTAAATAAAACCTAAACACAAATTATATATATAAAACAAACCATTTTTGTTTATTTGTTGTTGATCATGGAAAGATTTGATACAGGTTCGGATGCTAAGTTTTATGGAGCTTTGAAGTTAACCTGAAACAACATGTGACAATGTCGGGAACATTGCCACCACGTGGCTCTTGTTACAATTATATTTTGATTTCATTTTTAAAATATTAAATATATAAAGATATTTATTTTTTGAAGGTAATAAAATAATTCTTATTAAATGTTGAAAATAATGATAACTTTAAATATTTAATTGAAAAGTTGCACTAAGCAATGCAATCATTTGGAACATGTATTTGGAAAAGACATTCATTAAAGTAATATGTGACATTAAATAAAAGAGAAAATAGTACAGATCACAATTAAAAGAAATATATCACGGCTGATAAAACAAACCAACGACGAGTGACGAATTGGACCATGCATTAAAAAGATGATGCCCACATAGGAATATTTTCAAATTCATCATCCTTTGTTGATTTTTCATATGCACGACATAGAAAGCGGTCCCTTGGCTCTTTAAACTTTTCCGTGATGTACTCAAAAGTGAAAAAAAAAATCGAATGCACACCACTTAAACTTATTCTTGTTTTAAAGAAAAATAATGTTTTGAACACATGCCACTTATTTTTAAGTGTTTAATAAAGTTTTGAACACATGCCACTTATTTTTAAGTGTTTAATGTTTTTTATTTCTTTTTATAAAATGGATTTTTATTTAGTATATTAAATGAATTGGTTTACAATGGATTTTTATTTAATATACTAAAGGAATTTGTTTATAAAAGAAAGTTTTAAAATAAAGAGGAATATTTTTTTTATTTAATATATTAATAATTTTTATTTAATTTTCTTATTTAATATATTAATTTTTTTTAAAGATTTTTTTTAGATTTTTATATTAAATAAATTCTTTTTATATTAAATAAAAAGTTCAAGATTTCAAAATAATGAGAAATAATATTATATATATATAGAATTTAAATCAATTCATTACAAAGTTTTTTATATTAAATAAAAGTTTTTCATATTAAATAAAAGTTTAAAAGATTTCAAAATAATGAGAAATAATATTATATATATCTAGAATTTAAATCAATTCATTAAAAAATGTTGCATAGGTAGGAAGAATGAGAAGTTGAATGTAACGTAGTTAATTATCAATATTAGTTAATAGATCAAGCATTACCAATCCATGAGTGAAAGGTTGCATCTCCTACACTCATGTGTATTTATATGAGTGTTTATTCTTGTAAAATTGTCAATAAAATAATAAAAATATATTTTATTTGGAAGTATGACTCCAATCGGTATTAGAGTCTATTTTTCTTAGGCTACACATGCATGGAGCGTGAAGGTGGAAGGTTGTACATGGAGCGTGAATTCTGATCTCTACAACTAACCCTATATTATGCACTCATTTCTACATGAGATCTTAGTGGGCATACGATTCCTACATCGACTGCTAACCCTCGATCATGGATTCTTACGTCGGTGGCTAACTTGGAGTGCATGCTTACCCATTCTACATCGTTGCTTGCAAAAGTTATCACTAATGATAACTTCTGCATGGACCCATTCTACGTGGACCTGTGCATGAGGCAAGAGTTTAACATAACCGTTGATTGTGTATCACTACATTAACAGCTAACCTAGAGTGTGTGCTTACCCATTCCATGTCTTTACTTGCAAAATTTTATTGATACCATAACTAATTGTCAATATTATGTTACATTAGAACTTCAAATATATTAGCGATCCAAAACTTGAGTATTATGTACACAAGGAAGCAAAGTGTCTATGATGCATAGATGAAGAGATTATGCACTACAAACTCTAAATCGGATAACATTTCCAAGGTATAGAAAAACAATTTCAAAGTATCGTTATGATTAGATTATGAAAAACAACCCTAATTGCAAAACCTTAGCAAGTATTGTGCCTTATGAACTACTCATTTACAGCTCCATTGACTTGTTTTATTTAAGCATTGAGGGGCTTTTATAGTCCAACATATGAGATATCACTTTTGGGATTATCTATGAAGAGAAAGTCAATAATCCATGACCCATATCATGAACATTAGTAAGTTGTAACTAACCATTTTTCTCATGATTTTGAATATTGTATTGGACACTCATTACATTAGGTGATACTCACAAGGATGAAGAAATGAGATTGAAACTAGATAAATGAATCGCATAGCCTCAATCATCACCTCTAGGGATTTCCCTCATTAACCAAGAATTTTTGTAGAGGCCCTCCTTACCGAAACTCTAGATCAAGTGCGCTTGGCCATGGAGGTTTTCCCCCATTATAAAACCCACATAGATTTCCACCCTATTTGCAAAAACTTACAAATTATAGTTCTTCATGAACTTTTTTATTTAGAGCTCCATTGACTCAATTTTTTTAAATATTGAGGGGCTCTTGTAGTATTATATAAATTTTGGGATTATCTACATAAACTAAGTCATTAATCCACAACCCATATCCATGAGCATTAGTTGTAGCTAACCCAAATTTTCATGATTTTAGGATAGTCCACTTATTGCTCATTGCATTAGGTGATGTTCATGAGGGTGAAGGAGTGGGATTGAAACTTGAAAACATTGGAAGTTCTAGTGATTGGGTGCAAGCTATGGTGGTGATGATTGATGCTATGTGACTAATGTAATGTTTTCTAAGTGGATTATTCAAAATCTTGATAAAATTGATCATATGTAACTAATTTTTACGGATATGATTCATGAATTAATGACTTCACATAGATAATCCCGAAAATTAAATCTCATATGTTGGACTAGATAGAAGCCCCTCAATGCTTAAATAAAATGAATCAAGCAAGCTCTAAACAAAAACTTCATAATGCATAATATTTGCTAAGGTCTTACAAATGGTGTGGCAAGCTAAGCGAGATTGACTATGGGGAGAAAATCCATGGTTAAGTGCACTTTAGCTAGAGGAGTTTTGATTTGGATTATTAATAGAAAAAAGGAAGGAAACAATGTAAAATTGAAACACACACCCAAATATTTTGTAGAGAGCACAATAATACAATAAAGAACAAATTTTGTTAATGAATGGAATGGAAAAACAATAAAACTTATATGAAGCAATACAAACTAGCTCGAATGGTGGTATCTTATCTCTAAAGAGAGAGGTGTCATCTATGTTCATTTGTAAGTATCCATCACAAGAGGCCAAAAGTTCCTTTTAAAAATAAACTGTGAAACCCTAACAGGAAAAAAAATTAAATATCCAAAACCCTAACCCTAGGATATTAGGTGGAAAAATCAATATGGGATATGAGGTGTCTAGTCGATAAATCAACTTCTCAGGGGCACAACTTCCACATACAAACTTTGTTTGGATCACATGATAGTATGTTGGAAATATCTAGAGGAAAAGAACAATTTCAATCAAGGACTAGAAAATCCTTTAGCAACCATAATTTGTCATAAAGCCAAAAAATACTGTTTAGGGCCTAAAAATGCTCTGGAAGTTCAGGATCCAAAAAAATGTAGAAAAACTACGAATATGTGGAACCATTATAAATAATTGGAACATGTGGGTGCCCACAAACATGCACTTGGATCATTCCTCTCCCCTTACGGAGAAATGGTCCCGCTTGCATCAAGTTTCTCTATCATATGGGGAAACTTTTGCTGAAATTGAATCCTGGTGAGCCACTTTCTGTAGTGGAGAAATTTCCCTACTTTGATGACCTGATACAGTTGAATGTTATGTTGTTGAGTTCCCTTCATCTCAATGACCATGATTCGATTTCCTATCACCTTCTCAATGAAGTCATGATTTATTTATTTATGGTCCAAGTGCTCAACTACCTCTAAGGTATCCATTAAAGGTGGAAAACATGGTCAAAGGAAATCCACATTATATAGAGGTGCAAGCCGAGGAAAGGGAAAATATTAAAAATAATTCTCACCCACAACCTTGGTGATGGTTTAAGGCCAATATTGGAGTGGGTGGATATTCCAAAGGGATATTCTATGTTTTCTTTCTACAAATGTGACCATATCTTATCTCCCATCTAGAACTTGTGTGGAACTTGGTGTTGATTCTAATGTTGTTTGTAATTGGTATTATATTTATGCAAAATAACACTAAAATTGTTGTTGGATGTGGATCCATTAAAATAAATATTGTTTGCTTAACCTTGGTTTAATATTGTACTTTGGTTTAATATTGTATATATGTAATTGGAAATGCTATGTTGATTGGGGCTAATGGTTGGAACCTGAATCACACTTGAAAGAAGTTGTGGTCAATGGATCCATGAAGGGATTTGTCTTAGCTATGTTGAATATCAGGAAGGATCTCAAACCACGTGCATGGATGTTTGGAGTTGTACATTCTCAAGATATGCACAATCATCTTGTTTACTACGTTTTTTAGTACATCGGTTTCGGGGTGGAAGTTAGTAAATTTGGTTAGCTTAGTGTCCATCATTGACCATAAGATGACACAACAAGTACTTAGTGTTGATGTATTTGTAACTTCAGAATGTATTCACTTGTATATTTTATATTGTATTTCATTGTACCTCGATGTTCCTCTGATTGGGAGAGTCATTAATTTAATAAATTCATGTAAAGTCATTGAGGTTAACCCTCCATTGTAAGTCGAGGCAATAGTCCCCACAATTGAGTTGAGGTTAAACCTCAGTTGAAATTCAAGGCAATAATCCCCATAGTTGAGGGGTATTAGGGTTATTAGACTCTCCTAGTGAGGTTGGCTCTGTAGATTAATTGTCAAGTGGAAAAAAAGTATAAATAGAGACTGAGAATCTTTATTTGTAACACACACTCACTCAATAGTAGCACGTGAGAGAAGAGGAGCTCACGCAAGTGGGAGAGAGAACTATTGTCGGAGATCATCTTTGTATATTTGGGTTTTACATTTTCTTTTGGTGCTCATTCTATATCTGAGGAAGTTGCGGGGTTTTCTCCTTTATGGTTTCCTCGAGGAAAAATCTTTGTGTCTCTTATCTCTTGTGATTATTGTTGTGCGTGTTATTCTCTCAAATAAGATCCCAGATCATATTGATTAAATGATAAAAATCTAACATGGTACCAGAGCTAACCTAAGAAGAAGACATTGTGCAGCTGTCAAAGCTAGGGCTTCTTACTTTTTGGGTCTCTCTTCACCTATCATCAACAAAATGAGTCTAGGATAACTCTCCATTGAAGAGCGCATCTTTCTGTCGAAGCAGAATTTGATTCTAGGCATTTTCAGTTTTTGACTTGTCAGTGACGAATTTTTAGTGGTGAATTTTCGCCAATTGGCTATTTTTTGGGTTTTTTTCAAAAAATAAATTCGCTATTTGGAGTATAATATCGCATATATTTATTTAAAATATATTTTTTTAATCATAATATTCGCCAAAATTTATACATTTCAATGTTAATTCTATGTTTTATATTTAATATTCGCCTACCTATCTATAAACATGTTTTTTCAAGCCAGAACAATCACCTAGAATACTATACTTTACTATAATATTAGAATCCTTAAAAAATACCCTGCCTGTCACTAATGCGGGAAATTAGGGATTTTCACAGAAGACGAATTTTTGAGTGAGCCCAACATAGGATTTCTCTCCTTCTCAAAATAAAAATTTAGAGACCAATATCGAAATTTTTGTTTGGGTAAAACTCCGGGAAAGTCAAACCCTAATTTGACCCCAGACTAGAAAACCCTAAAAGACTAAAACTAGTCATTTTGGTGCATTCGTTATATATCCAGATTGGAGAAGGATCTAGAGATGAAACGTTTACAACACAAAGATAAAAATTTTTATGTACATTGTATAAAAGTTTCAGCCTCATATTCTCTATATTCTGGGAGATACGATTCCTCCAAATCAGGGTTCCATCCTCTCCCAGGATTCAACCTTAAACAAGTGACATAGGGAGAATTGCTATATCTCGGGCTACAAAGGTCCAAATGAAAATTTGCAAGATGTTCCAGATAGGGAACGAACTTTACTTTCTTTGGTAAAAGTTTCAGACCCCGAAGTTGAAACAATGACACATGGTAGTCTGTACATATTCTCTATGCTGAACAATCCTAAAATAAGTCACCTTGGGAAAACTCTCATAAGTCCCAAATGGTGAAACCAATTCTGCTCAAACATGTAGTTTTGGAAAGAAGACAGACGAGGATACCTGAGTGAAATGTTTCAGACACAAAGGAGTAGTAATTTCGTATATATTTCTGAAACAATATTCGGCAATTCTATAGAAGAAATTGGAAAACTAGGGCTTCCCGTTCTGGGAGCTTCCCTCCACTATTTTCAGAAAAGGAGTACATTGGATAGATCTTCTTGAATAGTACCATATTTATATCCAATTAGAAGTTTTAAATTCCAAGTTTTAAAAATTAGGGTTTCTCTGACAAACCCTAGATCGGCCAGCTCTGGAACCAGGATGGACACCTCACGGGGTCTTCACTTAGTGAAACCATGCCATAGCACGTTCGTTCGTGGCATATGAAACAATACCCCTATTTTCAAAAAATATTGGAAAATATCTCTCAAAATCATTTTTTTAACCCCCTCCCAATATACCTTCCCAATTAAAAAAAACCCCTATTTTCACTAAATATTGCATGTATCCATTTTTTCATTTACTTTTTTAATACCCCTTTATATTTCTACCTAGTATATTGACATGATACCCCATATGAATTCTACAATGCCCCTTTCTTCTTTCGATGTATATTGTGGATGCACATTACTTCACCCACAGAGATCACATTCATTTCCTAAATTAACACTAGTTTGTCATTTTTTTCCAGGTTCCTGCACAAGATCAAAGCTTAAGGCAAAACCATACAATGTGAAAAAGTTCAAATCAAAGTGCTAGCTAGGGATAATGAGTGGATGACCTTTGACAGGATTAACATTGATCGTGTGTTAATTGCACATATACAACAAATACATTTTTTTCTAGGTGCCTAAAAAAGAACATAGCTTAAGACTAAAACATACAATGTTGTGTTTAAAATTTTGTAACATTGCATATAGAGTGCACCCCTTTTAGGACATTATTCAATGGTCACATACTCATCATGTCTCACAGAAATACTCCAAAGTTTAAAATGATTAACAGTTGATGAGGATGGACGTTTAAAAACCCATTGGCAACAATTAAAGACTTGCATTAGCATCGTCTTCTAAAATGTCTTTTTCAAAACTTTACTTTTTAAATGAAAGGCATTTTTTCCACTTTTGAGTACATCACGGAAAAGTTTATAAAGCAACAAAGGGAACCTCTGTATGTCATGCATATGAAAAAT
>LPNX010932482.1:17910-70410 GCA_001517045.1 Pseudotsuga menziesii
CTTGTCTTTGTCAGTTGCTAGATTTTGTAGTCGCAATGGGAAGCTACTTTTCTTCCCTATGGCACTAGTCAACTACCTATAGCTATGTTAATGATTCTTCCTTCTCTACCAACTCTAGATGAAACTAAGTCATCATCTAAGTGAGCTTATCTTCCTACCAATTATCCATCTGAATTGGCCTCTCTCCCAATTGAATATACTGAACTTTACTCTTGTCCCAATCTACCATGATAGTAGTGATGGAGCCTTGACATTTAACAAATTGATTCTTTAGCAATGACAATAGTCTTATTGAGGTCTCAAGGTTCTTCTCCATATTTGTTATCCTCCAGTGAAACATTTAGGCCTTCTACTTCAAGTGCATGTTATTTTCTTGAAGTTGCACATTGATGGCTTGTAGGTCTTTCAACCTTTCTATTTTTTCTTTACCCATGTTGAGTTTGTTTTCTCTTCACTATTTTTGTAACTTTTGTAACTGCATCATAGTCATATTTAACTACTATGATATTGTAACACCCTGGTTTTGACCCCATTTGCATTCAAATAATATGATGTAAATAATCATGGTGTGGAGCTCAAGGCAAAAGCCCCACCAACGATTTAGTGTTTATGTTTCGGCGATTAAGATTTAGGCCAATGGTGTTTTTATGCTAGTTGAACGTTATAAGTTTGGACGTCATGTTAATTTGCAATTTTTAATTAAAATCCTATAGCCAACTATGTCAATGCAAAAAAAATGAGATGGTGGCATGATTTTTCCTAAGGATAAGGGGGGGATTGGAAGAGTGGGAAGAAATTCGAAATGGGCAGAGCACCATTTCTGGAAAACATTTTTTAAATTTTCTTGGGCAAGAAAACACCAAAAAAACACCTTCCTTTCCCTCATGCAGTAGCGTTTCACCTTCCCCTCGCGATTTGGACTGTGTTGAACGTTTTGGCAAGGGGATTCAAGCATTCACGCAGCAAGCAAAAAACCGCTCTAAGTCTCGATCCTTCACGAATTTTCCTATTTTGTGAATTGTTTTCCTTTTTACAATTTTCCTATCTGTTAGTCGTTTCCTAAATGCGAATGCCCAAAATATGATTTGTGTTTTTGAATTGAATCACCAGCAAACGATTTCATTTTTGGTAATTGCAGTATTCGGTCTGGCATAGGCAATGCTTAGAAATTCATAATTGTTGTGTGTGTGTGTGTATTCCTTGGCTTATGTTACATTTTGTTAACCCCAAAACTGAGATCGCTATGTGTACATCCTCATTTGACATCTGAACTGATTTGGGGAATGGAAATGGATTCTAGACTTGCTTGATAAACCTAGTGTGTGAAGGAACCTCACATAACAATCTAGAGGGCTAGTTTTCTTCTTTGCATACCCTGAATAGCACTAGAAGGGAAGGCATGGCCTGAGGGACTGTGTAGCAAAGAATGGGATGCTTCATTGTGTTGGGTGTGCAAATGTTTAGAAGTCAGGATAGATCCGGTGTAGGTGTCCATAGCTCTGGGATTGAACTCACTAGCTTAGCAGTTAGTCTTTCCACCTCCTTGGAAACCTAATAAACCCAACTAGAAGGATGGATTGGCTGGTAGCTTGATAAACCCATCTATTGGCTTGGCCATGTCTCATGTGAATTTTGGTTAAGTGTAAACCATTTCCTGTGTAAGTATGATAAACCCAACTGGAAGGATGGCTTGGCTAAGCTGGTAACCTAATAAACCCATCTGTTGGCTTGGTTGTGACTTGTATAAACCTTGGCTATGTGTAATCCTGATAAACCCAACTATGTTGGATTGGCTAAGTTTTCTTGTATCCTTGGCTATGGGGAAGTCTGCTAGTGTTCCTTATTCCTTGGGAAAATCATGCCCAGCTCAAGGGTGGCAGTGTTGCTGAGAGATTGATGAGCGCACTGGCCTATGGTTGGGTGGAACATTGCAGCAACATAGCTGGTTGTCAAAAAAGTTTCTGATAAAGATAAGTATTTCTTGTGTTTCAATCCCTGCAACTGTACTTGTTTATAAATGAATCTAAATATGAATGCTTGAATGGAATGTATTTGATGCAGATGTATATTTCATGAATGATGTATATGTGTATGTAATTTTATTTCAATGAATTTTCAAAGTTGTTATGAAGTGAGATCGGTTGGATTGGTGATGGCTTGGACGTTGGAAATCAGGTTTATACTTAGAAATTTTCATTAGCCGATCGAAATTCCACATATTTAACCTTTCTGCAACTTCCTTTATGCAACTTGCAGGATGTGGAAAAGTCCTTTCGAAATTTCGATCTCCGCATTTTCCCTTCCGCATTTTCCTTTCCGTAACTTGTGGTATGTGGGATGCAGAATGCAGAAAAGTCATTTTGCGAAATTTTCTTTCCGCAATTGCGGAATGCGGGATGCGGAAAATTTCTTTGGAAATTTTGATCTCCACATTTTCCCTTTCGCATTTACCTTTCCACAATTTGCGGGATGCGGGATGCAAAAATGTCGTTTGGCAAAATCTGCTTTCTGCAATTTCCCTTTCGTAATTTGCGGGATGCAGGATGCGAGATGCGGAAATGACTTATGGTAAATTTTGATTTCCACAACTTGATCTCCGCAATGGCCATTCCACATGCGGGATGTAGGGTGCTAGAGTGAAATTTTGATATGTTTTTTATTTCGCAAGTAAAGCTCTCTGCACCGTTGATTTTATATGGGACAGTTCTCCACCATCCGATCTGTCTGCGATTGGGGAAGATAAAGAGTTATACGTGGTCTAGATCAGAATGTTAGCAGGGGGAATTCTTGCTTGTGTAGATCTTTAAAAAAAAAATCGGGAATCATCATACACATGCAAAATCAGAGATAGGTAACTCTAGTAGAAGAGTTGGGTCAAGTTCTCTCCTTCGAGGCAGGAGGGGACGTGACAGTGTGGTATCAGAGCTACTGGTTGCAGCATTGGGCTTGAATGGGCTGAAATCAGTTGTTAAAAGATAAGAGTACCCTCTGATACCAACTTTTAGTACACTATAGTGTGGTATCAGAACTGTTGGTTGCAACGTTGGGATTGGATGGGCCGGAAAGAAAAGTGGTTATAGTATTGGGCCTCAATGGGCCGAGTTGGATAGTTACAGAGTTGTTGGTTAATACTTCCAATGTATTGTTGGCCACATGATAGAGAAAAACTACCATGGCAAGTGGGTAAGTGATCTTGGTTTTGATTATATCTAACAGTTTTGTTATCTAACACATTTTTGCAGAATTATAGTCACCTTCAGAAAGGGTAGTGCGATTCTGAATGGTTGGTTCGACCATGAGGATAGGCGATATGAATGATTATGCACAGGGCCCCAATGCGCACGAGGAATATGCTATGGGGGAAAATGTCAGAATTGGAAATGCTAAGATAGATTCTAGTGGGAGAAGGTTTCAAGATACTCCCCTGTGACTTTGCATCCACCGTGAGAAGCCTTAGGGTGGAGATACAGAGCTACAGAGAAAACAACGAAAGACTGATTAAGGCTCAGGAGGAGCAGAATCAGCTGAATGAAACCATATTGCATAGTTTGACTTACATTCAGATAAATATGAACTCTACATACCGAATAGTAAATCCATAAGGAAGTAAGAACACTATTAGAAGAAGAAAGTGATCTCCTGGTGGGTCATCTGACTCTGAAAAATACACTGATGGTTCAAGTTTTTCCTCTCATGAGAATAAAAGGAAGAGATCTCCTAGTGGGTTGTCTAACTCTGAAAGATCCACTGAAGATTCAGGCTCTTCAGCTCACAAGGGTAGGAGGAAGAAGTGTTATCAGAACCGCTCATGAGATGAATTCAGGAAGGAAAAGCTGCCTACCTTCAATGGTGAGGTAAATATTGGTCAAGAAGCTGAAGCTTGGCTTCTGGGAATAAGAAAATATTTCCAAGTCCAAGATTATTCTAGAAATATGAAAGCTCGAGTAGCCATTTTCAATCTGACAGGAAGAGTGTCTAATTGGTGGGAACACTTCAGGCAAGTAAAGAAGATAAATGAAAGGAAGATTGTCTAGAAATAGTTCCAGAAATATTTCAAGCAAACGTACCTCTCTGACCAGTACTATGATGATAAAATCAAAGAATTCCATGAGTTGATATTGGGACAGTGGACCATGGAGGAATATGAGAACAAGTTATTGGAACTGCTGAGGTATGCCAGGTATATTAAAGATGAGAAGGTAAAAATCTAGCTCTTTCTGAGTGGACTGCCTTAGTCCTACAAAGACCAAATTGATTTCTATGAACCCAGAACTCTGGAAGAGGCGATAAGAAAAGCTAAGTACTTCTACGAGCACAGCAAAAGAAAACCTGACTACCAGAAGGAATGCAAGAACAAGATGAATGAGAAGTCTGATCAGAGGAAGAGAGGTTTCAAACCTCCTAACTTCCAGAATTAGCAGAAGAAGCCATTCCAAGTTGAGAAGCAACCAACCAAAGTAGTGGGAGAAAAACCAAGAGAATTGCAACAAAACAAAGAGCATCTCTAGTGTTGGAAATGTGGAGGACCCTAGCTCTATAGGTTCTGTCCACTGGAGAATAAGAATGCAAGGCCAACATACAATATTCAAGAGGAAGAAACAATGGGACAAGTAGCAAGGGCCGTACCTAGAATTTATGCATCCCTAAAAGATCGCCAGGAATATCACCAGTCAACGGTGGTTGAAGTTGCAGGTAAGATTATTGAGCAATCTATTTCTATTTTGATTGACCCTCTTTCTACTTGCAGTTACACTGATCCTATAGTAGTAGAGGTTTGTGCTCTTAGGAAATAAAAGCATAGCAAGTCATGGTTAGTTCAACGAGCCACTGGATCTAAGAGAAAAGTTAATGAAGTGGTGGAGAAATGTCCATTGGTGATAAATGGACTGAGCACTTGCGTAGATCTGAATGTTCTACGACTTGGTTACTATGATGTTTTCATTGGAATGGATTGGTTAGAAGCTCATAGGGTGAAGCTTGATTATAACAAGACTTTTGAATGCATGGATGAAGAAGGGAACCCGGTAGCTGTAAAAGGTATACCAAAGGTAATTTCTGTAAAGCAGATTTCAGCGATGCAATTGAATAAGTTTTGTAGAAAAGGTTGTCAGTTGTATGCAACCCATATTGAGGAGGTAGTAGAGAATGAAAATCTCAAGTTGGAAGACTATCACGTGTTGCAAGAATTCAGAGATGTTTTTCCTTATGAGATTCCAGGGCTTCCTCCAAAGAGAGACATTGACTTCACGATTGAGCTTGTGCCAGGAGTAGCACCAGTGTCCAAACCACCTTACATAATGAGTACACCATAAATGTTAGAGATGAAGATGCACTTGTAAGAATTGTTGGAGAAAAAAGTATATTATGCCGAGTGTGTCTCCTTGGGGAGCACCAGTTCTGTTCGTAAAGAAGAAAGATGGTACACTCAGATTGTGTATTGATTATAGGCAGCTAAACCAAGTTACAGTGAAGAACAAATTTTCCTTGCCAAGAATTGATGACCTCTTTGATCAAATGAAAGGAGCAAAGGTATTTTCCAAGATTGACTTGAGGTCTAGTTACTATCAGGTGAGAATCAAGGACGAAAACATTCATAAGATAACCTTCAGAACAAGGTATGGACATTATGAGTTTGTAGTGGTACCATTTGGTCTCACAAATGCACCAACAACATTTATGTGCCTTGTGAATAGTGTCTTCAACAGGTATTTAGACAAGTTTGTTCTTGTTTTCCTTGATGACATTCTTGTTTATTCTGAGAATGAAGAAGAGCATGAAGAAAATTTGAGACTAACATTGCAATTGCTCAGAGAACATTAGCTGTATGCAAAGATGAGCAAGTGTGACTTCTATAAAGATAGAATTCAGCACTTGGGTCACATTATTTCAGAAGAGGGTATATATGTGGACCCTGAAAAGATTGAAGCTATCAAGAATTGGCCTACTCCAAAGAATGTGACAAAGGTAAGATCCTTTATGGGGCTTGCAAGATACTACAGGAGATTTATTGAAGGATTCTCCAAGGTTGCACATGCTATCACTTATTTCCAAAGGAAGGGGATAAAGTCCGAATGGACCTCGAAGTGTGAAGAAAGTTTCCAGTGGTTAAAGTATCTTCTCACCAGTGCACCAGTCTTGAAAGTTGCAGGCCCAAAAAATATTTTGTGGTATGTACGGATGCATGAGGTCAAGGACTTGGAGGAGTTCTTATGCAAGACAACCATGTGATATGTTATGAATCCAGGAAGCTGAAGGAGAACGAAAATAATTATGCCACTCATGATCTGGAAATTGCAGCCATAGTACATGCTCTCAATATGTGGAGGCATTACTTGATGGGCAGAAAATTTGAGTTAAAGACAGACCACTGTGGTCTGAAATATTTGTTTAATCAGCCTACTCTGAATGCTAGGAAATCTAGATGGCTGGAATTTTTATGTGAGTTTGATTTTGAAAGCAAGCACATAAAAGGTAAGGAGAATAAGGTAGCCGATGCACTTAGCAGGAAAGCACAAGAAATGAATGTGGTATCTATTAGCATTTTCCAACTAGATTTGAGACAACAGATTATTAATCGTAATGTTGAAGATGAAATGTATGCGAAGGTAAAGGATAAATTACAACAGCAAAGCCTTGAAAAGAAGTATGAAGGTTATACGTTATAAGAGGATGGACTTCTTACTTATAAGAGCACAATCTATATTCCAAATGTGGCATATTTGAGGAGGGTTGTTATGGATGAAATCCATCAAACTCCATATTCTGGTCACCCAGGATATCAAAAGACGATTGCTACAGCAAGAAAGAAATACTTTTGGCTAGGCATGAAGAAGGACATGGCTGAATATATTTTAAGGTGCATGAAGTGTCAGTAAGTGAAGGTTGAAAATCAACACCTGGCAGGTTTGTTATAGCCTTTGTCGGTTCGAGAATGGAAATGGGAAGTGATTTCCATGGATTTTATTACATAATTGATGATGACTTGGGGACAACATGATTCCATCATGATTGTGGTGGAAAAGTTGACAAAGGCAGCGCATTTTATACCAGTAAAGTCCATGCATAAGATTGATGATATTGCCAAGATTTTCGTGAAAGAAATTTTAAAATTGCATGGATTGCCTAAGGCAACAGTCTCTGACATAGATGTTAAGTTCACTTCTAAATTTTGGAAAGGAATGTTTGCATACTTGGGGACGAAGTTGAATTTCAGCACTTCCTACCATCCTCAGACTGATGGTCAAACCGAGAGAGTTAACCAAGTGCTTGAAGACATGCTTCGCATGTATGTGATGGAGAATTCATCCAAGTGGGAAGACTATTTACACTTGGTAGAATTTTCTTATAACAATGGACAACAAGCATCCTTGGGGATGACTCCATATGAAGCTTTGTATGGCAGGAGGTGAAGAACACCAGTAACTTGGGATAACCCAGTGAACAGAGTTGTGATCGGTCTAGAATTGCTCAAGGAGATGGAGCAGGAAGTTGTAGAAATCAAACATAATCTAAAGGCAGCCCAGGATAGGCAGAAAATATATGCAAATAAGAATAGGATGAACAATGAGTTCAGTGTTGGGGACCATGTTTACCTCAGGGTGAAGGCAAATAAAAGTTCCTTGAAGCTTGGGAGTTGTGCCAAGCTATCTCCTAGATACTATGGGTCGTTTGAAGTGCTTGAAAGAATAGGACTAGTTTCATATAGACTTGCATTGCCTGCTAGCACTAGGGCTCATAATGTTTTTCATGTTTCTTTTCTTAAGATATATGTACATGATCCTAACCATGTAATACATTGGGATGTGATTCATTTGGAACTAGAGGGAGAGTTTCAAATCAAACCAAAGCGCATGCTTGCTAGGAAGGTCACAATGCTTTGAAACCGAGCATTAGGACAGGTAAAGGTGCAATGGGAGCACTACGGTCCTGAAGAAGCTACGCGGGAGTTGGAGGATGCCATGCGACTGGCACATACATTTTTGTTCAATTCTACAGATTGTTGAGGGTACTACCAGCAAAGCATTTTTGTTCAATGTTGTAAAGCACTGAGGGCAGTGCTGTTGAAGGGAGAGGGGAATGTAACACCCTGGTTTTGACCTTGTTTTCATTTAAAAAATATGATGTAAATAATCATGGTGTGGAGCTCAAGGAAAAATCCCCACCATCGATTTAGTGTTTATCTTTCATCGATTAAGATTTAGGCTGATGGTGTTTTTATGCTAGTTGAACATTATAAGTTTGGACATCATGTTAATTTGTGATTTTTAATTAAAATCCTACAACCATCTATGTCAATGCAAAAAAATGATATGGGGCATGATTTTTCCTAAGGATAAGGGGGGGATTGGAAGAGTGGGCAGAAATTCGAAATGGGCAGAGTACCATTTCTAGAAAAACTTTTAAAAAAAAAATTTGGGCAAGAAAACACCAAAACAATGCCTGCAGTTCCCTCATACAGTAGCATTTCACCTTCGCCTCACAATTTGGACCGTGTTGAACGTTTTGACAAGGGGATTCGGGCATTCACACAGCAAGCAAAAAAACCGCTATGAGTCTAGATCCTTCACGAATTTTCCTATTCTATGAATTGTTTTCCTTTTTACAATTTTCCTGTATGCTAGCCATTTCCTGAATGTGAATGCCCTGAATTTGATTTGTGTTTTTGAATTGAATGACCAACAAACTATTTCATTTTTGGTAATTGCATTAGTTGGTCTAGCTCATGAAATGTTCAGACATTCGTAATTGCTCTGTGTGTGTGTGTGTGTATTCCTTGGCTTTTGGTACATTTTGTTAATCCCAGAACTGAGATCATTGTGTGTACATCCTCGTTTGACATATGAACTAATTTGGGGAATGGAAATGGAGTCTAGACTTGCTTGATAAACCTAGTGTGTGAAGGAACCTCATAGACCAATCTAGAGGGTTGGTTTTCTTCTTTGTATACCCTGAACAGCACTGGAAGGGAAGATATGGCCTGAGGCACTGTGTAGCAGAGAAGGGGATGCTTCCTTGAGTTGGGTGTGCAAATGTTTAGAAGTAAGGGTAGATTCAGTGTAGGTTTCCATAGCTATAGGATTGAGCTCACTAACTTAGCAGTTAGTATTTCCACCTCCTTAGTAGCTTAATAAACCCAACTGGAAGGATGGCTTGGCCGGTAGCCTGATAAACCTATATGTTGGCTTGGTCGTGTCTCATGTGAATTTTGGATAAGTGTAAACCATTGCATCTGTAAGTCTGATAAACCCAACTGGAAGGATGGCTTGGCTTGGCTGGTAGCCTGATAAACCCATCTATTGGCTTGGATGTGACTTGTATAAACTTTGTCTATCTATAAATCATTGCTTGTGTAAGCTTGATAAACCCAACTGTGTTAGCTTGGCTGATTTTTATTATATCCTTGGCTATGGGGAAGTCTGCTAATGTTCCTTATTCCTTGGGGAAATCATGCCCAACTTGGGGGTGGCAGTGTTGTTGAGATATTAATGAGCACAATGGCCTATGGTTGGGTGGAACGTTGCAGCAACATAGCTGGTTGCGAAACAAGTTTCTGATAAAGATAAGTATTTCTTGTGTTTCAATCCCTGCAACTGTACTTGTTTGTAAATGAATATGAATATGATGAATGCTTGAATGGAATGCATTTGATGCAGATGTATATTTAATGAATGATGTATATGTGTATGTAATTTTATTTCAATGAATTTTCTAAGTTGTTATGAAGTTAGATCGACCGGATTGGTGATGGCCTGGATGTTGGAAATCAGTTTTATACTTAGAAATTTTCATTAGTAGATCAAAATTCCGCAGATTTAACCTTTCTGCAACTTGCGGGATGCAGGATGCGAAAAAGTGCTTTAGAAATTTCGATCTCCACATTTTCCCTTCCACATTTTCCTTTCTGCAACTTGCGGGATGCGGGATGTGGAATGCAGAAATTCGTTTTGTGAAATCTGCTTTCTGCAATTTCCTTTTTGTAATTGCAGGATGCAGGATGCGGGATGCAGAAATGTTGTTTGGTGAAATCTGCTTTCCGCAATTTCCCTTCCACAGTTTACGGGATGCAAGATGGGGAAATGAGTTATGGTAAATTTTGATTTCCGCAACTTGATCTCCATAATGGTCATTCCACATGCAGAATGCGGCATGTGGGATGTGGGGTACGAGAGTGAAATTTTGGTATGTTTTCGATTCCGCAAGTGATCTCTCCCCACCGTTGATTTTCTGTGGGATGATTCTCCATCGTCTGATCTCTCTGCAATTGGGGAAGATAAAGAGTTATACACTGTCTGGATCATAATGTTATCAGGGGAAATTATTACTTGTGTAGATATTAAAAAAAAAAGAATCGGGAATCATCATATGCATGTAGAATCAAAGATAAGTAACTTAGGTAGAAGTGTTGGGTTGCGTTCTCTCCTCCGGGGCAGGAGGGGCCATGACAGATACATATATGATCCATAAATGATACCCCTATGACATGCTTGTTTCATCAACACATCCCATGCAAAAATGTATTTTATCACTACAATATTTTCAGTTTGCTCAGGATTGGCTATATGGAATGTTCTTGGGTGTAACTTGTACACAAGCAACGAATTGACAACGACAATATAATGACTATGAGTTGGGTTTCTATAGCATTTATCTCAAGGCATGCACACAAGAATTGGTTAAGCTGCTCTACTTCAAGGCTTGGGTCTGTCATGGTTTCCATGCTTGGTGGTTAGGTGCCTACTGAGTGATGAGTAGTTATTTTCTCGGGTTTTTAAGGAGAAAAACACCTACCCATAATTTTCCTTTTTTAAAGGAGAAAAATATAAACTTGGTATTTTTTTTATTCATTAATGCCATTAGTTTTCTCTACACAATGACATGTAAAAAAATTTCAAAATAGTTTAAATTAAACATAAAATTTCAACGTTACTTTAAACATAAAATAAACTAAGATTTCTATATTTACGGTATAATCCAATATACAATGAATTGGGAACACTATGAATAGTTTTTTGGTTTGTTAGTCATTTATGTACCTTATTCCTTGAGGCTACATAGTTTTTGGTTGGTTAGTTATATATGTACCTTATTAGTCCCTGCCCCGGGCTAGCAGGGACTATTGTATTCGGCCTACTGTCTTTTCTATTAACCAGCACAGAAATCAAAACATTTAATCTTAAGTTTTATTTTCCACTTTTTTATTCAACGAATCAGATAATAAATACTACTTTTTTTTACCAATGAACAGTTTGGACTTCTTATTTGGCCTCATCCCGAGGCAAGGTCATTGTTTTGCTATGGTTTTTCTAGGATTTGGTTGTATAATAGAGTATAACTAAATCCAAAGGAGACTAATGCTAGCATTAGTTTGACAACATTTAATGTTTATAAAATGTGGTTCAGGTATATCTAGTTCACTTCCTAGAACACTTCGTATTTTGCAGTGTGCATGCAGTGCACATGTCGCTTTGTAGTTTGTCGTGTGAATCCAGTGCACATGTAGTGGTCTTGGTACCATGTGTATGTATCTGCATTTGGCAGGAGATTGACAAGCCAACTCCCTCCCTATTCATGCATGGTTTTGAAGAGACCTGATATGCACCCTCACTTTATCAGGTCCTTCTTCAGGTCCTTCTTCGTTCTCTCTCGGAAGGAATGAGAAAAAAATAGCAGAAGTTGTTCATAAAGTATTATGAGACCCGACAGTGGATAGAAGTAGAGCTGGGAAGCTATATTATAAACAAGGATATAATAAGATGGAGTTGGGGAAATTGTTGAACTTCAATTGTAATCATGATCTTGCAGTTGCAATATTGGTAATGTCCATCATCATGTTGGGGATTGTTTGGTTGACATTGGTATGGAGTAGAGGCGAAGGGTACAGGAGACACGGGGCTAAGCTTCCCATGGGCAGCTTGGGATGGCCTTTCATAGGAGAAACCTTGGAATTCATTTCTTGTCCCTATTCAACATGTCCTGAGAGGTTCATGGACAAGCGTCGTCAACTATATGTTAATCATGCTCCTTATCTCTGAGTTGTCTGTTGAGCAATATGTATATAATGAGAACTATTTATTGAAGAATACAATGCTTTGCTTGTTAGGCTCCCATCTTTTGGCTGAAAAGTACTCCTATAGAAAACGGTAATGAGAAATACACGCAATTGGCTTAGTTGTTCCATTATTTATGGTTACTGTAAAAATTCAGTATTCCTGTCTCTCTATGTCTCAAAGAGAAACCCAATCAGATAGACAGAGAAGTATATATTTCAAGTCCATAGATAATTAAATACTAGTAGTTTGACCTGAAAGTCGATCCATGCAGACTTGAAATTTCTCAATGACCATTGTTTAGACAACGTTTTCACTAATAGTTCTGTTTCGTAAATCTAAATTTATCTACAATTTGAGGAGTTTACAAGTTTTCAGAGTGGATAAGAACATTTTGGTTGGAATAGATTAAACGTCCTCGAAATTTTATAGAGAATATTTGGATTAACTCGGTGCGAATGAGAATTCATATAGTTCTGCAATAAGCTTAGTTAACCCATCATATATATGCAGGTTATTGTACACAATCAGAATGTCTGTTTGTGTTTCTTTAGATTGATGAAACTCAACTTGAATTTTCAGTACTCTAGTTAAAATCTATCTGGGAAGATATATATAGAGAGAGAAATATAGATTTGAAATGTCCATAGTTTCAAACTGAAAATGCTTCATGCAGGCCCGGAATTTCATAATTATCATTATCTAGACAAAATAGTATTTTAAAAGAGCCTCTCACCTTCCTCATCCTCCTCCCTCAATGAAAATCCTCGACCAGATGCTCAATAGCACTTATCATGCTTTCCTTTTGTTAGAGGTGAATAAGCTCATTAAAATTGAGCATGCCTTGCTCGCTCCATCACTCAGTTTCTCTGTACACATTATAGTTTTATGGGGTGTTGAAGTAAACAGCTGGGTATAACAGTTGGGCAACATGGAAGCTTTGAGCTGCCAATATGTAACAATGATACAACCGGGCAACATGGAAGCTTGCCAACATGTAACAATGATACAACAAGGAAACATGGAATCTTTCCAACATGTAACAATGATATAACAAGGTAACATGGAAGCTAATGTTCTCTTAAAACTATAGCCATTGATTAATAAGTCGTAAGCTAATGTTTTCTTTGTATTTGTTGTCAATTACTTTGAGCTGCCAATATGTAACAATGATACAACAAGGCAACATGGAAGCTTGCCAACATGTAACAATGATATAACAAGGAAACATGGAAGCTAATGTTCTCTTAAAACTATAGTCATTGATTAATAAGCCGTAAGCTAATGTTTTCTTAAAACTACCAGGCTAGATGTTGCATGAGGCTAAATAAGCACTATATAGATGTATTTTCTCCTTGTGGCTTGAATCTTCGTTTCTTTTTCTTACTGCAACGCTAAATAAGTGCTAGATCTAGGTCGTACCAACTAGCTGTACATGCTATTGTTTTCATTGTATTTGTTGTAGTATGCATTACAACAAGACAACTTAGAAGCAGAGGCTGAAGGAAAGGAAACATGGAAGCTTCGGATGCCTGATACAACAAGGAAACTTAGAAGCAAAGGCTGAAGGAAAGGAAACATGGAAGCTTAAGATGCCTGATACAACAAGGAAACTTAGAGGCAAAGGCTGAAGGCAAGGAGGGACTTGTTGCCTTGCAGCCCTCCTTGTTTCTTTGGGTTTTAAGTGGAACTGTAGATCTATTTGGTCACATTCATATATGTAATAAAAGAATGGGAGATCCAAAAAGCTATATTCTAATTTTTAATAAAGTTTTGGGAATGAAGAAAATAAAAACCTTTTAAACTTATATTTTGATTTTAATTTTGAAATATTAAATATATAAAAAATATTTATTTTGTAAGATAATAAAATAAAATAAATCTTATTAAATAAAAAATAATGATAACGAAAAGTTGCACTAAGCAATGCAATCATTTGGAACATGTATTTGGAAAAGACATTCATTAAAGTAATATGTGACATTGAATAAAAGAGAAAATAGTACAGATCACAATGGAAAGAAATATATCACGGCTGATAGAACAAACCAACGACGAGTGACGAATTGGACCATGCATTAAAAAGATGATGCCCACATAGGAATATTTTCAAATTCATCATTCTATGTTGATTTTTCATATGCACGACATAGAAAGCGGTCCCTTGGCTCTTTAAACTTTTCCGTGATGTACTCAAAAGTGAAAAAAAAATCGAATGCACACCACTTAAGCTTGTTCTTGTTTTAAAGAAAAATAATGTTTTGAACACATGCCACTTATTTTTAAGTGTTTAATAAAGTTTTGAACACATGCCACTTATTTTTAAGTGTTTAATGTTTTTTATTTCTTTTTATAAAATGGATTTTTATTTAATATATTAAATGAATTGGTTTATAATGGATTTTTATTTAATATATTAAATGAATTGGTTTATAATGGATTTTTATTTAATATATTAAATGAATTTGTTTATAAAAGAAAGTTTTCAAATAAAGAGGAATAATTTTTTTTATGATTGAATTTTTATTCAATATATTAATAATTTTTTTTTTAATTTTCTTATTTAATATATTAATATTTTTTTTAAAGATTTTTCTTAAATAAAATAGATTTTTATATTAAATAAAAGTTCAGAAGATTTCAAAATAATGAGAAATAATATTATATATATATATATATATATATATATATATATATATATAGAATTTAAATCAATTCATTACAAAGTTTTTTATATTAAATAAAAGTTGAGAAGATTTCAAAATAATGAGAAATAATATTATATATATCTAGAATTTAAATCAATTCATTACAAAATGTTGCATAGGTAGGAAGAATGAGAAGTTGGATGTAACGTAGCTAATTATCAATATTAGTTAATAGATCAAGCATTACCAATTCATGAGTGAAAGGTTGCATCTCCTGCACTTATGTGTATTTATATGAGTGTTTATTCTTGTAAAATTGTCAATAAAATAATAAAAATATATTTTATTTGGAAGTATGACTCCAATCGGTATTAGAGTCTATTTTTCTCAGGCTACACATGCATGGAGCGTGAAGGTGGAAGGTTGTACATGGAGCGTGAATTCTGATCTCTACAACTAACCCTATCTTACGTACTCATTTCTACATGAGATCTTAGTGGGCATACGATTCCTACGTCGATTGCTAACCCTCGATCGTGGATTCATACATCGGTGGCTAACTTGGAGTGTGTGCTTACCCATTCTACATTGCTGCTTGCAAAAGTTATCACTAATGATAACTTTTGCATGGACCCATTCTACGTGGACCTGTGCATGAGGCAAGAGTTTAACATAACCATTGATTGTGTATCACTACATTAACAGCTAACCTAGAGTGTGTGCTTACCCATTCCACGTCTCTACTTGCAACATTTTATTGATAACATAACTAATTGTCAATATTATGTTACATTAGAACTTCAAATATATTAGCGATCCAAAACTTGAGTATTATGTACACAAGGAAGCAAAGTGTCTATGATGCATAGATGAAGAGATTATGCACTACAAACTCTAAATCAGATAACAATTCCAAGGTATAGAAAAACAATTTCAAAGTATCGTTATGATTAGATTATGAAAAACAACCCTAATTGCAAAACCTTAGCAAGTATTGTGCCTTATGAACTACTCATTTAGAGCTCCATTGACTTGTTTTATTTAAGCATTGAGGGGCTTTTATAGTCCAACATATGAGATATCACTTTTGGGATTATCTATGAAGAGAAAGTCAATAATCCATGACCCATATCATGAACATTAGTAAGTTGTAACTAACCATTTTTCTCATGATTTTGAATATTGTATTGGACACTCATTACATTAGGTGATACTCACAAGGATGAAGAAATGAGATTGAAACTAGATAAATGAATCGCATAGCCTCAATCATCACCTCTAGGGATTTCCCTCAGTAACCAAGAATTTTTGTAGAGGCCCTCCTTACCAAAACTCTAGATCAAGTGCGCTTGACCATGGAGGTTTTCCCCCATTATAAAACCCACATAGATTTCCACCCTATTTGCAAAAACTTACAAATTATAGTTCTTCATGAACTTTTTTATTTAGAGCTCCATTGACTCAATTTTTTTAAATATTGAGGGGCTCTTGTAGTCTTATATAAATTTTGGGATTATCTACATAAACTAAGTCATTAATCCACAACCCATATCCATGAGCATTAGTTGTAGCTAACCCAAATTTTCATGATTTTAGGATAGTCCACTTATTGCTCATTGCATTAGGTGATGTTCATGAGGGTGAAGGAGTGGGATTGAAACTTGAAAACATTGGAAGTTCTAGTGATTGGGTGCAAGCTATGGTGGTGATGATTGATGCTATGTGACTAATGCAATGTTTTCTAAGTGGATTATTCAAAATCTTGATAAAATTGATCATATGTAACTAATTTTTACGGATATGGTTCATGAATTAATGACTTCACATAGATAATCCCAAAAATTAAATCTCATATGTTGGACTAGATAGAAGCCCCTCAATGCTTAAATAAAATGAATCAAGCAAGCTCTAAACAAAAAGTTCATAATGCATAATATTTGCTAAGGTCTTACAAATGGTGTGGCAAGCTAAGCGAGATTGACTATTGGGAGAAAATCCATGGTTAAGTGCACTTTAGCTAGAGGAGTTTTGATTTGGATTATTAATAGAAAAAAAGGAAGGCAACAATGTAAAATTGAAACACACACCCAAATATTTTGTAGAGAGCACAATAATACAATAAAGAACAAATTTTGTTAATGAATGGAATGGAAAAACAATAAAACTTATATGAAGCAATACAAACTAGCTCGAATGGTGGTATCTTATCTCTAAAGAGAGAGGTGTCATCTATGTTCATTTGCAAGTATCCATTACAAGAGGCCAAAAGTTCCTTTTAAAAATAAACTGTGAAACCCTAACAGGAAAAAAAATTAAATATCCAAAACCCTAACCCTAGGATATTAGGTGGAAAAAGCAATATGGGATATGAGGTGTCTAGTCGATAAATCAACTTCTCAGGGGCACAACTTCCACGTACAAACTTTGTTTGGATCACATGATAGTATGTTGGAAATATCTAGAGGAAAAGAACAATTTCAATCAAGGACTAGAAAATCCTTTAGCAACCATAATTTGTCATAAAGCCAAAAAATACTGTTTAGGGCCTAAAAATGCTTTGGAAGTTCAGGATCCAAAAAAATGTAGAAAAACTACGAATATGTGGAACCATTATAAATAATTGGAACATGTGGGTGCCCACAAACATGCACTTGGATCATTCCTCTCCCCTTACGGAGAAATGGTCCCACTTGCATCAAGTTTCTCTATCATATGGGGAAACTTTTGCTGAAATTGAATCCTGGTGAGCCACTTTCTGTAGTGGAGAAATTTCCCTACTTTGATGACCTGATACAGTTGAATGTTATGTTGTTGAGTTCCCTTCATCTCAATGACCATGATTCGATTTCCTATCACCTTCTCAATGAAGTCATGATTGATTTATTTATGGTCCAAGTGCTCAACTACCTCTAAAGTATCCATTAAAGGTGGAAAACATGGTCAAAGGAAATCCACATTATATAGAGGTGCAAGCCGAGGAAAGGGAAAATATTAAAAATAATTCTCACCCACAACCTTGGTGATGGTTTAAGGCCAATATTGGAGTGGGTGGATATTCCAAAGGGATATTCTATGTTTTCTTTCTACAAATGTGACCATATCTTATCTCCCATCTAGAACTTGTGTGGAACTTGGTGTTGATTCTAATGTTGTTTGTACTTGGTATTATATTTCTGCAAAATATCACTAAAATTGTTGTTGGATGTGGATCCATTAAAATAAATATTGTTTGCTTAACCTTGGTTTAATATTGTATATATGTAATTGGAAATGCTATGTTGATTGGGGCTAATGGTTGGAACTTGAATCACACTTGAAAGAAGTTGTGGTAAATAGATCCATGAAGGGATTTGTCTTAGCTATGTTGAATATCAGGAAGGATCTCAAACCACGTGCATGGATGTTTGGAGTTGTACATTCTCAAGATATGCACAATCATCTTGTTTACTACGTTTTTTAGTACATCAGTTTTGGGGTGGAAGTTAGTAAATTTGGTTAGCTTAGTGTCCATCATTGACCATAAGATGACACAACAAGCACTTAGTGTTGATGTATTTGTAACTTCAGAATGTATTCACTTGTATATTTTATATTGTATTTCATTGTACCCCGATGTTCCTCTGATCGGGAGAGTCATTAATATAATAAATTCATGTAAAGTCATTGAGGTTAACCCTCCATTGTAAGTTGAGGCAATAGTCCCCACAATTGAGTTGAGGTTAAACCTCAGTTGAAATTCAAGGAAATAATCCCCATAGTTGAGGGGTATTAGGGTTATTAGACTCTCCTAGTGAGGTTGGCTCTGTAGATTAATTGTCATGTGGAAAAAAAGTATAAATAGAGACTGAGAATCTTTATTTGTAACACACACTCACTCAATAGTAGCACATGCGTGAGAGAGGAGGAGCTCACGCAAGTGAGAGAGAGAACTGTTGTCGGAGATCATCTTTGTATATTTGGGTTTTACATTTTCTTTTGGTGCTCATTCTATATCTGAGGAAGTTGCAGGGTTTTCTCCTTTATGGTTTCCTGGAGGAAAAATCTTTGTGTCTCTTATCTCTTGTGATTATTGTTGTGCATGTTATTCTCTCAAATAAGATCCCAGATCATATTGATTAAATGATAAAAATCTAACATGGTACCAGAACTAACCTAAGAAGAAGACATTGTGCAGCTGTCAAAGCTAGGGCTTCTTACTTTTTGGGTCTCTCTTCACATATCATCAACAAAACGAGGCTAGGATAACTCTCCATTGAAGAGCGCATCTTTCTATCGAAGCAGAATTTGATTTTGGGCATTTTCAGTTTTTGACTTGTCAGTGACAAATTTTTAGTGGCGAATTTTTGCCAATTGGCTATTTTTTGGGTTTTTTTCAAAAAATAAATTCGCTATTTGGAGTATAATATCGCCTATATTTATTTAAAATATTTTTTTTAATCATAATATTCGCCAAAATTTATACATTTCAATGTTAATTCTATGTTTTATATTTAATATTCGCCTACCTATCTATAAACATGTTTTTTCAAGCCAGAACAATCACCTAGAATACTATACTTTACTATAATATTAGAATCCTTAAAAAATACCCTGCCTGTCACTAATGCGGGAAATTAGGGATTTTCACAGAAGACGAATTTTTGAGTGAGCCCAACATAGGATTTCTCTCCTTCTCAAAATCAAAATTTAGAGACCAATATCAAAATTTTTGTTTGGGTAAAACTCCAGGAAAGTCAAACCCTAATTTGACCCCAGACTAGAAAACCCTAAGAGACTAAAACTAGTCATTTTGGTGCATTCGCTATATATCCAGATTGGAGAAGGATCTAGAGATGAAACGTTTACAACACGAAGATAAATTTTTTTATGTACATTGTGTAAAAGTTTCAGCCTCATATTCTCTATATTCTGGGAGATACGATTCCTCCAAATCAGGGTTCCATCCTCTCCCAGGATTCAACCTAAAACAAGTGACATAGGGAGAATTGCTATATCTCGGGCTACAAAGGTCCAAATGAAAAATTGCAAGATGTTCCAGATAGGGAACTAACTTTAATTTCTTTGGTAAAAGTTTCAGACCCCGAAGTTGAAACAATGACACATGGTAGTCTGTACATATTCTCTATGCTGAACAATCCTAAAATAAGTCACCTTGGGAAAACTCTCATAAGTCCCAATTGGTGAAACCAATTCTACTCAAACCTGTAGTTTTGGAAAGAAGACAGACGAGGATACCTCAGTGAAATGTTTCAGACACAAAGGAGTAGTAATTTTGTATATATTTCTGAAACAATATTAGGCAATTCTATAGAAGAAATTGGAAAACTAGGGCTTCCCGTTCTGGGAGCTTCCCTCCACTATTTTCAGAAAAGGAGTACATTGGATAGATCTTCTTGAAGAGTCCCATCTTTATATCCAATTAGAAGTTTGAAATTCCAAGTTTTAAAAATTAGGGTTTCTCTGACAAACCCTAGATCGGCCAGCTCTGGAACCAGGATGGACACCTCAAATCAGTAAGATCTAAACTTTTGCTATTTACATTTGAGGTTCTCATTTCAAAATGACTAATCACACCAGCTTTATGACAAGCTTGGTGAATCTGACAAGTTCCAAGCATGGAAGTATAGGATCTCACTGGTTCTTGAAGAAAATGAATTGGACACCTACATAAGTGGAGAGGCTCCAATTCTAGAGGGAGATGAGGCTAAGGCTAGAGCCAAGAGAATCATTGAAAATTATATTAAAGATCATCTCATTCCTCATGTGTCATCCTTGAAGACACCAAAAGGAAGTGTTTGATGCTATGGGGAAGCAATCGAAGAAGAATAAGATATTGTTATAACCACCTTGAATGGCCTCCCAGGATCATTGTATTCATTCATTCGAGGAATGTGTTTCAGAAGGAAGTGATTATCTTCAGCAGACTCTAGGAAGAGTGCACATAAGAAGAAGCTCAACTCATAATAAGGGAAGAGAAAATGGGATCAACTGAAGATCAAGCTCTCACGATCCAAAGAAGATCCCTCAAACGATGAGTAATATGAAGGATTCAATTCTTGAAGAAACTCTTATCCATCTTAGCATTTGGATAAGAAATGATGATGTCATGAATGAAGAAGATGATGATGTGGAAGGCTCAAGAAGGAGTCTACTCACAAAACAAATAAAAATAAGTATTCAATTGTCATTTCATGATATTATTTGGTTATGTATTTGTTTATATTCAATTGATGTGTTATGTATGATAGAATGTTTGCATTAATGACGGTATACTACTAATATGCATGTGATGGGTAAGTAGCCCATGGTTCTATAAAACTCTCCATTGCTACTTATCTAGAATGAAACCTCTTTGCTGACATATTGGATTAGTGCACAATCTCAATGATGTCATGGTAGAGATGGAAGGCATCTAGAAAGTTTTCGTGACATATGGATGAATGTTGTATTGGCTAAAATAGTTGCATGATTATAACTGTATGCATAAGAATTTTCCATTATGAATATGCCTTATGAAATGTTTCTAGCCATACAACTAATGCATTTGACTTGTAGGAAAGATCATGCACGATTGCCTACAAGAAAAGAAGGATGAGACTTGTTCCAAAGAACAAGTGATGACAATTGAAGAAATAATCCAAAATGAAGAATAGTATGAAAAGACTTCAAGAGGACTCAGACACACTCTAGTTATATGAAACTATTGAGTGACATCATTGATGCAGAGCCTTCCAACTATGAAGAAGTAGCCAAGAAGAAATGAAGGAGAGTACCAGTTCAAGAAGAATAATGTCTAGGATGTAGTATCAAGACCTGAAGGGAAGTGCGCATATCCAGCATGCAGTAGATGGAAACATTGTGGGATACAAGGCAAAATTCATAGCATGAGGATTCTCACAGAAAGAAGGCATAGACTACGAAGAGACATTTGCAACCACTAGGAGTTGAGGCACATGACATGCAGACTCGTGTGTGCAAAATAAACAAGGCTTTGTACAAGCTCAGAAGGAACCCATGGGATAACACATAAATGAGTAGCTTGAATATCACCTAGATGAAAGATCTTAACCTTTGCTACAAGGTTGAAGATGAAAAGCTCATAGATGGCTGCGAGAATAAATTTTGAAAAGGTTCAAGATAGAGAATCTTGGTATCTAGTGACCCTAGATGGATACATAGAATATTAGTAGCATAGGAAGCTACTTATCACTCCATTATAGATGTTTCAATACATAGAGTATGAAAGACAAAGGGAGTACGATGCTCCTCTTTAGAGGGAGTGAATGCAGAAGATCCTGAGGTTTGACATGATATGACAGGATGGATAGCTTACTGATGGCTCTAGGTTTTACTGAGAGTAAAGTAGATTCCAACCTTTTCTTCAAGGTTGAAGGAGGAAGACTAGTGATGCTCATGTTATATGTCGATGCAAGAAGGAGACTTGCTGTCGAGTTTGAGATGAAGGAATTGGGTATGATGAACTTATTTCTAGGCATGGAGGTGCAACAGAATGCATATGGAATCTCCCTAGGACAAGGGAAGTATGTATTGGAGATCTTGAAGAGGTTCAGGATGATGGAATGCAAGGCCATGACAAAACCTATGGCATCAAACCTGAAGCTATTGAGTGATGCTTCATCAGAGAGGGTTGATGTCACAATGTATCGTCAGATGATTTGTTCATTGATGTTCCTGATGGATACGAGACATGCTCACCTAGTTGAAAAGTATGCAGTGAGGTACCTGAAGGGTACAATTGATTATGGGCTCTCAAGTATGAAGTGAAATAGGATATTAACCTGCAGGGTTATGTAGATTCAGATTGGGTAGGCAGTTCCATTAAGAGGAAGAGCACTTCAGGGTGTTGCTTTGCTATGGGATCAGATGTGATCTCTTGGTTTAGTAGGAAGTAGTTCTGCATGGAACTGAGTATAGACGAAGAAGAAGAGGAGTAGTGAAGCTCCAGTTTGTGATCTAGATCGATATCTCTCAAAAGAGGGAATTCTAGTATAGCCGGTGAGACAGGTTGTCTGAGCATAAAATCCTTGCAAAAGCTTGTAGGTTTCTCAGACGTAATCAGTCCTGTAGGTTTTCCTCGGATGTAATTAGTCCTGGAAAAGCTCGCAGGTTATCCTTGGATGTAATCAACCCTAATGTGATTCTATGCTAGAAATGGCCAGAGTTAAGTTTGAGTACTTCAGAGAGAATCTTGGTGTTCTTCAGATCGAGGTTCCTTCCAAGAGGAAGTGATGAGTTTGTGAGCCTTTCTGACATGGTGGTATGTGGGGCCTCCAATGGTCAAATGTAAGTGCATAGCCTTTCTGACATGGCGGTAGGCAGGGCCTCCCATGGTTAGATGTAAGTGTTGAGCCTTTTTGACATGGTGGTAGGTGGGGCCTCCCATGGTCAGATGTAAGTGCAGAGCCCTTCTGACATGGTGGCAAGCTGGGCCTCCCATGGTCATATGTAAGCACATAGCCTTTCCCTAGATGGTAGTAGGTGTGTCCTACCATGCCAGTGGATGTAAGTGTTGGGGCCTTTCTCGAGATGGTAGTAGGTGTGTCCTACCATGCCGATAGATGTAAGTGCAGAGCCTTTCCCTGAATGGTAGTAGGTGTGTCCTACCATGCTGACGGATGTAAGTGCAAAGCCTTTCCCTAGATGGTAGTAGGTGTGTCCTACCATGCCAGTGGATGTAAGTGTTGGGGCCTTTAGCTGGATGGTAGTAGGTGTGTCCTACCGTTGCAGTGGATGTAAGTGCTGGGGCATTACCTGGATGGTAGTAGGTGTGTCCTACCATGCCGGTGGATGTAAGTGCTAGAGCCTTTCTTGGATGGTAGTAGGTTTTTCTTTCCATGACGATGATATAAGTGCTGAAGAAGAAGACCTACATGGAGACTAGGCCTACAAACAACATGAAAAAGGGGTTGGCTCTATATAACTTCCTATGACAAGTAGAATTGAGAGATAGCACCATTTGCTTGAGATAGCAGAAGCAGTGATGATGATGATCCAACTTTGATGATGATCCAGTAATGAATACTTGTGTTGATGAACTGTGTCAAGGGAATACCTTCCTAGTTAAGAGGGAGTGTTTATGTATTTGTAACTTTAGAATGTATTCACTTGTATATTTTATATTGTATTTCATTATACCTTGATGTTCCTCCAATTGAGAGAGTCATTAATATAATAAAGTCATGTAAATTCATTGAGGTTGACCCTCCATTGTAAGTCGAAGCAATAGTCCCCAAAGTTGAGGGGTATTAGGGTTATTAGACTCTCCTAGTGAGGTCGGGCCTATAGAGTAATTGTCAAGTGGAAAACAAGTATAAATAGAGAGTGAGACTCTCTATTTGTAACACACACTCACTCAAAAATAGCGCATGAGTGAGAGAGGAGGAGATCGCACAAGTACGAGAGAGAACAACCGTCGAAGATCATCTTTGTATCTTTGGGTTTTACTTTTTCTTTTGGTGCTCATTCTATCTCTGAGGAAGTTGCTGGGTTTTTTTCCTTTATGGTTTCCCTGAGGAAAATCTTTGTGTCTCTTGTCTCTTGTGATTATTGTTGTGCATATTATTCTCTCAGATAATATCCTAGATTATATTGACTAAATGATAAAAATCTAACACTCGGGAACATGTTATCTCAATCTAAAACAATGGTCCATGGGAGGCCAGTGAAACCAAACACACTCAAAGAAGAGATTAACAGTGGACTATGTTGTGATGCTCTTCTTATAAGGATTTGAAATTTCCATCTTAGAGAGAAGAACAACAACCACAATTACATAGCTATTTCTATGCTTAGTTAAAGGAAATCCAGACATGTAGTCCATGGGGATAGACTCCCAAAATTTGTATGTGGTAGGAAATGGAGTGTAAATCCCTTTCTTCTTGATGGTGTGTTTGGAAATAGCATAGGCGGAGAAAAATATATTGTACTTTCCAACATATTGTTGAATTTTCTACTAGAAGAAATACTTTTGCAATGTTTCTACCATCTTCTCTGTGTCGAAGTGCCTTACAACTTGACTGTAACGTGCCACCCAAGTCAATTTCTTACTCTCACTTGAACGGAATTTGTAGAGGTATTCGATATGAAATGTAATGTCTAATAGGTAATAGTAAAGTTAAGATCAATGTTGTACAATTGGGGCCACCCAGAGGTATCGTGTCCACAAGAGTTAAGCACAATAGTTAACATGTAATCAAAGGTCAATTGAGGCATTCTGCAACTTGAATTGTGATGCCCTTATTATAATTAATTTTAAGGTGTAATTGTTATAGTTATGTGTACCACTTTTGATGGAGTTCACTCTATGACTTTCCCTGCATCTGATTGAATTATAGGGGTTTGTGATCAATGTGGATGATCGTCTCCTTTCCTAGGATGTAATATTTCCACTAGTGATAAGTCTGTACAATGGTGTATATCTTCTTGTCATGTGTAAGTTACCTATAATCATACTCAAAGAGTGTATCGCTATGATATGCCATTGGATGTCCATGTTGAGTGAGTACTTCTCTAGCAACATAGTCAGAGGATTTTGTCTCAATTTGAAAAGGTTGTTGCAGTTTTGGCAGAGTGAGGACTAGTTCCAAGCAGAGCCATTGTTTCATATTGTCAAATTATTTTTGTTGTGACACACCCCAAGCAAACTTG
The DNA here is from genome assembly GCA_001517045.1 of Pseudotsuga menziesii. Lineage (NCBI taxonomy): Eukaryota > Viridiplantae > Streptophyta > Pinopsida > Pinales > Pinaceae > Pseudotsuga > Pseudotsuga menziesii. The sequence continues at coordinate 43,274 of LPNX010932482.1, forward strand.
GAATCATATCCACCCTTGGTCACTTGGATTGAATGGCAAGAAATATGGGAGAATCCCAACACAAAGATGTAGTAAAATTTGGCAAGGCCAAAGAAGCTATGGATCTTAATTGGATCCACATGCACCCATATTCATCCATTATGTATCCTATATATTGAATTCTCTCCATTCCAAATGAACATTTCTCCAAATTCGCATATAACATTTTTTTGTAGGGTGCTCAAGATTTGTTAAATGCGCTACAAATGTTCCACCCAAGTTCAGTCGAAGATGAGGATGTTGTCCGGATATACAACCATACAATATTTTATGAATTTCCATAACATATCATCTCTCATCCTCATGAATGTTTCTATAGAATTAGTTAATCCAAAAGTCCTGGCCAACTACCCAATGAGAGATTCTTTAGACTTGAACGTTGTCTTCCATATATTGGTTTGGTCAATTGGGACCTGGTTGTATCATGAATTTAAATCAATCTTACTAAAGAACTTGGCACCTTTAATCCATTCAAGAATATCATTAATTTGAGGGATTAGGTTTCGATTCTTGATGGTGATTGTTTTCAAGGATACATAGTTAATATAAATTTGCAATGTCCCATCCTTATTTTGCACCAACACAATTGGGCTCCCACAAGGTGAGGAGCTCGGTAGAATGCATTCATTTTGGATGAGATCCTGAATTTGACATTTTATTTGCTTGTTATCTAGAAGAGAGTGTATGTATATTGAGCCATTAGGTACGAGAGAAATAGGTATCAAAATAATTGAGTGTTTGACTTGGCAGTGCAAAGTAACCCCTTTAGATGAGACAACGATATTTTTTTATTCCTCTAAATTCTTGTCCACTTGCTTCTATTGCGTAGAGACGCCTCATGTTGAGGATATGGAGATCACACTAACCTTCTTTTCAAATTTTAAATAAACCATGAAGAGGACAAATTTCCTAGCATGAGAGATTACCTTTTGACATTGCTTTGCTGGGATAAAGAAAACTACACTAGTTACTACCTCGTGTACCCGATAGATTTGGCATCTCAAAGTAACAATGAATCTACATGGATTGGACTAATTAAAAAACATGACATTTACACATATAGGGTTGTCTTAAAATAACATCACAAAACTCAAGTAGGGAAGCATCACACAATACCTCATCTTTGAAGGGCTTGAAGCCATAAGATAAGCAACATAGCTAACTAAAGTGAATGGTTTGTCCTTGGATCAACCAATCAATAGGTAATATGTGGTTTGGGGGGTGACATTGTCAGCAGCTTCAATGCCTCAACAAACTTGACCAAGGTTAGGTTCATCTAGATACCAATGTCAACAATGAAATGTAGTCAAATCCCCTTCACCCACATTTATGAATGAAAGAGGATCTCCCCTTCCTTTGGATCCTATGGCTCTTCTAGTTAGATTTTTATGATTTTTATAATGGCATTGGATTTTGTGTCAACGATATTATTTTCTTTATCTTTATCTAAATCATATTTTGATCCCAATTTTGGCTTTGAGGATTTCATCTCAACCAACAATCATTGTTTCAATTGAATTCATTGGTGTTGTGCTAGCACCTTTTGTTGAAATCACATTGATTTCCAATGCCTTTATTATACTTCTCATTACCCCTTTTTACCTATTTCTTGGACTAGTTTTCATGAGTTTAAATATACTTACTTTGTCTTTTGTTATGTGTGTTAGGGCCACCTTTACTAGGATTCTACTATTGTTGATTTCTAAACCCAAAATCTTGCTTATTCTTTTGCTTGATTTTGGAAGCATATTGATAAGTAGACCCCAATGAGGAGATGTTGAGGAAATCCATCTCTATTTGGATGTACCTTTGTAGGCTATTGCGGTAATTTAACACCAAGTGTTGTGTATTCTTTGAAACATAACTTTGAGCACAAGGTATGGAATATATTGAACTCCAACATTGTCTGGTCTCTCTCGTAGCACAAGTTGTCCATCTTGTGTATTAGTCATCATAATTTCTGATAGAGTATAAATATTTGTTGAGGGCATCAACAAAATCCAACCTAGTGGGTTCCATCTTGCATGTTGTAGACTCATTTTTGGGAAAATAATCCTTGGTGCTAGGATTATCTCCCTATTCATGTAAGGAGAAGAAAAAAAGTTATTGGTGAATACAAAGAGTCACTCGGGAGTCCAAGAGTCCACTTGGGAATTTAAACCCAAGGGACATTCTCATTGTATAAATATACATTTAATTAATTAGAATCAATGTTCTTAACATCTATTCTTCTTGTCTTTGTGGTTATTTCTCTTGTATTTGACTTGTGTTCTCACCTAATCATTCATCTTCCCAATGGGTACCTAATAGTGGTATCAAATCTCATTATGATTTCATATCAATGCGTGAAGATGAATAAGCCTGCAGGAGTGAAATTTACAACAGATCAATATTGTACCGCTTCTTATCTTGTACCTAACATCATGTATAGACAAGATTGAAACTTGCAACAAAACATTTTACTTCTTATTATCTTGTACCTAACACCATGTACTTGCAAGAGTGAAACATGCAGCAGAATATTGTAATATAGAACCGTTGAGAAACAATCATATCTAGGGAACAATACAGTTCCTAGTGGTGTCGTTATTGTACCTATAGGTGCTGTAGTTTCCATTTCCATTACCCGTTGTGGTTTTGGGGCCATTTTTCTATATCCATAGAAAGAAAAAAAAGAAAAAGAGAGAGGGAGTGTTTGACGATTCAATCGTTGCTTCTTTGCTTATGTAAGAATCAATGTATTGAGGGACGTCTTATGGAAACTATGTTTAAGACTTTAAAAAGTGTGTCTAAGAGGATATGGATAGGTCCAAAGCCAAATTCATCCACTTGGATTACTCTTCGCTTAAGCGTTTCATTGTGAAGTCCAATTCATATTCCCTCATCATTTTATTTAACGTCATACAGTTGTAGGAGAATCCAGAGCTCTGTTGGGCCAAGTTCAAACTGGAGACTTGAAAATTCAAGACCCACGACCTCAACTAGAGTGAGTAGTTTCCTTACTACTATGTGCATCTGACCTCTACGTGGAAACTTGAGTGAAGGGTAGAAACCCTAAACTTATCTTGGTGAATGATCTCTTATGTCGTGGATTTGATGCATAGTGCGTGGGACCATTGTTAATGCGCTCTCTCATTGAGCATTGCAGCGTTGAAGTTGACCGTTTCTTGTTGGTATGAAATTTGGAGCTGTTGCCGAGTATCATTGAGGTTTGGACTGCTACGTTTGTCTGTGATTTGTGTTGAAAGGAGTGTGCCATTTTTTTTTGGCTGCCCAAGATTATAACAGAAGGTAAACAATAACATGCTTTAGAGTATTTATTGTGGTTGCAGTAGGCTTGATGACCGTTGAATCTTGAGCTACTCGAGATCTAACAGTCATTAAGTCTACTGCAAAAGCATTAAATGCTTTGCAACATGCTAAATATTACTTGCCATAACTAAAGACCAGAGCTACTATGTTTTCTTTGAAGATTATTGTAGATCTAAGAATCCTAACATATACGGTGCACTCAAATTACTTTTAGAGAAAAGTACATTGCAGAAATTGCAGCTGGTTAACAATATTGAGCTTCTTGATTTGGGACTAGTGTAGTGAGCCCACCTGAGAGATTCAAGTAGGTTTGTTTCTTGTTTATACAACTGCTCCAAAATAATAAGTTGCATAAGTAGATCGTTATCATAGAATAACTAAGGTATAACAGATTCATCAATTCAACAGTCATAAGTGTAACTTGCAAACTATTATTTTTTTGTAAGTTCTAGTGCATTCTTTGATACTTGAATATGTTTTTTGTACAATAATATCAAAGGGAAGGAAAAGTTGAATTGCATTATATTTGGGTGAATTCTAGGCTGAGACTAACACCCTTCATTCTTGATTTTGAATCTGTTGAAGTCTTGTTTGTAAAGGGTGGAGTTGCAAGAAGCCCTTAATTTGATTGAGTCAATACTTGGCCCTTCCTGCATAAGGAGGCCTCACACAATCCTCACAATGCCTCAAAATGAAGAAACATTAGAGTTGTTGAACACTCTAGTAATTATAGGTGTAGACGACTCAATCACAATCATAAAAGAAACTCTCCAAACGGTCATCAATCATATGCAAGATTTGAAAGTAAAAAAGGAAGATGTATAATGCAAGAATCAACATTCTGAAATAGTGTTTGTTCAAAGCAATCCTTTATTTGAAGTTGAATATTATTCCTATTAGTTTCCAGTAAACAATGAAACAATGCCAGAATATGCACAAAGTTCCATGTGCTATGTGTTTGATTTGTCCATATGAAATATTAGTGTTTTGATCTTCATCTTTGTCAACATTGCGAGAAGCGTAACCATTCTTTAGATCAGTGTCTGAAGATGAAGAAACCTACAAGAATGAAACTTGTAGTAGAATAGTGTACTTCTTATAATATTGTACCTAATATGTGGAACATGATGTTAGGATTCAAGTTTCGAAGCCTCTTTTTGATAACAAGCATTCATGGTCTTCTTCAATTAAGCCATATTAAGCGAGACTAAGCCACAAGAAGTTTGGGAGGCCATATTCAGAGAGTACTCATATGTTACGTGTCTAGTTGTGAAACCATGAGCCTCTCCAATCCTCATGTTGTTCCTGAAAGGGGGAATGAAGACTGTTACAAACAAGCGAGTGAGAACAAGAGATTTAGAACAAGTGAAACAATTCAGTGCCATGTTCGATTGATCTCCTGGGTTGGTGGAAAACCTTAAACCACACATTTAGAGGAAGACTTTAGCTTCTTCTAGACATCATATGGTGGTCCATAAACCACTACTTTCTAGAGAACCTATGAGACTTTGTGCCAAGTTGCAAACAGACCCTGTGAGCCTCCATGCCAAGTTTGAGAGTTTTTGGTCAACCTTATGTTAGAAAAAACAGAATCACAAAGCAATAAAAATTATACAATTAGATGCAAATCTTAAATACATTACAAGAGAGACACATATATAACTTAGTTCACCCAAGATGTGATACATCCACACAAAAATTTCAAGTCCTTTATGATTATACCATCCAGCGAAATGAAGGGATACAACCTACAACAACCCCGCTGCGCTTCCTCTTCACACTCTCATAGCCTCTCTCACATAATCACAGAGAATATTTATAATGCTACAATACAATACACAGTCGTATTACATCGATTTCCCTTTATAGGGGAATTACCATGGGAAAATACTATGGGTCACCAAATACCATGGGTCTGCAAACTGTTGGCCAACAAAAATCCCAAAAATTTCTTTCGAGGGTGTTAGACACAATGACAAACTAATAGGGGGGGTGAATCAGTGGGCCAACATTTTTTACAATTTCAACTTTCTTCAACTACTTAAACAAAGATCATCATAAGTACATCAACATCAATCAATCACATAGACAACATAAGACACTTCATAATATGAACTTGTAAACTTTCTTATAGCAAAATTGATATTACATTGAAGGCCACCACCTTGGGGTCAACATCAGCTTCAACTGACTGAGAAAAACCAACTTCTATGCCAAGACCCTGCTTGGTTTTTCTTAGTTCCAACTAAGAAAGTGTGTGCAAACCCCAGCTTGCATATACATAAATATCTCTGTCACATCATTTGTTCATATGCCAATCACTTTTCCACTCATCAGTGTCCTCTGCTCATGCCCTCAACTTGTCCACCTTTTTAATTCCTTGTCAATCTTCCTGATGTTCATAAACTCTCGTCATTAATCTCTGCTCATCATCATCATCAACTGGTCATCATTATCAACAAGTACATCATCATTTGAAATCATTACAATGTATAATCATAGCATCGCCATCATACTAAACAATATCATATCAATATCCTTATACTGTGTATGTCATTATTTCATCATCAACTTTTGCTGACTGTGTATCATAGAGTGTAGGAATGCATCATAGAATGCACATCATCATCTATAGAGTGTAAAAGTGCATCCTATTGTATACGGCACTTCATATCATTTCCATCAAGTTGTTGTGCCATAAATCATTGTAGAATAAAGAGATAAAGATTCCAGGACTACCTTAATAATCTATTTCTATTTCTATCAGTCCTCAGACTTCATCAAAGACATACTCGGTTTTTATCAGCCTTTACACACTCCTCATATCTCTGCTCCAGCCTTTCAAATTTCCGTTTAGTCCTTGACTAGTGACAAAGATAGATTATATGCAAACCCAATCAAGGTAATGTATGTGCATTTACTTATCCAAGCTGCCATAGTCACTCGAAATTCTGAGCAAGGTATTTAAGAACTGTTCTAAAAATGAAAAGGATATTTTTCATCATCGAATCTTTCATAGAAGATATTCCCATGACTTCAGAATAAGAAAGAATTGATAACATATCTGCCATCGAAATATCATTTTTATTAACTTGTCGTGGCTAAACCAACTCTTGAAAATCTCAGAGCACCACTGAATTCATTTACCAATCACCCACTAAATTTCAGAGAATTTCTTTTTAGCTGCAAACATAGCCTGCTATAGTCTGTATAATTCAAAAATTTTATTCAAGCATCTCATTATTTCAGAGCTCTCTTGCACCACCCGAATTCACCAAAAATAACACTTTCAAACACTTTTGATGCTGCTACATTACTGCTACTCTTCACCCAAACCCTGTCTCTAACTGTGGCTTCCTTAGTGGATGGAAATGCAGACCTATGTCCAAATTTTCATATGTCAAAAAGAGGACGTGATTGGTTATTTATACTAGTTTTCCATACAATGTTGGAGCTGACCTATCATAAGATAAATTAATTTATTTGTTGTTTTATTTTTTAATTTTAATGTGGAGTTGACTCGGCAAGTATGCTGGTATTATTTATTCATTTTTATATGCCACCAACATGGAAACAAATGACAACTGTATGGGTCATTTGGATCACATAAGTCTAAATTCAACTTGTTTAAAAAAATACATGTCAAGTGTATGCAGGGGTTACATGTCATATGACCATTTTGACTTCTTCATGGATCCTTGTATCTTTGTATCTTGGTTTCTTCCTTGATACTAAATTTCCATCTTGAACCAAAGGTCTTTGGTTGAAGCGTATTCTCCTACACTCTCTTTGACTGAGATTGAGAGTCTATTGATAAGAAACTTTAAAGCAATGGTGTTGTCCTTCTTGTAATCCTTATGTACAACTGACTTTGTCTTCTTGTTGGTGTTGGAGACATTTACCACCATACACACTTTTTTTGGTCAAATTGGCCTAGTTAAACCACTATCCTAAGTATTATTGACATTAATTGACATCAGTGGAGCATTAAATGTCATCATCCAGTCACACCCACGCCCACCTTCAGTCAAGGAGGCTAACTTAGCCTTTTCCTACATTCGGGGAGGCTAACTGGAGCAATCCGGGAGTGATCTGAGTGATATTAATGCACCTAATTGCTAACTGGTGGTTAGAATCAGTTAATCAATTAAATGAAGGGCGCTCTGTATTCACATAAAGAATGAATGATTACAATTACAATGTCATGCTACAAGCATGAATGAAGAGACAATTCAAATTCCTTAGGAGGTCATTCGAATTGAATGAGTGAGTCTAGCTTAACTGACTGTAAGCCATGGTCCACACTTAGTTAACCACTAATCAAAACCATAATTTTCTCAACTGAACCCTAACTGAAGCTAGAGTGCAATAAATTACTGAGTCTCAACTGAAAGAGATCATACACATGTCATAGCAAGCCAACCATCAAGTGCTAGTGCTTCAATGACTTCAATGAACCCCGATGAGGTTAACTGAAGTTGAACTGAATATTAGAAGTTGGTGGAGGCACCCCTGTTGACTCCAGTTCATTAATTAATCATTAAATAATCAATTAAATCATTAATTAATCATTAAATAATCAATTAAATGAAGGGATGTTCCTTCACTGACTTGTTTAACTGATTGTAACCACCAATTAGCAATTAGGTGCATTAATATCACTCAGATCACTCTCGGAGTGCTCCAGTTAGCCTCCCCAAATGTAGCAGAAGGGTAAGTTAGCCTCCTTGACTGAAGGTAGGCGTGGGTGTGATCGGATGATAACATTTAATGCTCCACTGATGTCAATTAATGTCAATAATACTTAGGATAGTGGTTTAAGTAGGCCAATTTGACCAAAAAAAGTGTGTATGGTGGTAAATGTCTCCAACACCCCCCCTTAAGCTATACTCAGGAGGATTTAGAAAACACAAATGCATAAAAATGCTAGGTCCCCAAAAACTAAGGCCATAGGTCACCCTGTACAATAAAGTAACTGCTTAATAAACCAAGGAAGCGGGGAAAACCTCATGGGAAAAATACCTCCCCTCAAACTAAGCAGTAAATCAAGAATTGGTTCTTCTATGCAGCACCATCCTGAGACTATGCATGTGAACCTATGAATCCAAACTAAATGAATATGTATGGAGGAATCTTCCACTTTGGAAGAAGAACAATGCACTCAACTGAATCAGAAATATAAACAGTTGCACGGTGAAAACTGGACCCATGTAGAGTAGCTGAAATCATTTGAAGAGAGAGCAAAGGTTCTTGAGGATTCGAACCATGTGTGGAGCACTCAAGAAAATGATATGTTGCATCCTTGAACAGCAAACCATGAGTGGTAAAATCAACCCCAAATATTAGGAGCAAGTGTCCAAACGGATGCAGAATGTCTTCCTCTTTACTAGTTCTGTGAGGAGATGAGCATGTGACCAAAGGTAGAGAAGCCCTGGGACTGTGGAGAGCGAATGATTGAGCTCCATAATATGATATAGCTTATGAAATATCTAATGAATCACATAATAAAATATCAGCAACCTCATATGAGGAAACTAACACCAAATCCCCATCAACAGTTTTGAAGAGAAAGTGCGGTACTTGATTTTTCACACTGGAATTAGTGAGAGAAGCTACAAGCATGACTGAAAGATTTTGGATTTTAAAATATGCACCAAATAATATCAGATCAGAAAGTAAATCAGATATAAATAAGTTCACAACACATCCAAAACTGTGAAATGAAATCAAATCCCCAGCAACAGTTTTGTAGGCGACTTGCGGTACTTGTTTCTTCACACCGTTGATGAGAACAGCTACAACCAGTACTGAAGGTTTATGAACCTGGAAATTTGAACCAATAAATATCATATCAGATCTAAATAAGATCATATAATATCCAATAAGGTTCATATCAGATCCAAAAGTATGGTCAACCGAGACAGTGGATGCACAGTTGTCTTTTTCCTCAAAATTCTGAATTTTGATGCATGCAATTCTGTAGGAATTTGCTGGAAGATCTAGATCATGGGGAGCAAATTGATCACTCTTTTAATCTGATATTTTTTCCAAAATATCCAAGGTATTACATATTTGCACACCAGCAACAACATTAGAGGAAGAAAAATAAAATTTCTCTTCACTTTCGGAAGCAATTACTGGTAAATTTTGCACAGAATTCAAAGGAAATCACCGGTGAATGTTTGCATGGAAGTGCAGCAGTATTTTTCTTCAATATCAGAGATTTGATTGTCTTCTTCTATTTCAAAAATATGAGAATATGAGATATCAGAGATCTCATGAACTTCTGGAGCATCAGGAGAAGGAGTCACTGCATGGAGACTTTCTTCAATTCGAATTGACTGTGTAGAAGATTCTGTTTCATCTTCATCTTGAACAACTTCATCAGAGAGAGTAGAGGCCAATAATTTATAGTAAATAACTCTTGTGGTGCTGGATGTGATCTCCAAAGTGCTATTATGATCCTCATTGTGCTTGCCAAAGTTTCTGTCCAATTTTGTCTAGAGATCCTTTGGGTATTCAGCAGAACCAATAAGGTAGCGCAAGCTAGGAGAAAGGGCCAGACATATTGCTCCAAAATCTCTATCACTGTCATTTAGCCAGTCATTCTCATTCTCATAAGACTCTTTTCCAATTCCAATAGACACCTCATAGAGACCTCGTCTCTTCAAAGATGCAATCATCTTCAACTTCCATTCTGAATTGCTTGTGAATGGGGTGAGAAGAGGGACTGATGAGTCCATTCAAAGTTGTACCTATTAAAACCTGCAAATCACAACAAAAAAGGGGCACCGTAAGGTGGGACAGCCTCCACATTTTAGGCTTTCATCACACCCATCATAGTCAATCAAGCAAGCTTGATCAACAAGTTCTTTACTTGGGGTATTAAGTGGTAAGCCTTGGCTTCTGGTGCAGTGCTTGATTTTTGAGCTGTTGCTCAATTTTCATGCAGAAATCTATCAAAAATCTTGTTTTTGAGAGATAGAGCTTCGTCCCGCTGTAAGCTCTGATACTATATTAATCTTTGATGAGATTGATGCTTTGTTCCTAGATCAATATACAAGATTAATAGTTGGAACAAGTAGGTGGATAGACCACAATCTCCCATACACCAAATTTATTTGAGTAAGCTTTCATCTTAGTTCTCCATCAAAATTAATCAGTCACATCAAGTACTGGAACTTCATCATTGTTTGGGGACTCTGTCTTTGCATCCATTGTGTGTCCACTGATCTTCTTCAAGCTAATAAGGCTTGTGTTGAAGGCCCGCTCTGATACCAATTGTTAGACACAATGGCACACTGAGAGGGGGGGGTGAATCAGTGGGCCAACACTTTTTACAATTTCAACTTTCTTCAACTACTTAATAAAATATCATCATAAGTACATCAACATCAAGCAATCACATAGACAACACAAGACACTTCATAACATGAACTTGTAAACTTTATTATAAAGAATTTGATATTACATTGAAGGCCACCACCTTGGGGTCAACATAAGCTTCAACTAATTGAGAAGCACCAACTTCTATGACAAGACCCTGCATGGTTTTTCTTAGTTCCAAGTAAGAAAGTGTGTGCAAGAACTAGCTTGCATATACATAAATATATCTATCACATCATCTATTCATCTGTCAATCACTTATCCACTCATCACTATTTTCTTCTCATGTCCTCAACTTATGCATTGTTTTATTGCCTTGTTAATATTCATGTTGTTCATAAACTATGATCATTAATCTCTGCTCATCATCATCATCAACTGGTCATCATTATCAACAGGTGCATCATTAGTTGGCATCATTATCATGTATAATCATAGCATCACCATCATAGTCAACAATATCATATCAATATCCTTTTACTGTGTATTCCATTATTCCATCATCAACTTTTGCTGATTGTGTGTATCATAGAGTGTAGGAATGCATCATAGAATGCACATCATCATGTATAGAGTGTAAAAGTGCATCCTAGTGTATAAGACACTTCATATCATTTCCATCAAGTTGTTGTTCCATCAATCACTATAGAATAAAGAGATAAATATTTTAGGACTGCCTTAATAATCTATTTCTATTTCTATCAGTTCTACGACTTCATCAAAGACATACTCAGTTTCTATCAGCCTTTACACACTCCTCATATCTTTGCTCCATCCTTTCAAATTTTTTCTTAGTCCTTGACTAGTGACAAAGATAGTTTATATGCAAACCCAGTCAAGGTAATGTATGTGCACTTACTTCTCCAAGCTGCCATAGTCACCTAAAAGTTTGAGCAAGGTATTTAAGAACTGTTCTAAAACTGAAAAGGAGATTTTTCACCATCGAATATTTCACAGAAGATATTCCCATGATTTCGGAATAAGAAAGAACTGATAAACATATCTACCATCAAAATCTCCTTTTTATTAACTTGCTGTGGCTATACCAGCTCTCGAAAATATCAGAGCACCACTGAATTCATTTACCAATCGCCCACTAAATTTTGGAGAATAAAACTTTATTTTTAGCTGCAAACACAGTCTGCTACAGTCTGTATAATTCATGAATTTTCTTGAAGCATCTCACTATTTCAGAGCCCTCTTGTACCACCCGAATTCACCAAAAAAGAAAACTTTCAAACACTTTTGTTGCTGCTACGTCACTGCTCTTCACCCAAACCCCGTCTCTAACTGCGGCTGCCTCAGTGGATGAAATTGTAGATCTATGTATGAATTTTCATATATCAAAAAGAGGACGTGGCTAGTTATTTATACTAGTTTTCCATAAAACGTTGGACCCAACCTGTCATAAGATAAATTAATTTATTTGTTGTTTTTATTTTTATTTTATTTTAATCTAGAGCCGACTCAGCAAGTATGATGGTATTATTTATTCATTTTTATACCTCACCAACGTGGAAACACATGACCACTGTATGGTTCATTTGGATCACATAAGTCCAAATTCAACTTGTTTTAAGAAAAAAACATGTCAATGGTGTACATATGTCAATGTCATATGACCATTTTGACTTCTTCACGCATCCTTCATTAATAATGTTCTACTTTATATACATATGGGTTTATGAAAATCAAAGACTTCATGTGATGGCTTCTTGATTGTTAATTGAATTGTCCAAGAAGCTCAAAAGGGGTTAAAATACCCACTCCAAATCATCCACAAGGACTTCATGCTATTTGATTCCATGTCCTTATCTTCCTATTGACCTTGTCATTAAGCCATGTCACCAAGTCATGATTTTTTTCCATCTTACCAACACTTGTCATACGTGTCATGCTTGTCTATTATCATATTTTTCCTTGCCATATTTTTCCATATCATCTTGTCTTCCTTGTATGTGACCTCAAGTCATTGTCCTTTTTCATTAATGTATTGTCATCAATGACAATAATATTTATAAATCTCCCCCTTTGTCATTGATGGAAACTTCAATTTCTCTCCCCCTTTGACATTAATGACAAAGGGCTAATCATTTAGCCATCAAAAGCTTCACAATGCCCAAAAAAGATTGTATCCTTGAATACCATGTCAAATTTTCATTTGTTGATCTCCCTTTTTGTTTGAGCTTGCCATTTTCGAATATACATACTCCCTTGTCTATACTTCTGCTATACTGTCTGAAATTTAGAGAATAATCATGACTGTAGTATACCCAAGAGTATCTTTTTTAAGATCAAGGACTTGAACACATTGAATACTATGCTTTTTATATGAATATATTCGGCTCCTTGGTCTTCATATATCTTCCCCCCTATCAAGTATTTTGTTGTAGCTTTTTGAGGTAGCTCTCCCTTTCATGTATACTTCTTCATTTTTTGTGAATGCTTCAGGAAATCCTTTCATCTGTGGGTATTATTGCTGCTGATACAAATTGATGGTTTACCAATTGATGTTTTACAGACATAAGATTTGTTTGAGTTAGCTCATTGAATGTGTGCTCTACTTGCATGGATAATATTTTGCTACTCCAATATGTTGTAGCTGCCAATACCAGTTGATATTCTAGTAAACTTGCATGCTCCATGATATATTACTCATTGTTAAGTCATATTGTTCTCTGTTGTATCTTTCCTGCTATCCTTAAAATCAGAAACCAATTGATGATGAAAGTATATCCAATTGTTTAGTATAACTCATACAATCAGATATCAGTAATAAGTATTTCTTGAGCTCATACTTGTCAATCATATCCAGTAAATTCATAAAAGGTAAGCATGTATCATCAATATGTTGATTCACTTCCTTTGCTATCCATACTCCCCCTATCAACCATGTCATCAAGATTTTTTCAAATCCGACTAAATAGTATTTTCTTCAAAAAAATACTTCAGTAATTTGAAGTTTTTTCAAGCTTCCCCTATCACTCATCGTTCTTCATTTGTGTTCCTTTGTCTCATTTTCATCAATTATGCTGCTTCAAGCTTCATCCTTCTTATTTTAATTTTTCATTCTTGTTGCTACATAGACTCACTTTTGCTCATCGAGATAATCCTTAGAAAACATATTTCATTAAATTTGGAACTAAATAGAGGATCTAAAATTCCAAAACAACCAAAAAACTCAATTCTGGGTGTGTTCTCGTAATAAAATATTTTAATTTTCAATGAAATATGTGTTTTAGTATGTATACCTCAGATTTGTTAAAGATTATTCTTTGTCTTGGTCACTGGTTTATATAGGATTTTACTTGTTGTTTTCTCTAGATATCTCTTGATTGCTCCTTATATTACTGATTTAAATTCTGTCTTGGTCCGACCTTGGTTAATGTGTCTTCCATCAATGCTTCATTCTTGATTCATATGCACTCCACTAGTATTAATATGAGTTTGTGATCGACTCCTTCTGTCAAGTACACATGTACACTCATATTCTTTCAATCTGGTTCAAGGCATATCGTACGAAGTGATATCATATTCTGTTGTTAAGTCATGGAGTCACTGTTGCACTGACAATCTGAGCTTCATTATATGGTGTTTAGGACTTAGCTCAAGTATTCATATGATCCTCGGGGGTTGTCTTCAACAATGATAAAAATATTGATAACCAACTCTATATAAATCATGTAATCATATGCCAACAACAAGAGTTATTGCTAATTATATCCAAGGATAGAAGAAGTCATTTGCAGTTTTAGGAATGTTGTAGTTATCATAAGGGTAAACATGCATTAAGGACATCCCTTCAACCATCATTAGGTCACTTCACTTCATTTTCTTCAATTTAGAGAGAGTTCATTAGATCACATGAGATTGTTTTTTTTCCCCCTATCACCATTCCATCCGTGACCACAATCCTTAGACCTATTACTGTGCTTGGATTAACCACTAATTTCCTGTGAGTTCATCCTCCAAACTCCATGAAATCAAGGTTCATTAAGGTATTTGAAAGACCTCAATTTTGACTTTCCATATGACCTCCACCTTCCTTGCACAAGTTGACTTCATTCATATATAGAAAAACATTCTTTTTCTTACATACCTGGGAATGTCCTTGGTTGTGACCACTTGTCCTTTGAGCTTCAACTCTGCCTACATAATTTTTTTTTTCAAGATTCATTGGTTCTCCTTGTAGGTGTGTATAAAGGACTCTTCATGGATTATCTCCTTGGGATTGCACAATTTTGAGCTTTATGACCAAAGTCACTACAATTGTAGCATCTCATGGTGTGGCAATTTGTAGCAACATGGCTAATATGGTTACAAGTCTAGCATCTAACTATGTTATTGGGACTTCCAACACTTATTCTTCCATGGAATGTACAATCCATATCCTTTTGACCAAAACCATTACATGAATAGCAATAACCATTGAATCTATATTCATACTTGGATGCCTGGTTCCACTTTGAAGATGTATCTTTTCTAAACTTGGTCTAAGGAGTTAGACTAACTCCTTGATATACTTCAAAATTTATGATTTTTTTGCAGGTATGTGAGGAGAATCTTGGATTTCATCTTTAGAGAATGAGGGACCTTCTTCATACTTCCTAGGTGTCCATGTGTCTTCTACAAACTTTTCTTTTTCCAAGTTGTATCAAAGGCCAGGTTTATCAAAAGGTGATCTTTGGTAGTCAAGGATCTCATCCAAGATGATTGAGTTGTTCCTGAATTTTCACTTGTCTTTCTGAGACCAACTACTTCCATCTCAATATTCTATCATTGCTCCTCCTTCTCATAAATTTTTTCCTTCAAGACTTCCTTTGTCCTCTTGGCTTATTCTAGCTGAGTCTACAGCTTAACATCTTCCTTCCTTGTTTCTTCAAGTTCTTCTTGGTCTTTACTAGACTCTCCTTGACTGATAAGATTGATATTTATTCTTTCAACTTCAACATTTTTGTCTTCTAGATCATATTGAAGGTTTGTCTTTTTGATACTGAGTTTCTTGAGTAGATCCACAGACTTCTCATGGTACTTTTCAAAGGACCCCAAAATATTTCTTTTAAGTCTAAAATTGTATCTAACATCAATATCTCTTAAAAGGTGTGCCAGGAAATCTTTCTTAGCATCTTCAAGAACATCTTCAACATTATAAAAATCAATGCAACTGTCATTAGAAATATTCTTACCTTCACTAGTGTCTAATGCTTGCTCTTCCTTTTCTTCTTTCTTTTCATCTTTAGTAGACTTGACTTTTGCTTAAATCTTTGTATATTAGTTTCTTCCTTGATACTCACTTTCCATCTTAAACCAAAGGTCTTTGTATGAAGTGTGTTCTCCGACACTCTCTCTGACTGAACTTGAGAGTCCATCCATAATAAACTTCAAAGAAATGGTGTTGTCCTTCTAGGAATCCTTCTATGCAGCTGACTTTGTCTTCTTATTGGACTGAGCGGGTGGATTGACCACAATCTCCCATACACCAAATTTCTTTCATCTTAATTCTCCATCTAAATTATTCAGTCACATCAAGTACTGGAACTTCATCATTGCTAGGGGACTTTGTCCTTGCATCCATTGTGTGTCCACTGATCTCCTTCAAGCTAGTTAGGATTGTGTTGAAGGCTTGCTCGGATACAAATTGTTACACACAATGGCACACTGAGAGGGGGGGGGGTGAATTAGTGGGCCAACACTTTTTACAATTTCAAATTTCTTCAACTACTTAAATAAATATCATCATAAGTACCTCAACATCAATCAATCACATAGAAATCACAGGACACTTCATAAGATGAACTTGTCAACTTTATTATAACAAATTTGACATTACATTGAAGGACACCACCTTGGGGTCAACATCAACTTCAACTAACTGAGAAGCACCAACTTCTAGGCCAAGACCCTGCTTGGTTTTTCTTAGTTCCAACTAAGAAATTGTGTGCAAGACCGAGCCTGCATATACATAAAGATCTATGTCACATCATCTGTTCATCTATCAATCACTTGTCCACTCATCACTATCCTCTGCTCATGTCCTCAACTTGTCCACCTTTTTAAGTTTCCTTGTCAAGCTTCCTGTTGTTCATCAACTTTGATCATTAATCTCTGCTCATCATCATCATCAATTGGTCATCATTATCAAGAGGTGCATCATCATTTGGCATCATTATCATGTATAATCATAGCATCACCATCATATTCAACAATATCATATCAATATCCTTATACTGTGTATGTCATTATTCCATCATCAACTTTTGTTGGCTGTGTGTATCATAGAGTGTAGGAATGCATCATAGAATGCACATCATCATGTATAGAGTGTAAAAGTGCATCCTAGTGTATAAGAAACTTCATATCATTGCCATCAAGTTGTTGTACCATCATCACTGTAGAATAAAGACATAAATATTTTAGGATTTCCTTAATAATCTATTTCTATTTCTATTAGTCCTCAGACTTCATCAAATACATACTTAGTTTCTATCAGCCTTTACACACTCCTCATATCTCTGCTCCAGCCTTTCAAATTTTTGTTTATTCCTTGACTAGTGACAAAGATAGTTTATATGCAAACCCATTCAAGGTAATGTATGTGCACTTACTTATCCAAGCTACCACAGTCACTCGAAATTATGAGCAAGGTATTCAAGAAATGTTCTAAAACTGAAAAAGGAGATTTTTCGCCATTGAATCTTTCACATAAGATATTCCCACGACTTCAGAATGAAAAGAACTGATAAACATATTTACCATCGAAATCTCATTTTTCTTAACTTGTTGTGGCTACACCAGCTCTAGAAAATCTCAGAGCGTCATCGAATTCATTTACCAATCACCCACTAAATTTCACAGAATAAAACTTTCTTTTTAGCTGCAAATAAAGTCTGCTACAGTTTGTATAATTCACAAATTTTCTTCAAGCATCTCACTATTTCAGAGCTCTCTTGCACCACCTGAATTAACCAAAAAAAAAACTTTAAAACACTTTTTCTTCTACTACATCACTGCTACCCTTCACCCAAACCCTGTCTCTAACTACAACTTCCTCAGTGGATGAAATTGCAGAGCTATGTCTGAATTTTCATATGTCAAAAAGAGGACATGACTGGTTATTTATACTAGTTTTCCATAAAACTTTAGAGCAGACCCATCATAAGATAAATTAATTTATTTGTTTTTTTTTTTAGTCTAGAGTTGACTCAACAAGTATGGTAGTATTATTTATTCGTTTTTATACATCACCAACATGGCAACAAATGACCACTATATGGTTCATTTGGATCACATAAGTCCAAATTCAACTTGTTTTAAAAAAAATATGTCAAGTGTATGCAACGGTTGCATGTCATATGACTATTTTGACTTCTTCACGCATCCTTCATTAATAATGGTCTACTTTATATACATACGGGCTTATGACAATAAAATACTTCATGCGATGGCTTCTTGATTGTTAATTGAATTTCCCAAGAAGCTCAAAAGGAGTTACAATACCCACTCCATATAATCCACAAGGACTTCATGCCATCCGATGCCATGTCCTTGTCTTCCTTTTGACCTTGTCATTAAGCCATGTCAACAAGTCATGATTGTTATTGATCTTACCAACACTTGTCATACTTTTCATGATTTTCTATTGTCATATCTTGCCATATCATCTTGTCATCCTTATATGTCACCTCAACTCATTGTCCTTTGTCATTAATGTATTGTCATCAATTACAATCATATTCATCAGGGGGATTCTCCCCTGAACCCCCCATATGGGGTGGATGGGCCCCTTGGACCCATACAGGGGAAGGGGGGGGGGGGATGGCCCCCCTTTCCCCAAATTTGGGAGGATTGTACAACAAAACTGGGGTACAAACACAACTGAACAATAACATCTCTGAATATGGAAGATCAAGATCCACAACCAACACCTTAAATGACTCATTTAGCAGAATATTTTAGCTTCTAGTATCCCTTCGGTTGGTGGTAAGCCTAAACCACCTCTTCAGAGAGAACTTGTACTTATCAGGAGAATCTAGCTTCGGCTAACTTGCTTAGAAATTCAAACTGTAAAATTGGAAATATTCAGTAGGTGGTAGTTGTCCACTTCTAGTTAGTCAATTTTCTTTTCCTTGGACTCATATACACCCTTCGGATTAAGGGGGGAATTGTTGTGAACATAGTCCTTAGTGTTAGTATTATCTCCCTATTCACACAAGGAGAAGACCTAAAGTTATTAGTGAATACAAAGAGTCGCTTGGGAGTCTAAGAGTCCACTTGGGAAGTTGAACCCAAGGGATATTCTCATTTTTTAAATATACATTTAATTAATGAGAATTGGAATGTTTAACACCTATTCCTCTTGTCTTTATGGTTATTTCTCGTGTATTTTTCTTGTGCACTCAATCAATCATTCATCTTCCCATATGGGCACTTAACACTCATCTCCAACATGTCTCTCCTAGAAACCATCCCACCTATATTTTCCATGGGAGAGGGACTTAAGGAGAGTGAACTCGATCTTTTGCTATCGAAAATTTTTGAACTCCTCAATACCATCCAAAAACATCAATTTGTGAGAATCAATATTAATCTTACAATGTATAATCCTTTTAAAATAGAGTAATTACCCTCTACCAAATTTAACCATTTCTCCAAAGCATTTGCATCTATCTAGAATTCAAATAAAGGAATGTCAAAGTTAGCTAGTACCTTGAAGGGTGTCACATCTCCAAAATGGATTCTAATTGAATATGTCTCCATCCTTCTTGGTATTCATCAAAGGATCTGGGTGAAATGATCCATCATCCCATTCCTTTATTGTGCAAGGGCCTCCTTGCGCAACAACTTAATAGGATCCCCTACTCTATAATCTCTATTTTCTTTCTCCATGTAAGGTTTCCTATGTTGGCAATATTGGTTGTCCCCAAGCTCAATCAGTTAAAGACCCTACTTTTAATACTTGGATTTTGTTAGGGGTGTGCACAAAGAAAAACCAAGAACAAATTGATTTGATACCATTGATCTAAATTTTTAGGGAATGAAATGTAGGAAGCAATATAAGATGGAAACTTACACCCAAATATTTTTCATAGAGAACCGTTACTATAGTAAATCCCAAATTCTATTAATGAATGGAATAAAAAAACACTATAAACTAAAAAGAAATGCAAACTAGCTTAGATGATGGTAGTTTATATTTAAAGAGATATGTGTTAGTTATGCTAATTTACAAGCACCAATTACAATAGGCCAAAAGTATCTTTTTTACATGAAAAGTGAAACCCTAAGAGAGAAAATCCTAACCCTAGGAAATGAAGTGGAAAAAATAATATGGGCCACAAGGATTCTAGTTGATACATCAACTTCCTAGGGGTACAACTTCCACATACAAACTTTTCTTGGGGTAGAAAAGAGACCATTGGAAAGATATTGAGGAGAATAAAATTATGATTAGGATTAGGAAATACTTTGACAACCGACAAGGACAAAAATACTATTTAGGGCCCTAAAATGCTCCAAAATTTTGGGACCCAAAAACTATAAAAAAATTGCCAATATGTGGAACTATTCTATATCATTGTACATGTAGGTCACCACTAGTATCCACTTGGATCAATTTTTGGGATGGAAATTCATTTCTAGGAAGTCCTATTTATCAAATGTAATCCTTAGAGGAGATGATTAACACTATGTGATTCACTTTTCTATTCTCAATCCCACTTCTTAACCCTTGTGAGCATCACTCAATGCATTTAGTTCTAAATAAACTATTCAAAATCTTGAGAAAATTATTTAGTTGTGACTAATTCCCATAGATATGATCCAATTATTGATGATGTAGTTATCCTTAACCGAGAAATTGAATCATAGAAGATATACAACCCTTATAATTTAGAAATAGCCATAATACATTCATTGTAAAAATAATGACAAGATATATAGAAATACCATTAAGGTAGGGAAACACCATCAATTACTCATTTGGGAAGGAATCACTACGTAAGCCATGCTTGGTACATACAATTCATCCAACATATCTCATACAATTATAATCATGCACTTTTATACTTTCTCGTGACTATTCCTAAGGGGTTTATGAAAACTACCTCTTATTATTATATTATTTCCTCTAACTACCTAGTGGGGATATTTAATACCCATGTTACATACCTAAATAATAACAACAATAAATACATAAATATAACATGATACAATATATATATATATAGAAATAAAAAACATAATAATAACAATAACAAAAAAATAATAATATAATAATATAATTACGCCATAGGCATTTTCACAATGAAAGAAGTTGTCTCAAAAGATTCCTTGTCTCCCTAGCCACTAACCTTCCGAAACGTGCCACCTGGTAATTGGCGATTTTAGGTACAACGTCCCATGGTTAAATTTCCTGGGTCTTATATCCCGTGATTCGGTAGGGACCGAACAAGGCGGCATGGAGTTGATCGGTTACACATTTTGAAAACGCTCAGGATTTATTCTGTCTGTTCGTATTCTTTCCGCGGAACTTCTTCCTCCTCCAAGTCCATCCTTATTTTAAAATCCTCTGAGTTATTTCTGATGGTTCTGCCTCTTAGTTTCTCAAAGATTGCGGCCTCTAAATTGCTATGCTGATCAATTGTTGTTTCTACTTTAATGCACTTCAGTTGGGTCCCTGATTGTGCAATCTCGATTTCGGAACTGCTGTCCTGTAGACCACAGGTGTCATGTGTTATACAATTGGTATTGTGCATGGTATGGTGGAGTTGATGTTTACCGTGTTTTTTCGATAGGTGGATTGCATGTTTTCATTACACTTGTATCTATTGTTGTGCGTGAATGGATTGATGGACTCAATGGATTGATTTTCAGTTGTGGATCCTTCTTCCCATTTGGTGTTTACCATGTTTTTTTGATAGGTGGCTTGCATGTTTTCACTACACTTCTATATGTTGTCCTAAAATACCAGTCCTGGAATATGCTCAGACAATTTTGTAGTTCATTTCTCTCAATTCGGCATATCCCTTGCGAAGATTTTGTGAGTTTCAGTTCAGTAGTTTATTTGGGTTTAGGATAAGATTTTCTGCAGTGCTTTTGTGCGTTTAGGCTCCCATTTTGGGGTAATTTGGTCGTGGTTTTGTTTCACTGCTGGTTCAGTCAATGAAATACATTTTTCCCATGTCTCTTCATTCACATAAATGCTTCAATATCAATGCATTGTTTCTCCATTAATGCAATAAAGTTTTTCATTTGAGATAAACATGGGGCTATATCTTCAATTTTTCTCATCTTATGATGATCTCCAAGATATTCTTACAATATTTCATTTACTGCATTCGCTGCTACACCACCTTTTCTTTCCACATATAAACAAGCCTTCAGGTAATCACTATTTCTTACTATTTGCCTTTGTTTTGCTTATATTGATTTTGTTGTGTTTCATTTACACTTCGAGTTTCCATCAGAAGATTTTGCATCTTGTTAAATTTGTAGGTATTCCTTAGTTCTTCATTTAGTCTGCTTATTAGATGGTGAAACACCGTTGCTGTGTTTTAATTGAATGTGACCCTTGCTTTATTGCAAAAATATTGTGACATGTATTGGTTATGTCAAGCCTGTCAATAAAATGTTAGGTATTAGTTTCTTTCCTAATTGAAAATGTTACTTATGAGATGGTGAAGCACCCTTCATGTTTTTTAATTGACTCTTACTCCCTTGATGTGTTTTAATTGGCTCTTACTCCTGCTGTGTTGCAAAAGGGATGTGGCTTGTATTGGTTATGTAACTTCATAATGGTGTAATATTCATGCTATGTCAATAAAATTATAGGTATGAGTATTTATGATATAATTTTTTTGGGTAAGGAACTTAGCCTAAAGCCGCAAGGTCACTATAAAGCTTTACTGATATGTCTTTCGTTATCGTTCTCCAATACTAGTTAGTGAAAATCTATTGTTTAAAGCTTATTAGGTTGATATACATAATCAAACAAAGTTTAGAGACCAAATTTCCTCCAAATTTACAGGGATACCAATGAAAAATAACAGAGAGAGAGTTTAAAATAGCCATGGACTTAGCGGAGGAATAACTTATGCGAAAATAATACGAACAGTGAAAATAAAACATGAAAATTGAGGTTTTTTTATTTTCGATACTTAAATGTCTAAAATTGGAAATAGGAACTTCGACATTTCTTTATTTGAAAATACAAACTTTCAAGATTCGAAATGTTGCAAATCGGATCTTGGGGAATAAGAATGGTGTTCTTTATTAGAAAAAATATGGTGTTCCTTATTCTCAAAACTTATGCGAAAATAATACGAACAGTGAAAATAAAACGTGAAAATCATGGTTTTTCGATTTCCGATACCCGAACGTCTGAAATTGGAAATAGAAACATATGGTGTTCCTTATTGGAAAAATAGGACATATATTTCTGGATTCCGAAATATCGGAAATAGGAACACCGACATGTTCGTATTTGAACACAAGAATTCTGGATATGTTGCAAAATCGAAAATCGAAAGATAGCATGTTTCTTATCGGAAAACATACGACATAGATTTTCAAATTTTGAAATGTCAGGAATTTCAATAGGAACATGGACATGTTTGTATTTGAACACAGAGGATTTCTATATATGTCGTAAAATAGGAAATCGAGACATAACATGTTCATTATTTTCACATGTAAAATTTCTGGAATTGGAAATGTCGGTTCTTGGAAAACATATGACATAGGATTTCTGTAATCCAAAATATACATGCTTGCGAAGGGAACCTGAGATAAAGATTTGGAACCGAATAGATGATGAGTTGAGTGAGTTCACTTGGTTTAAACCGCAGAGCTACTGCTTCCATTTATATATAGTAATCTTGTAGAAAATGGACAACTAAAAGAAGGAACTATAATAGGCATGGACTTGGCAGAGGAATGACTTATGCGAAAATAATACAAATAGTGAAAATAAAAAGTGAGAATCGAGGTTTTCGAATTTTCGATACTCGAACATCGAAAATTGGAAATAGGAACTTCGACATTTCTTTATTTGAAAATACAAAAATTCCGAGTTTCGAAATGTCGCAAATCAGATCTTGGGGAATACATATGGTGTTCTGAATTGGAAAAAATATGGTGTTCCTTATTCGCAAATCCTAAATTAGGGAATTGAAAATTAGAACATATGGTGTTCATTATTGGAAAACATAGGACATATATTTCTGGATTCCGAAAGGTCAAAAATAGGAACACCGACATGTTCGTATTTGAACACATAGGATTTCTTGATATGTTGCAAAATTAGAAATCAGAAGATAGCATGTTCCTTATTGGAAAACATAAGACATAGATTTTCGAATTCTGAAATGTCGAAAATTGACAATAGCAACATGGACATGTTCATATTTGAACACATAGTATTTCTGTATATGTCTCAAAATGAGAAATCAAGACATAACATGTTCATTATTTTCACACGTAAAATTTCCAGAATCTTTAATGTTGGTTATTGGAAAACATATGACATCGAATTTCTGCAATTTGAAATGTCCATTCTTGTGAAGGCCATCCGAGATAGAGATTCGGAACCAAATAGATGATGAGTTGACTGTGTTCACTTGGTTTAAACTGCAGAGCTACTGCTTCCAGTTATATATAGTGATCTTGTAGAAAATGGAAAACTAAAAGAAGGAACTATAATCAAAATTACCCAATGTTCATGCAACATTGTACATAATGTAATGTACATTTAAGTTCTTTATTGGAAAACATAGACATAGGATTTATGCAATCTGAAATGTCGTAAAATAAAAAAATATGCCGTTCCTTATTCGCAAATCCTAAATTGGGGAGTTGAAAATCGGAACATACAGTTTTCCATATTGGAAAAAATAGGACATAGATTTCCAGATTCTGAAATGTCGGAAATCAGAAAATAAACATCTACTTGTTCCTATTTGAATAAAGGATTTCCAGATATGTTGAAAAATCAGAAATCAGAATATAGCATCTTCCTTATTGCAAAACATAGGGCATAGATTTACGGATTTTGAAATGTCGGAAATTGGCAATAGGAACATGGACTTGTTCGTATTTTAACACAGGATTTTTGTATATGTTGCAAAATCGAAAGTCAAGACCTAACATGTTCATTATTTTCACACATAAGATTTTTGGAATCCAAAATGTCGGTTATTGGAAAACATAGGACATAGGATTTCTGCAATCCGAAATGTCGCAAAATCGGAAAATATGGTGTTCCTTATTCTCAAATCCTAAATTGGGAATTGAAAATCGGAACATATGGTGTTCCTTATTGGAAAACATAGGACATAGATTTTCGAACTCTAAAATGTTGGAAATTAGAAATAGGAACATCGACATGTTTGTATTTGAACACATAGGATTTCTGGATATGTTGCAAAATTGGAAATTGAAAGATAGCATGTTCCTTATTGGAGAACATAGGACATACATTTCTGGATTCTGAAATGTTGAAAATCGGCAATAGGAACATGGACATGTTCGTATTTCAACACATAGGATTTTTGCTCGATACATTTATAGCTCAAACAGATACAAACCAGAGTAATGAAATATGTTAATGAATAACAACAACCAGAATAATGAAATATGTTAATGCGAAGAATTTTGTTTTTATATATCCATTTTATTCTGGTCAAATAATTATGTTACATTCGAATTTTATTTTTATTTTTTCATTCTCTATTTCATTTCACAGGAAGAAATAACCATCATGTTATAGAGACTATGGTAACTGGAGATTCTATTTCACTATTGCTACATGGTGTTGTCAACCTTTTCCCACTGGTATAGGTCTCCGCATTAAACCTAGTGAACTCACTCAACTCATCATCTATTCGGTTCCATGTATCTATCTCAGATGGCCTTCACAAGCACGAGCTACTTCTTCCAGTTATATATAGTGTTCTTGCATAAAATGAACAACTAAAAGAAGGAACTATAATTGAAATTACCCAATGTTCATGAAACATTGTACGTAATGTAACGTACGTTTAATTTCCTCTTTATTTTTCTCTCAATCAGTTTCACACTGTTCATGCATCCACTGTTTTTGTCTCCCATTCATGTCTAACATACTTCATCTCACAGGACTTGTTATAACTAGATCTTGTTCTTAGTTTATCTGTTCTTTTTGTCCTAATTTTCAACCGTTGGTTTAAAATGATTTTACATTTTATGTTGAATTTAAGAACTTTTGACAATCAGTAATTTTTGTTGGATTTAATGCTTTTAATGGTTGAATTATTTCATTAATTTAGTTTTAAGGTTTATCTTTTGGGCTTATTAGTTAATATGTATATATTTAATCTTTCAAAAACTTATAATAAAAGTTTATTCCAAGTTTTCTCTATAATCTAACCCTCATTTTTGAGTCCTTTGTCAAATATTTTCATGAGGAGATTCCTGTAGTAGCTTTGTTTTTCCTGTTTTTGTCATTATCGTTGGGAGTAGATTACGAGGTGATGGAAACGAATTATGGAAAAACAAAAGAGGTTTTTGTCCAAAATAGACGCATGCACAAAAACCTCTCTCATTTTTGCAACATCTATTATCGTTTGAGAGGTTCAAATTCATCTTTGTGGCCTGTTTTCAGAGTTTGAATTATTTAATAATTTCCTGTTTTAGTCACAAATTTCTAGCATGTATTCTGATCAATTGAAGGGGAATTGTTAAAAACCAAGAGAGGTTTTTGTTAATAGCATACTCATTAAAAAAAAATCTCTCTTAGTTTTTGCATAGGTGTCTTGCATCGAGATATATGAATCTGTCTTTGAGACCCAAATTTTCAGAAATTCAACAAATTTCCCCAATTCCGATTTGCTATTTTTGGGTTAATTGTCTTTAAATATTTTGAGTTATCATGTAAATAATTGATGTAACTATTTCAAATTTTGACCTAGAAGGTAGTTATGGAACTACTTTAATTTTGTAATGATAAAAGGAAGACAAACATACAGTTTTGGGTGGGATTTTTCACTCAAGGAGAGGCTTTTGGAGCTTTGATTTCTCAAGCTAGCATTTATAACTTTTATGTAAGTGGATGACTATTATTAATTATATGTAAACTGATAAGACCTTTTACCTGTCATGATTTTTCATTTCTAATATAGTTGATTGCTCAATCTACAATTTCACTTCCTCTTTAAAGGTTTATTCATGTAAATGCTTGTAGCCTGTTGTTATAGCGGATTTCACCACTCTAGGTGAATCACACTTTGTATGGACTTCCCCTGTCCCGCTGCAGAATATTTAGACTCCATGGACCATATTTTATCCTTTGATGTTTCCTTGATCATCCCTAAAACTATATAAAAAATGATATACGCGGCTTTTTACCCGATAACCACGTACATACG
>LPNX010932482.1:72112-94178 GCA_001517045.1 Pseudotsuga menziesii
CATACCTCCGCTTGTTGTGTATGGGAGTCTCAGGCCTCTCCTAGGCAAGACATACCTGCTTCATTCGGGAGCTCACTTATCCAGCCCTTGTTTTCTTGCATTTGGATTTAGATTTTATTAGTGATTTCTCTGTGCACGTTAGTTGGCCTAGGGTTTATGTAAATAGAGAGTCTTTGATTTTTGTTGAGTCATTGTGGATTCGAGTGCGGTTCCGCACCGTTCTCGTCGGTCAGCAGGAATTCTGCCTTCCACTTCTCCTCCTCCTTTGGGAGAGGGACCTAGACAGTCTAGGTGGACTATGTCACACACTAATTCACACACCATGGAGGATCATTCAGAGACTATTCCTGAGCCACCTCCTCTCCTTCATGTTGAGGATGGGGAATTTACTCCTACATACGATCCTTCACCTAACCTAACTGAGTTCGGTCCTGTGATTTCCCAGATAGGATATTTGCATGATAGACCTACTCACTCTAGGGCTGATTCCCCATTGACACATTACCGGTATGGAATGCTGGAAGATGCCGAGACTCACTTTGAACCTACTAGCACTAGCTAAGGGTAGTTATACTACGATTGGTTTTCATATGCATGATTTGACATTTCATGTCGAATCCGACTTTGAGCCTAGCACTATGCCTGGGGGAAATCCCATTCCTTACCTTGCGGAGAGGTTTGGGAGTACTAGTCACATTACACCTTTCATCACAGTGGTGGAAGCTCCATCGCATCCCCCTCCTAGGTCTAGGGTTAGTGATCCGATTAGGATACCAGGTCCGAGATGGGTGACGATAGGCGGTAGTACATATCTTATTACTCAGATTCCTTCATCCTCGGTTCCGATTTCTTCAAATGTACATCCTCCACCTTATCCACGTGGTCCTTCGAGCCGATATATGGCTACGAGTCAGATCCATACTGCGGTTACTAGGCCGATTATGTCTCAAGTTCATATACCACCCGCTGCTTCGGAAGGCTATATTCCCGCTCATAGTGGTCAGCTTGTTACGTCAGGGGCATGTATACCTACATCTGGTATGTATGTTCCCCCTTCTGGAGCTTATCTTCCTACCTACGGAGTGTCCCATGGGACATCGCATGCGATGACCTATGGACCTTATTACGGTCCGCAGTATGGACAAGTTTCTTCACCTTACGGAGGCAGGTATCAACAACCTGCTTACTCTCCTAATTATGGCTTCGTAGCTCCTACTAGTCAAGGTCCACCTTACTATGGTACTTCCACATCACCTTATACAGGTCAGACAGGAGGAGGACACTATGGCCAAGGCCATGGTGGTGCTCAAACCTATGTGAACCAGGGAGCGGTCCATCGACCTCATCATCCTAGGCTCCCTTTCCTCATGATGCTTAACCTTCCTGACTTATTGAGACTTACGAACGATCCCGTGGCTCATGACCCGACTTGGCCGACTATCCCTACCAAGCTTCCTTTGAACATACCTAAGTTCGAAGGAAAACCGAGAGAGGATCCGAGTGAACACGTTACCACGTTTCACCTTTGGTGCTCTTCGAATTCGTTACATCAGGACTCAGTCCGCTTGCAACTATTTCAATGCACCCTCACAGGGCCTGCTGTGAAATGGTATATAGAGTTCCCAAAGGGAGCTTTTACCTTGTTCGACAATCTTGCGATGAATTTTCTTAATCACTTCCAGCTACCAGTGCTCTATGACGTTGGTACTGAACTCTTGTCGACATTTTGGCAAGATAAAGCCACCCATATTTCTGATCATATTCCAGAGTGGCGTAGATGGAAGAGATTAATTAAAGCTTTTATACCATTGGAGTTCCTTCTCGAGTGGTTCCTCAAGTCTTTATTGCCATATATCACGAAGGATGTTTCTACATCCGGAGTGCAGAATGAGAAACAAGCAATCTTTAGGGCGTAGGAACTGGACTTGATTTATGCTCAGTTCGGTTTGTTGTATGAGATTATTCCCAACGCTCCTCGTTCTAGTTTCGATCCCAAGGTCAAACCTGGACCACATGCCGATGGCATTGTGGGTTGTGCAAGTCCGAAACCTGTAGATTCGGTTGCAAAACAAGTTAGTCAATTGTCGCTCAACCAGTCTACTTCGGGACAAGCTACGGCTTCGTCTCAACCCACCCAAATGGCGAGTGTACTTTCTATGCAATCGTCAGACCAGAAGGGTAACCAACAACCCGGATGGAATAGAAAAAAGGGTAAGAATAATAATCGAAAGGGTGGGAATAGGAATGAGAATGCTTCCAATAATGACAAGAACGGTTAGAATGCTGGTGGGGACAAGCAAGCAAAACGTAAGGTTAAGTTCCCTTGCAAGCTATGTAAGGATGATCACCTCACTTACTTGTGCCCTCGAATTGATGAAGCTTCGAGACTCTTATCACAAGGCCCAGCTGTGCTAATGAACTCTTTACCGCATAACCAGAATATGAACTCGAAGTCCCTGGAGCAATCTAGTGAGAATGATCCACCAGAGGATAGTGCTCGTGGGTGCATTAACATGGTCTGTGCTGCCAAGGTTGTGACTCGTGCGAAATATTATGGATCGTCACAACCCAACCCAGGCAAAGAACCCGATCCACCAGGAACCCCTTTGCGCATTGAGAAACCTACGGATAAACCTGAGGCTGCACCTCACATTCCTAAGGGGGTACTTAAGCTCTCGGGGCATAATCCAAATGCCCAAGCCGCCCAGAATTATTCAGTTGCCGAGGATTTGGGCCATACTCCTTGTGCGATGTCTGCATTAGAAGTGCTTCAGAGTTGTCCTTCGCAAAGGAAGGCTTTTCTTTCTGCTCTTGGTGTGAACGGTGATGATTCTTCCTCAGTGATCAAATTTGAAACCGCAGGTCATCAGCCTCACTTGCCCTACTATGTGTCGCTTTTGGTACACATAGAATGTCTTAATATGATCGTCAAGAGCACTGTGATTGACGAGGGCGCTGCTGCATCTGTGATGTCTTTGTCCTGTTGGAAGGGTCTTGGTTCTCCTGAGTTGTCGAAATCAGCGACTATGTTAACTGCTTTTGATGGGAGATATTTTAGGCCGTACGGCATCATTCTGTCCCTTAAAGTCTGTTTGGGAGGGAAGACCGTTGGGATAGAGGTTGAGGTGGTTGATACGCTCCTCGACTACAATCTCTTGCTGGGTCGGAACTGGATGTATAGTATGCAAGCTGTTGCTTCTTCCATGTTTCGCGTTGTATGCTTTCCTCATAACGGGAAGATTGTAACGATTGATCAAATGACATTTAAGAATTCCCTTGTTACTGCATCTTCGGGAACTTCGGTTCTGGTCATTGAACACTCTCAGCCGGCAACTGGGAGTGTGGGTGTAGGCATGTATCCATCCCTCATGGAAGCTTTAGTTGTCCTGCATTGGTCCTCATGATAGGATCTTGTTCCGATAAGGCTTCGACTTCTACGACTTCAGTGTCTTTTCACATGAATCATATGGGAGATCCTTGGATTCTTCCCACACTGAGCATTTCGAGTGAGCCTGTCAAGACCAACGTGCCACTTCCTGTAACCATGATAGCTTATCAAGCCAATCTTATGAATGTTGCAGAGCCTTGTTCTTCTTCTTTGCGGACGGAAGAGGAAGACCCCTATGTACTGCCAGCATGGGCAGTATAGTCTTCTCATGCCCACGACTGCCTGGATACGGTTTTCCCTTCAGATGAAGCGATCATCAAGGCTATGTCAGGCGTTGAGCCGCCATGGGAGGAACTTCATCATAGATCGTATTTCCTTCCACCGCTTGACTGTTTGGAGCATGAGGATTATAGGCAGATTCTTAGTCAGAGAGTTGGTAGTCCCATGATTCCATTAAGCTCTCCTGGTCAGATGGCTGATGGGAACATGGCAAACATATCTTCCACGATTTCTATCAACATCTCTCGAAATTCTGGCACCATTGAGAACGTCTATATTGGGGCAGATTGTTCCCATGCTAAAATTTTCGAATATACCGAGCTATTCAAGGAATTCCGTGATATTTTTTCTTGGTCTTATGATGAGATGCCAGGTATTGACCCTCGGATTGTCGAACATGAGATTAATACTTACCCCAACGCTAAGCCTGTTCGACAACGTTTACGCGCCGTGAATCCTAGGAAAGCACCCACCATTAAGGAAGAGATAGAGAAGCTGTTGAAAGTTGGTTTCATCTATCCTGTTCCCTTGACGGAGTGGGTTTCAAACCCCATTCCAGTGGATAAGAAGCAGGGAGTGATCCGAATATGCACTGATTTCCACAATTTAAATCGCGCCTGTCCTAAGGATAACTTCCCCACACCATTTATAGATCAGATTTTGGATGAGTGTGCGAGTAGCAAGGTGTTCTCCTTTATGGACGGATTTTTTGGGTATAATCAGATCCAGATTAAACCTGAGGACCAACACAAGACTGCATTTATTTGTCCTTGGGGAACATTTGCTTATCAGAAGATGCCTTTCGGCCTTAAAAATGCTGGAGCTACATTTCAGCGGGAAATGACCTTGATTTTCCATGATCTCAAGTCTATCATTGAAGTATTTTTGGATGACCTTGCTGCTCATTCTCATATGAGAATGCGTCATTCCTATCACTTGAGATTGGTTTTCAAAAGGTGCCGGCATTATTCGGTTTGATTAAATCCTCATAAGTGCATCTTTTGTGTGAAGTCAGGTCGTTTATTAGGATTCATCATTTGAAAGGAGGGCATAAGAGTCGATCCCTTAAAGGTTGAGGAAATACTTCAGTTGTCTCCCCCGAAGAATATTCGTCATCTTCAGTGTTTGCAAGGTATGGGAAACTTCTTACGAAGATTTGTGGTCAACTTTGCCAATTTGACTAGAGGCTTCATGTGTCTCTTGAACAAGGATACTCCCTTTGAATGGGATGAGCGAGCCCAGAGTCCTTCGATGCACTTAAGCAAGCCCTAGCATCGGCCCCGGTGATTAGTCCTCCGGATTATAGCCGCGATTTCCTATTATATGTGGCCATGTCTTTAGAGACGATTGGTATGGTATTGGTTCAAGAGGATGAGGAGCTCCAGGAGCATGTCATATATTATCTGAGCCGAAACCTTATTGACACAGAGATTCGTTATTCTCATGTCGAGAAGCTTGCTTTAGTGACCGCACATGTGGTTCAGCGTTTGAGACATTATATTCTCCTTCGCCAGACCTCGGTTGTGGCCCATGTCAATCTGTTTCAGTTCGTCCTCACACGAAGGATGATTGGGGGAAAGT
Organism: Pseudotsuga menziesii; assembly: GCA_001517045.1. NCBI lineage: Eukaryota > Viridiplantae > Streptophyta > Pinopsida > Pinales > Pinaceae > Pseudotsuga > Pseudotsuga menziesii. The sequence goes on from LPNX010932482.1 coordinate 77,361, forward strand.
ATAATAAATGGATTGCCATCCTACAAGAGTTCGATCTCGAATTTGTTTCGGCAAAGTAGAAGAAGGCGTTAATTTTTACAGAGCTTATATCGGATTTCCCGAGCGAGGCCGAGGAGTCGGTTTGTGAAGATACGTTTGTTGATGAACACATTTTCTTAACCTCAATGTATGACCCATGGTATGGAGATATCATAGTATATCTGCAAACACAGAGGACCCCTACTCACCTCTCGCGAGATGAACGACGACGATTACATCACGTCTCTAAGAACTACCTTATAGTGGACAATACTTTGTACCGCCGTGGGGTGGATTCCATTTTACAACGTTGTTTAAGTCATGAGGAGGCTGAGGTTGTGCTGAATGATTGCCATGGAGGGGTGTGTGGTGGTCATTTATTTGGGCTTTCTATAGCTCAAAATATTTTGAGAGCGAGTTATTTCTGGCCGTCGATCTTTAAAGATTGTGTTGATGCGGTCAAGAGGTGCCACCCTTGCTAGGTGTTCGCACTAAATATGCGCTCGAAGCTTGCCCCGTTACATACCATTATAACCGCCGGTCCCTTCACCAAGTGGGGGCTCGATTTTATGGATTGCAGCCCAACTTTGGCTGGGGGGCACCATCATATTATAGTGGCTGTGGATTATTTCACGAAATGGGCTGAGGCAATGCCTACAGTAAAATCCGACGGTGAGACAGCCGCTCACTTCGTATTCAACCAAATCATTACTCGGTTCGGGATTCCAAAAGAGCTTGTCACTGACCATGGCTCGCACTTTTAGAAACGTATGATGGAAGAGTTGGCATCCAAGTTAGGGTATAAGCAAGAGCACTCCTCTTCTTACTACCCCCAAGTGAATGGATAGGTTGAAGCAGTGAATAAATCACTTAAGTCCATTCTCCAACGAACCATCGCACAGAGAAAGACGAATTGGCATATTATGTTATACCCTGCTTTGTGGGCATATCGAACTGTGGTTAAGACTGCCACTGGTTTTTCTCCATATTATCTTGTGCATGGAGTGGAGTCGATATTGCCGGTTAAATGAGAGATTCCTTCGTTGAAGCTAGCTATGGAACTCTTACCAGACACTTCACCTTTGGAGGAGCGTTTGGTCCACCTCGAGCAACTTGATGAGCAATGTCGAGATGCCTTGGTGGCTCTAGAGGTTAGTAAGCGTCGCGTTAAGGTCCAATATGACAAGTCTGTCTGTCCAAGAGTGTTTAGTGAAGGAGACTTGGTCCTTTTGTGGGATCAATCGAAAGAACCCTTGGGGGCAGGGAAATTTAATCCTATGTCGCATGGTCCTTACGTGGTTAAGTGTGTCTTAGAGAAGGGTGCCTATGAGTTAGTTGATTATGAAGGCACAGCTTTGGCAGAGCCTAGAAACGGGCTCTATCTCAAAAAATACTATGCATGATCTTTAGCCAAGGCTGCTTGTTGTATATTATTGTACAGCTTTGCATAGTTAGGTCTTTTTATTATCATGATCGGGTTTGTGGTTAGTTTCCATTTATTTTGGCAGATGTCAATGGAATCTTCCACCTACATAGGATTCATGGATGGTGCAAGCCATCACACTTAGCACTCATCCTCTGCTGCTTGGGTGATTTATACTCCTATGGGTCAGGTACTGTCTTCAGGAGGTGTATGTCTATGACCATCTTCCAACAATGTTGCTGAATATAGTGCCGTTATCGAGCTTCTACGGTATGCCATTTCACATGGCGTTCTCTCTCTTGAGGTACGTCTTGATTTGGAGTTAGTAGTGTCAGAGCTCAATGGTTTGTACCATGTTAGAGATCCGACGTTATTGAGAAGATTCTTACATGTGAGATTGTTAGAACGACAATTTGACAGTATTACATATATACACATTCCAAGAAATGATAATCAAGTTACTGACTCATATGCTAACTACGTGTTAGATTGGCATTTGTTTCATTCATAATAAATTTAATCATAAACATTTTTACACATGTAAATAAATAAACCGATCACCATAAAACCTTTTATATATATCAAAAATGTGGTAATACATAGTATCATATACAAAAGTGGAGCTTTCAAAGCTTCCATCATATAATACACGGTCGTACAAAACATATGCACTCCCAGGTGTCTAATCCTGTGGAGGGGGAGGGTTGTGATCATGATACGTCACTATGGCTCTAGCTAGCCACTAGAATAAACGGACCCATGCGCGTGGCATGCCCACCATCTGTCGCTGCATGGCCTCAGGCAAGTCCTCGACTTGTGCCATGGGAATTCTATGAGTCAGTCGTCAGAAGTTGGTATGAATGCCTTGGAGCATTCGCTCTGCATCCGCACCTGTGATGTCATCTCCTCTTCCCCTCCGTCTATGACATGGGAAGCCCTCTGGTCACCGTGGTCCCACATCTGCACATGAATGGTAGATGTCACTATGTGTTGTCATGCAAAAACATGTCTTTTTGATTCTACATAATCAAGAAAATACAAAAAAATTAAATAACTCAAAATTTTTTAAAGGAGTGAGAGTCGAGACTCGGTACCTATCTCTCCATATGCCGATCCTGGTGGCAATGGTATGTCCGGATCCCCCCAGAAATATATCCCTCCATAGGGGTAGTCATCTATGGAAACAATCTATCATCGCCACCATGGAAAGAAGTCAGTTGGATATGGGTTAGCCACCCTACCACCCCCCAGTCTGCGCATAGCATCTGCCCAATGTCGTTGGGATGGATCTCGAACCCCGTGGAGAGGAACGTCCACTCTAGGGCTCAATCCTGGAACACGCTCGAAGAAAAATGTGCTCAATATGCTGCTGAACCCGAAGTTCCGTATCCTACCTACCTTACACTCATTGAGATGGTGTTTCATGTTGCTCAGTAGTGTAGTACTCCAGTCGTATATGGTCGGTCTCATACACTCCACTGCATAGTACATCAGTGGCCGCGAGGCCTGATGGAGTGAGGCTAAGCCTGCTATCCTGCCCAGCATCAGTAGTATGGCCTTTAGGCCCAGCACCTGTATAGCATTGGTGGGGAATTGACTTCCCACCTTCTCAGTATCTGGGTAGCAGTACATAGCTACGTACTCATCGATAGTAAGCCCACCGCCTGGCCCACCTCGGGAACGAAGGTTCACCACCTCCCCTCGTCTAGATAGACCTGTGATAAAGTATATTTCTTCCACCTCTATAGTGAGAGACATCCCATCTATCCTGAAGGAATCTGAGTCTGGATCCCAATAGTTTACCAGCATCTCTAGCAGTCTTGGTTTGGCCCTCAAGCCACCAAGGCACCAAAAATTGTAGAGTCCACATCTTCTAAGAGCTTGTTGAGCCATCACGTCAGCCCTTACAACTTTCTCTACTTCACCATGCTCGTGCTCTCTCCATTCTAGCACCATCCTGCAAGAGAAATTGCCATTTTTCCCATTAGATTCTTGTAAATTTACTTGCGTGGCGTCATACGCGACTATTTTGCAAACAGCCGCGTATGTACGCGGTTTCTAGCCTCTTTTCCGCGTATAGCCAGCCCTATACACGGAAAAAGCTTCGATATCCACGTGGGCCGCAGCGCTCATGTAGAGATGGCCTAAACTACCTCATTTTTCCATGAAAATCAACAAAACTTATATTGAAATGCATGAGGAGAGCATGCGTAACTACCTGGAAGAAATGGTTGTGAATTCCGCTGGCTAGATCTCCTGGAATTTACAGTTGAATATCAGATCTCCAATGGGTAAAAGTTTCAAATGATTTATATTTTTTACTATTTATAGAAAAATTTTCAAATATTTGAAAATTTTTACCCCCTTTCCTATAGTTTTGACAGTTTCTAACCATTTTGGACTGTTTTTGACATAATTTGTGATGTAGAAGACCATTTTCAGTGTCGTTTTAGCCATTGGATTGACCCGTTCATACTGATCTCAGGTATAATTTCTATACTGGCATATAGGTTAGGTTCACCACCATTTACATTTTGCATGACCTTATGACCATGTCACTATGACCTTAGGTACAAACCGACTCTATTATGTCACGGAACCTTCTTGCTGCTTTAGAAGTGGCATGATGTGAGTGGTAGAGCTTTACCTTACATGGGTGCCCTAGTTAGCGCCTTATTTGCATTTGGTGCCCATGCCGACGTTTTCTCCTTTAGGGTGTGGGAGTCCATTGTATAGTACTGCCATGACATTTCGCAAGAGCCTCATACTCCTCTTGATCTTATGCTGGCCTTTTTCCCTCTAGACTCCCTTATGTCAAGTTGTGAATGCATTATCATGAGCTTTGCCTGCCTTATTGAGCTTTATGCCGGCTCCCCTGACATTGCGTTTCAGCCATATAGCTCGAGCTTGTCTCATGTCTAGCCATGCAGAGCCATTTTTATATCCTTCACAGCTTGATTCCCTTTTTACCGGGAGGGGATTTTCCCCCGAGTGTCGATATCCTACATATGTATCCTTGCATTGAGCATAGGTATGTTCCACTGCTTGGAACTAGTTTGTTTTCCCTTATGACACTCGTCTCCTCCTAGTTTGTAAGTATAAAGCTAGTTTATTCTTTTTTCAAGCTTTTCAAATAACTGAAAAAGTCCAAACAAATCAAAAAACCAAAAAGCCAGACAAGGAAAGATGTTATCGTTGGCAGCTGTCGAGTCATGTCGCCTTCGAACAGAGGACTGTATATCACATCCATTGGTTGGGTTATAGTTTGACGTAGGAGCTGTACTCGTTTATCTGAGTTTATCTCCACCGACTAGTTAAGCTTCCAGTCCCTATGGAGCCTCTGTTGATGCCTCCTGTGTCACAGAGATGTCCCAGTTTGTATATCGAGTCTATGCTGCCTTCATTCAGTCACCATATGCCATTATGATCTTGTTCAAAGGAAGTTGAAACTTGTGTCGGCCATTCCTCAGTTATATTGACTTTGCATGTCGGCCATTCCTGGTACAGTTACTAGTTCATGCACTTTATGATCGAGTCCTTCCACATTAGACAACTTTGTTGAGTACCTCATGTTGGATGATGGGGGATTCCTTAATGCCCTCCTTCCAGCGGATTTCATCCCATCGACTTCAGATCATTTATTCTGGGATTGGAATCTAGAGTCCTTTTGAGTGCCTTGAGACTTGCAGTCATCAGTGGTGGGTTCTCTCGCCATCGACAGTTTCTTGGGAATACATCAATGTCCCCTGATTGATGGATTCTCTCAAGTGTTCGACCTCAACACATCTATTCACACTTGTTAGTTTGCACTCTAGTCCTTGATTCCCATTATCATTATCGATGGGTAATCTCGCGTCTGTTAACGGTATACATCAATGACCGGTAATCAGACGATGGACTACTATGTTCAACCTCGACACCTCTATTCGCATAGTAGGACATGTACTCATAGAGGTTTGTGTAGAAGACCTTCCAGACTGGTGGCATCTCTTATATGCTACCTCCTTGATCATGCTAGTGTTCATGAGATTTCAGCTCTCATGACTTGATTCCAGTGTATTTCAGACATTTCCAGCCACTATGGAGATCTTGATCTATTGTATATCTTCAGCCATCTTGGAGATAATGGTCCTTTGTAAATCTTCATCATGGAGAGTCTAATCTATGTATATTGTACGTGGTGATGACCACATATGTGATATCATGTATTATGCCTATTCATGGCCATTGTACTCTTATGTATCCGAGACTGCTATATGTACTTGCAGTTATATGCAGAGTTGTATCATTGTACTATGCTGATTGGGTGGCTGGTCTTCCATTTGGGATCCTTCATCACTCCACTTATGGGATGGACTTATAATGTATTTCGGCCATCGTATGACCCCTCTGACCTCACACATTAGGGGGCATCTGTTATAGCGGATTTCACCACTCTAGGTCAATAACACTTTGTATGGCCTTCCCTTGTCCCACTGCAGACTCTTTAGACCCCATGGATCATATTTTATCCTTTGATGTTTCCTTGATCATCCCTAAAACTATATAAAAAATGATATACGCATCTTTTTACCCGATAACCGCGTACATATGCAGGTTTGACTCCTATAACCACGTACATCAGGATGTGTGCATAGTCCAAATCCTTTTGGAGTTTTCCTTGACATGGATCCGACTCATTCAACTCCTGGCCTTCCATATGCCTTGAGATCGCTCGGATTCGACCCTTCATTATCCCTTGTGAAGCTATATAAGGAACCCCTTGGTACATTGAAGGCATATAGAGAGATTGAAAGCAACGAAACTATAGTCCATTGTTGCCGGAATTTATGCTTGAGTCTGCATCCCTTTGTCCCTTTGGAGCACTGTTGTGTTCTTCCCAAGCTTGCCTTTTGCTAGTGAGCTTGCTATTGTGGGATGGAGGATTGAGGTGGTGGAGGCCCAAAGTGGGGGATTTAGTTTCTTCGGTTCGCAGACGTGCCGTCAGAGGTTGTATCTATCTTGTAATATCTGATTTATATTAATAAGAACTATCTTTTCCTGTCCAATGATGTGTATTTGATTGAATATTGTATCCATTGGAATATGTCAAATGTTTTTACATTATTGATTATATATGCTAGAATAGATCTAACACCATGATATATAGTATGCTTGTATTGTTTACTTGTTGTTGAGGAAGTATTATATCAATTCAAGCTGAAGATTGGAAAGCTCAACGGGGATCTACTTCAACCATCCGGAATAAGGTACAAGGTCTGATCCTTTAGTGTTAGACATTTTATTTCTATTGCATATTGGGAAAGATTGATTTCTGGAGTCAAAGCTGTCTGTTGTGGTACCCCAAGCCATAGGAATTTCTCTCCGTAACACCTGTGGGTGGAACTAGTATTTAATGTGTAATGTTTATGGCTTATTGGGATGTGTTTGATCCCCAGTTTATCTAACTTGCATGATTCAGTTCTGTATTAGCTTGTGGATGTTTATTTCCTTCTTGTTGATGAAGTTTTTTAAACCAAAACCCTTAAAACCTATTTTACTTAATTTTATTTTATGAGATTGTGTTGGCTTGTTCTTTAGTAGTCTGAGAACAATTTATGGCACTAACATCTTTGGCACTGTTGCCGGGGACGAAGCTGAAGTATATATTCCCTGGGATATCATTATTCATCTGATTTTGAGAGGTGAACAAAGTCAGAAAATATTTTAGACTACAATTTTTCACCGGCAACTCCACGATTAAAGATTCCACTGTAAGAATAATTTTGTTGACAGAAAAATGAAGAAGCTAAATGGAAAGACTGGGTATCAGCTTGTTACTTTCCTCCATGAGGTTTTGTTCTTATTCATCAGTTCTTTCCTATCTTTCCCATTGCATGTCAAAAGAATTATTTTTTATTTTGTCTATTTCGATGATCATAAACCTTCAAGTACATATCCCTCTTTGGAAGAAGAAAGTATGCATTCTTCTTGTTTTATTGATGTTGATCCTATTCCTTCATTTGAAATACATGTGCAACATGATATACATATACCCATATCTCTTGAACCTGATTATTCTGGTCAACTTGTAGAGAATAAAGTTGATCTATTACCTTCTACCATCACTGCTGAAACTTCCGAACAGCTTGTTGGACCTCATTTTCAACTCACAGATTTTCAATCTAGACTCAGATAGAAGATGTTTAAATCTCTTAGTCTGCCATCTCTCTTACATCCTTACCCTTCCTACTTTGTTGAATATCTTCCCCATTTTACTGGAAAATACCATATTACAGCAGAGAAGCATTTGGAATCTTTTCATAATTTCATTGATAATTTTGAAATCATGCATGAGGATGTTGTCATGAGTTTATTTTCGAAATCCTTTGCTAGAGATGCTGGGTTTTGGTTCTGAAATTTAAAAGCTGATTCAATTGGATCATGGGAAGAGTTACATGATGTATTTTTGAAGTATCGGGGTAAGAATAAATCTTATGATCAATTTCTTTCCGAATTTTATAGTTTGAAAAGGGAAAATGATGAGCCAATTACTAAATTTAATTGGAGGTTTCAAAGTTTTTATATCAGTATGCCTACAGAGATCAGACCTTTGGAAAAAATTGCTATGGTATATTATGTTATGGCTCAACATTCAGATCTTGTCTTTTTCCAATTAGAAAGGAAATCATCATCTTTAAGACAATTGTTTAAGGATGCAAAAGGAGTGGAGGAGAACATCCGAGCTTGAAAAATGCTTCGAGATCAGGCTCATGTTGAAGATATACAAGATTATAAACAGGAAGAAGAACGTAGGTATCATTTAGATTTAAGACAATTTTCTTCATCATTTTCGGATTTTCATATGAACAAGGATATAAATGATGCTTGTGTTGATTCTTTATATCAGTTTGCTGACTTTTTAGATGATAATATACTTTCAGTGGATTATAGTAGAAATTTCCTAGTTCCTGCTATGATATTATCATGTTATGAAGAAGAAGTTGTTGCTCTTCGACCTCTTACTATTGATATAAGAAATAAGCTGTCATTCTTGACTTATGGTCACTTTCAGAATTTTATTTGTTCAAGTTTTGATCAAGGGTTTTATTTAAAGGTCGAGAAGTAGTTTGAAGAGCCCTTGGTTTCCATTCTTGAGCCAAAGTTTAAAAAGAATAGCAATGGAGAGGAAGAGAATGCTTCACTTTATGATGAATATAATGAAGACATTGAAGTTTTAAATCAGAAATTTCATGATCCCGTGGCTTCTTGGATGGAGTTGTATTTTTCAAAGGTTTCTAATGCTCCAGCTTTTGGCATATTTCCTATTTCCATTCATAAGTATCAGATGCCTATAGACTCTTTATTGCATTTATCACATCTTTTGTGGGTTTTCTCAAACATTAGCATGCATGGAATTATGATTCTCAGTCAAATGGTTTCTTGGCTTCACTGGAAGTATGATTACACTTGATTGGGTTGTTTCCTCTTATTAGAAGTAGAATTAAATAGCCGAATAAGCTCACTATACGAGCATGTAGATTATTTTTAGTATGCTGGTTTGTAGCAGTATTTTGTCATTTCAAAGGTATGTGTTTAGAGTTTGGGAAAGTTGCAGAGATTTGGTAAATGACTCCATCACCCAATGAATAAGGCACAAGGTCTACAGGTTCTTGAAGCCTCACAAGGAGGGCTTCATCCTGGAGCAAGAGCTAGATGTTATAACTAGATTTTGTTCTTAGTTTATCTGTTCTTTTTGTCCTAATTTTCAACCGTTGGTTTAAAATTATTTTACATTTTATGTTGAATTTAAGAACTTTTGACAATCAGTAATTTTTGTTGGATTTAATGCTTTTAATGGTTGAATTATTTCATTAATTTAGTTTTAAGGTTTGTCTTTTGGGATTATTAGTTAATATGTATATTTTTAAGCTTTCAAAAAATTATAATAAAAGTTTATTCCAAGTTTTATTTATAATCTAACCCTCATTTTTGAGTCCTTTGTCAAATATTTTCATGAGGAGATTCTTGTAGCAGCTCTGTTTTTCCTGTTTTTGTCATTATCATTGGGAGAAAATTACAAGGTGATGGAAACGAATTATGGAAAAAAAAAAGAGGTTTTTGTCCAAAAAATACTCATTCAAAAAAACCTCTCTTAGTTTTACAACATCTATTATATTTTTAGATATTCGAATTCATCTTTGTGGACTATTTTCAGGGTTTGAATTATTTAATAATTTCCTGTTTTAGTCACAAATTTTCAGCACATATTTCGATCAATTAAAGGGGAATTTTTAAAAACCAAGAGAGGTTTGTGTTAATAACATACTCATTTAAAAAAACCTCTCTCAGGTTTTTCACATGTGTCTTTTATCAAGAGATATGAAAGCATATTTGAGACCCAAAGTTTCCGAAATTCGACAAATTTCCCCAATTCCAATTTGCTATTTTTGGGTGAATTGTCTTTAAAGATTTTGAGTTATCATGTAACTAATTGATGTAACTGTTTCAAATTTAGAACTATAAGGTAGTTATGGACTTGCTTTACTTTTGTAATGATAAAAGGAAGAGAAACATACAATTTTGGGTGGGATTTTTCATTCAAGGAGAGGCTTTTGGAGCTTTCTCAAGCTAGCATTTATAACTCTTATGTAAGTGGATGAATGTTATTGATTAGATGTAAACTGATAAGATATTTTACCTGTCATGCTTTTTCATTTCTGATTTGGTTGATTGCTCACTCTACAATTTCATTTCTTGTTTAAAGGTTTACTCATGTAAATGCTTGTAGCCTATGGGTGGAATTAGTATTTCATGTGTAATGTTTATGGATTATTGAGGTGTGCTTGATCCCCAATTTATCTAACTAGCATGATTCAGTTCTGTATTAGCTTGTGGATGTTTGTTTCCTACTTGTTGATGAATTTTTTTATACCAAAACCCTTAAAACCTATTTTACTTAATTTTATTTTATGAGATTGTGTTGGCTTGTTCTTTAGTAGTCTGAGAACAATTTCTGGCACTAATATGACTATTGCATTGGTTTCACTTGAGGTTGTCATAGTGGATGCAAAAATTATTGGATATCCTGCACCTTACCACTTATTTGTAGCTTCTCGTTTGAAAAGTAGTTTCTCTGTTCTAGTCAACACTAGCTCAATAAATGAAACCCTAGCTTCACTGGATCAACTATCCCATTCACATCACTCTCCTCTTTTAGAAAAGTTTGGAACATTCAAGGTCGAGTTACTCCCAAGAAATACATACATGAATATGGCAACCAACGAGGATCTGAAAAAGTGTTTGGATTTGACCTTGTTAATGCTTCACATGATGAAATACATATATTTGCATTCAATGAATTGGCACTCTCTTTGTATGACCAAATAGAAATAGGAATAGTGTACATCGTATAAAATGGCACAGTTAAAACATCCAACCCAATTTTCAACCATTTGAAAAGCCACAATGAGATTTTTCTAGGTTCCACCTCAACCATTCAACCATTCTTAGATGAATATCCCTTAATACCTATTTGTTGCTTTAACTTTAAAATTATTAAGGATATCCAAGCTATACCAGTAAATTCCATGGTTGACCTTATTGGACTTGTCATTTCAGTTTCACCTACATCCATGATACGAAAACAAGATGGTGTTGAAACTATTAGGCGAACCATTGGACTCCGTGACATGCCATACTATAGTAATGACATAACACTTTGGGGAGAGCATTTCCAAATTCAATGAGACGAGATTGCCAACCTCCATGGTTCACCTACTCATCAAGAGGTAGTTATAAAGGGCGGTCGTGTTACATATTTTAATGGAAAATATGTTGGCACTATCTCCAACTCTATTATATTTATAAACCTTGAACAAAAATTAGTTCTCCAAAAATGGTTTAATTACAATGGATTTCGTTCAGCATCATCGTCTTTGGGCCACAAATTCAGTGCCTCTCATTCTGCTAGTCTAAAAGTCATTACCATAAATGAGAGAAAAAATATTCAAGCATATGAAAAAGATGTTTGGTATTCTCTTGTTGCAACCATCACAAAAGTTAACATGGATGACTTTCATTTCCTTGCATACCCTCTTTTTGTTGATGGTATACAATGCATGAAAAAGATTGCCGACAAAGTTGGAGAAACTTGGCATTGTGGTAAATGTGATGGGGAGTTTCCTGAATGTGACTACCAAAACATCCTAAAAGTTCACTTGGAAGATGTAATTGGATATATTCATGGTGTGATCACTTTTGATGATCCTGCAAACAAACTCATGGGAATCTCAGAAAAATACCTGTGTCTTCTCTCAACTGAATCAACATCAATTGTTCAAATACTCCAGAGGATCTACAACAAACAATTAATTCTTACTCTTTCAGTTATAACAGAGACATTCTTCGGAAATTCATGCCTAAAAGTTGTAATTGTGATGGTTGAAAATACAACATCAACAACTTCACTAGATACATAAATATATAAGTTTGTTCAACCTGATACATAGGCATATTATTTATTGTCTGTAGTGAATGTTTTTCCCATCTTAGGAAAAGACGTGTGTCTTCTCTCAACTGAATCAACATCAATTGTTGAAATACTCCAGAACATCTGCAACAAACAATTACTTCTTTGTCTTTCATTTAGAAGTAATATGTTCTATGGAATTGCGCACCTAAAAGTTGTAATTGTCATGGTTGAAAATACATCATCGACAACTTCACCGGATATATAAATATATACGTTTTTTTGACCTGATATATTCTCATATTCTTTGAAAATACATTATCGACAACTTCTATTTTGTAATTTGATACTTTCACTCTAGAACCTATCACTTAACATTTTTTACCTAAATTGCTTATGTAACCTATATGATTAATTTTGAATAGAATTACAATTTTCTATTCTATTTATTTATTGAATTAACAACTTTCTTTTCTTATTTATTAACAAATATTATATTTTTTTCATATATCCTTTTTCATACTAGATTTTGTTCTTCTATTTTGCTGCTTTCTTACAATTATCAACGTGCGACCTGAAAAAATATATTTATTCCATCAATATTATTTTCCAGAAACATTCTTAGTTACCTACATGCAATCAGTTAATATTTCCTTTTTGTCTTCTGCTTTATACCAATATACTTTGCAGTTAATACATATAGAAAATGTGTGGCTGCCAACAATAAAAGCTTCTAAGTATTTAATAATTTTATGGTTTTGTTGTAGGCATTATGCCAACTCATGACAATGAACAAGCCAATGCACGAAGAAGAGTTGTATATGCAGAGAACAAAGATAAAAAAAACAAGAGACAACTTCTTCTTTACAGAGTTGAACAGCTACTTGTGGATAGGTCTTGCCCAGTTTCTCTTCCCGAACCTTCCAACAGACCTTCACTTCGACCATCTATGCTAAATCCATCAAGCACCCGCCTTAGTGATGCACTTTAACAATTTCATAAAAAAATGGACCAACTGCGTGATATGCATGTCTGCTCAATTTGCAAAGAATGTTACCCTAGTATTGTAACGAAAAAAATCCATGATGCATATACTTTTTCTCGCTGTATTCAAAGAATGAAAAGGCCATCGCTGTTCATTCGAAAACAATATGGATCGGGGAATCCAACCACCTATGCTTGCAGTACTTACACAAGTTGAAGAAATGCTCATTATTCATGCTAACCTAGTTTTACAAGTTACACATGCTCATGGTGGTAAATATAAATATTTTGGACATACTATTTGCTTCCCCCAAGGCATTTCCAATATTGCCAAAAACCTGCTCCATTTAATATCATAACTTGACATCCTTTTTGTTCGCAAATGCAACCCTACAGACAATCCATATGAACTGTTTTTTAGTCGTACACGTGTTCTTGCTACCCTTGAATACAAAATAGCAAATGAACCATACTACAAGGATGTACAGATCAACTTAGTTGCATTATCTTCATTACCTCTTGCCTCAACAAACATTTCACCTTGAATTCTGCATGTTAATAGCAATGATACACTATATCATCAGCAAAGCTTGTCCTCTATAGTTCAACCACCAAATTCATTTGAACCATATGAAATAGAATCCTCATTTGTTTCAACATAAACTAATGCTAGAACTGAGGTTGAAGAAATTAGATAGTTGTTACATATACCAAATATCCCACTAGCACCTTCAATTGATTGGCTCCCTATAGGCATTTCCCCTATCAATGAGTACAACACAGAAGGACTTCTCTTGATGAATTTTCCAACTTTGTTCCCCACAGGTGCAACAATGCTTAAAAAACCACGCATTCACGAGTTTGATATGCACAAAAATGCACTTCACCTAATTCACTATGATGACAACAGATTTGGCCAACATACTTGGTTCTGGTACTACATATACAATGTAATTATGCATCCTCAGAGTAATGCTACTACCTTTGTTTTTGTCAAAACTAATATTGAAGATACACTACCTCCGATAATACTTGAGATTGTTAACCAATTGCAATACATGACTAATAAAAAATTGGTGAGCGGGTCACAAGGTTTGGATCTTCATTACGTGGAACACGCTCATATTGGAACAAAAGTAGGGTTGAACTAACAAATATGATCAATCAACAAGGTACACCAACTTTCTTCTTTACCCTTAGTGTAGCTGATACAAAATGGCCAGATTTGCATGTTCTAATGCCTATTGGACGTTATACCGGTTTAGATCAAGAATACCAATGCAAAGTTCATAACATCATATCAAATCCACATATTAAATCACAATACATGCACAATAGATTCAAAACATTCCTTCAAGAGGTGCTTGAAAAAGGTTTTCATATAACGGATTCTTGGTGCAGGCATTTTACCATCTCTTCGTTCTTATTTTTCTCTTCATATTTTTCACTTTATACATTTTATTTCTAATATATTCCTTTTCCTCCCATGCAATTAAGAATGGAAGCATATAGGATCCACACACATTCATGGTTTTATTTGATTGGTAGATGCACCAAATATGGACACCTTAGATTGGGAAGATATTCTTGCAGTTGAAGTTGCAAAAAATTTGTTTGACACATATGTTACAGATTGGAATCCTCATGATACACACTTGTCAAAATCTGGGTTACACCATTCTACTAGAAATAATCCATGCAGTCTTGCATCACCATCCATATTTGCATCAAACTACTCAGTTGACTATGAAGAACTTGTAAATTTTGTTCAAAGACACACCAAATGCTCAGAATCAACTTGCCTTCGTAAAAAAGGAACATATGTTCAATGTCACTATGGTTTTCCATATGATCTCCAAGCTGCTTCTTCATTATTCATTATTCCCTTCTCAATATTCACAACCCTACCATGCTTTCAATATGGAGGGCTAATGTTGATTGCAAACCTGTTCTTTCTAGACATGCTGTCCTCAAATACATTTCAAAGTATGCATCAAAAGTAGAGCCAAAATCAGAAATCTACCATGCATTTCTCTCTCTCCTTGCACATGCAACACCAAGGGACAGCCCCATTCTTCAGCCAATCAAACAATTGCTTGCAAAAACAGTTGTAGAATGAGACACTAGTGCACAAGAGACATGTCACATGCTACAAAAACTCCCACTTGTTCTTTGTAGCCGTCACTTCTTTTCATTGAATGTGAGTCAAAGTGTCTTCCATCGTGTTTGTAATGGCACTAATAACATCCCTCTAACTCTACCCTTCATATTTGCATACATGCAAACACCACTTGCTCTTGAACATCTAACCCTACTTGAAGCTGCTCGTTCTTGGTCTTTCTCTCCTAACAGGAAAAAAAATCCATGGAAACAAAACTTGCATCACAAAATTGTTAGAGTCTATCCACAATTCATTTCCATTCCTCCCTTTGATTCTTCATCTTTTGAACCATTTTTTTGGAGCAAAATTCTTCTATATGAAGCTTTTCATTCCATCCCTCAGGATATTGGAACAAAAACTTCTGAAATTATTTCTCATTGGAAACAGATTAAAGGCACATACATTAGAGGAAATTTCAACTCAAAATGGGCCTTTTAACCCTCATTCAAATTCCATGTCATCATGTGTTAGCCAATGAAATTGCTTTAAATTTGAAATACCGTATAGGCCTTAAACACCTTTTTAATATAAATTTGGGAATAAGTATCATAAAAAACTATTTAAATAATTTAAATAACTATTTAAAACTATATAAAACTATTTAAAACTATTTTTAGTTCAGTTATTTAAATTATTCACTGTATCTAGAAAGTTTAAGAGTTTTTCAGTTAATATAGTATATCTTTGTTTTATTTCGGTTATGGATAAATAGGAGAATTATTGTAATAACCAAAAAATTTCATAAAAATTTAAATTTTTTAAAGTGACATAAAATGTCTAAAGTCGTAGCTAAGTAACTGCTAACGGGCTAGCAGAAAATGAAACAGTTTATAAAAGATCACGGGATTGTTTCATTAAAAGAATCTGTAAATTAATGGATGTAAACTTAAACACCTGTGTTAGTACTATTAATGACTCAACAACTTTAATTTTATCAGAGTTAGAAAAGGACTTGCATTAAGCTGCTGCTAGATATACTGATGATTTACTTTTGTCAAGTAGGTAAGAATTCTTGTTTGAGATCGGGGCTTACTTAGCATTCTTTTAACTCAATTGGACTGCTGGTTCCTTACAGGTTTAGCAGGTAAGCGTAAGATCTAGTAGGTATTATTTTAAATTACATCGAGAAAATTACTTTCCTAGCATGTTAAGATGCTAGTTTAAGAGAAGGTTAAATAAGCTGCTTATCTACATGAAGGTAAAGTCAATTATTTTTCCGTTGTTATAAATTCATAGTTGTATTTATAGCTAACACCATACTAACTTTTTATCAAACCCAAACAAGGGTTTAAATTGGCTGGAACAAGTACTAACCAAAGTTCCTTCAATGGTTTAAAAAACTTAAGACACTGTTTATCATCTTAAGTTTACAGCAAAGGTTATTTATAAATTTCCAGAAGGAGAAAATAGAGCTCATGGTTTTGGGGCTTGAGTTCACTTCGAATTGTTTAATGATCTCACATCTAAACTCACTTCAATACTCAAAAGATGTCCTTCTCTTAAAGCATGAACAAGTTCCTATGTTTTTCAATTATAAATTTAACAATGAGTTATTAGAATCGTTAAGAGAAATTCTTCATTATTGTTAGTCTCTAGTTTCTTGATCACTTCCTTCATCAAAATAGTATAATGGTTATGTTTGTGGAAGTTTATGGCTTTTCCTTTTCAATATAGTTATAATCTATATTATAACCATCTCTTAACTCTATACTATTTCTAAAATTACACCATATATTTGACTTGTTTGAAAGCATGAAGATTTTCTATGATAACAAATAGCAT
>LPNX010932482.1:94492-133073 GCA_001517045.1 Pseudotsuga menziesii
GGTTTCAACCCACACTTGGATAATTATTTGGTTGGGCACGTGGATAGGTTACATACATTTGTTGGTTGACTTAAAACCATGCAAACCCTACTCAGTTGCAATGCAACTAGGGGGATTTTCTCCTTTGTTTGGCTGAGCTGAGAGCTCGTGGCCATTAGAGGGCTGTAACCACCTTTACCATTTGGCATTTTGCTTGCAAATACTATACTGTGACTGCTGGGTAAAGTCGTTTATGGTTTGGGTTCTTTTACTAGTGGATGGAGTTACAGTAAGATGGATAATGGCCTTTCTTCATGGATCGAGGGTTGCGCTATTTTTAACCTACAACTGAACACCATAGCTTCTAACCTTGTATAGTTGAGTCAATTTCTTATTTTTCCTTTGCAGAGGTGACCTCGTGTCTTATTCCTCTTGGCATGGTGCCAAATGTGACATGGTGTGGCCATCCTTCCACAGCTTCCACTCCAATTTACAGCAAATAAAGTCTTACTCTAAAATCTGTTTTTCCATTTGTTTTAATTATGAGGGTTTTACAATTTTTATGCAAACAAATATTTTAAATGATTTGGTTTGGAACTTGCAGGTTCCTGCTTTCGACTCCAATACTGTAGGTGGAAACGAGCTCACACTTCAGTCCTTTCATGGGCATCTAACTAGTAAGCCCCAGTTCCATCAAGGGTTCTTCCTGCATGCACTTGTGGTTGTTGGAAGTTGGTTCCTGTGGTTGTAAAGCACGGACTCGATTCTTTGTTAGTTATGTTTCAAGGCTTGTTTATTACTTGTCAGTTTTTTTAGAAACCCTTAAAGGGTATTTCATGCAGGGTGAAGAAGGCTCTGGACGCCGTGATGTAACTAGTTTTTACTTAATGTTTTTAGCTTTACGGCCTAAACAATGTAAATGATTTCATTTTTAAAACAAAAAGATCCCATCTCTAAACTCAAAGAGGCTTGTCGACCTTTGTCTAGATTATTCTAGTTTTTATAGTAGATTTTAATTAGTGGAGAAATACTGTGAAGCAGTCAAGGTTGTAAATGAAAACAAGGTTTTTCTCTTGTCAGTAAATTTTAGTTACTATTTGATATAAATATATATATATACTTTTCATAATTTGGTTTTGTTGACAAGCCTAAGCCTTGACCCTTTAAATCTAAGGATGTGAGCCATTCTTATTACTTGATTCTGTGTTTGCAAATTCTTTATGTAATATTTGATTATTAAATTCTTTTTTGAATAAGTTGTTTGTTTAATAATTTAAATTATTACCCTATATTAACAATGATTCCCAATGCACAGTTTATGGGAAAAATCATTGTGTTTAAGAGTAATATTTACTTTGTTTTTGGCTCAAAGGGTTAATTAAAAGTAAACCCTACAGTTTGATAATAGTATTATTATAATTAGTAATTCTTAGATCTCTTTATTTAATGAGTTCTTTAATGATTTTTACAGTTTGTTTATAATTCTCAACTAAGAAGGATTAGGGTTTTAATGCAGCATACTAGTGAAAAGGATATATTTATATTTCAAATTTTAAGTAGTGTATTACTGTAGAGACTTCTGTGGTTCTAAATAGATTATAGTAGAATCCTTTTGTCTTAGATAGAGACACACAGTTTCTGGAATTCAATGTTATAAAAATGTTTTACAATTTCTTTTTACCTGGTTCTTAGATGTTATCCTATTTTCTATACTTATGTTTGATTATTAAACTGTAATCTCTATATTTTATAAAGAATACTAATACTAGAATTATTTCTATAAATAATAATATTACTATTCTTTTACATACCTATCTTTTATAACTGAAGTAAATAAATGCAGACAATATTTACTACTTCTTTACAGTAGAAATCATAAGCAAACTAAAGTAAAACCTAGTTACAGTTTTCATTCAAGTAAAAGAATCATCTTATTCACCTAAACACCTAGCTGTACTAGAGTACTGCCTGAGTCAGGCGTGGAAAAATACAGTATGGAAATTCTAATTCTACATGTTTCTCATTTTGCATAATCATTGCTATTTCTAACATAATATTTAATTTACCAAGTCAAACATTACACAGTTGCTCCTTTCTTCATAAACCCTAAAATACTAACATGCCTGTAGTTAGAAACTAATAAACATTTTATTGAGGACAGTAAACAAATATAATAACAAAAAGACAAATAGAACCTGTCAATGATAAGACGACAACAGCTTAAGGAGGCTGTTCCTCCCAACCAAAATCCTGGAGAGCCCTCAGACAACGCTTCCTCAAGACCCCTGAGAATGTTCTTCATCTTCTTGGCAGAGAATTGGGTGGAGAATGTAACTTTAAGACCTCTGTCACCTGACTGGTCCAATTACCTCAGTAATTAAAATCTTCTCACAGTAGTATGAACTTTAGCCTAAAATCTACAATAATTTCAGTCTCAGCGATTATCCCCTCAAACTCACTTCAGTAATCCCCTCCATTGAATTTCTCTTGAGTAAATTCATTCACCCTAAATGATCACCTCTAGAAATGAGCAGCCTCAGCTGTCTTCAATGGGAAATTTTATAGAGAGGCCTAGGTCTTCTAGGTTAGTTTTCATTTAATAAGCCACCTGCTCCGATTCCACTTTTTTGGGGAGTCATGACGACAAATATAGGGAAGTTGCCAACTGCAACAGTTGGAAGTAGTTTGAGGATGTTGCCACTTGTCAGTATACTCTCCACCTAGTCTCCTCCACCAATTGACCAGTAAACACTCTTTTAACAGTTTCCCTAAGCTATTGTCTCATCATTTATTTATTTATAAATAAAATATTCTGAATTACATTAATTATTCTTGACCCCACTAGGTCATCAATTACAAACTTAACATAAAATATAACACAATGTTCCTCAAATAACATTAAATTGTTTTTGCAAATTGTGGCATGTGACATACAGACCCCCTTAAATTATAACATCGCCCTCGATGTTATTTATTCCTCATCCTCAGAGTTGCCCTGAAATATAATTGGATATGCATCCCGCATATGACTTTCCAATTCCCAGGTGGCTTCCTCTAGACTAAGGTGTTTCCATTGCACCTTCACTTGACCAATGGTGCAATTCCGAAGCGAGATCTCCCTCCGCTTGAGGATACAATCCGGTTCCACCAAAAAATCTCCTTCGATTTCCACCTGCACATCATTCCAATTAATAGCATGAGTAGCATCATGTACATATTTTTTTAATACAAAAATGTGAAAAACATTGTGAAATCTTAAATTCAGAGGGAAAGCTAACTGATAGGATACCTGTTTGATCCTGGACAGTATTTCAAAAGGACCACAATATCGAGGTGCTAGCTTGGCACAGCTACTCAGCCTCAGAGAACTCTTTTTGGGTCTCACCTTAATGAAAACATGTTCACCTACCTGGAACTCCTTTGGAGTTCGTTTGAGGTCTGCTTTACTTTTCTGTCGTTCTTGCGCAATTTTCAAATTACCTTATACTTTTTTTACAATTAATTCCATTTCTTTCAATAATTTAGGTCCTAATACTAACCTATCCACTGGATTACTTCAAGAGATTGGGGTATTTCATTTCCTTCCATACAGAATTTTGAAAGGACTGTACCTAGCTGAATCTTGGTAATGATTATTGTAAGCAAATTCTAGCAGATGTAAATAATCTTCCCATTTGCCTCGTTGCTCCTTTATGTACATTCTGAGTAAATACTCCAATACCTGATTTACTCTTTCATGTTAGAATAATCAAGCCATAGTTAGCTACCTTAGACATTAATCAATCCAATTTTTGTCTTATTTGCCTAGTTTCCATATTCCACCTTATTCAAGTTGTCCTCCACACATCCAAAGTGGTCAAACTTGCTAAATTTGAGTCATGGAGCACTTGGGAAACCACTTGGAATCAAATCTACTTTAGTTCTGGCCTTCCTAGTGCATGTCTGATTTTTCTGCTTTATTGCCTACTTTTTTTGAGTTTTAAGGCAATTGGGAAAGTTTGACTAGGTGAAGTTAACTTGTTTTTTGTCCTCATCATCCTCCACTCTTTTATCCTAAGAAAAGTATGTATGAGTTGTCCTTCCATCATATATTAGCTTTCCTAGTTGATTTTTCCAATTCGTGAGCTCCTAGACAGATTTGGAAACTGCTTTATGCACCTATGGGGGATTTGCTTAGATTTAGTAAGACTGCTTTTGACCAAATTCGAATGGAATCCTTATGAATTTGAATCTCTCATGCAATTATTTATTGTGGTAGCCTATGAATTCACAGGTTTGGCTATTGTACACTTATTCAATACAGATTAGTGTTCTGCTCCATATTCAGTCTCCTTTGTGAGTAATTTGCATGTGTAATTGGAAATTTTTGTGAGTGTAATTGTTCTAACACCTGGGTTCAATTTACACATGGTATCAGAGCCTTTGTAGATCAATTTCTCTCCTTCCAATTTGTTATTTCAGGTTCAACATCATTGACTGGGAGCATTCTGATGACTGAAGGGACAATTTCTGAGCTATGGATCAATCTCAGAAGATCATCTTGACTCCATTTAACTTCTTTGAATGGAAAGCAGAGATGGAGATATTGTTGAGAGAAAAAGGCCTCTACAGAGTGAATATGGAAATTGAAGTAGAGCCCAATCCAGCTACAGAGAAAATTAAATGGCACAACAGGAGGGATGAGGCCTATGGTCTCCTGTTCCTGAGCATATCCAGAGACCTCCTTTTCCATCTTGATGGATTAACATCACCAAATGAAGTATGGGTGAAGCTTGTTGAGATTTTTGGTAAGATATATGAGATGAGGGGACATCAAATTGAAAATGAATTGATCTCCCTGAGTCCCAATAGCTTTGAATCCCTACAACTCTATTTTTCCAAGTTCAAAGCCCTTGTTTTGTAGCTAAAACAATGTGGGATCGAAAAGAAGGATGAGCAACTGGTTTTGGCCATACTCTTGAATCTTGGCCCTAACTATTCAGTGCTTGTATCGACCTTCTATGCCACAAAGTTGACAGCTCGAGCCTGGAAAATGCCTATCCTTGCAGATTTCATGGAATCTCTCACACAAGAACAAGATAAATTGGTGATGATGGGCACCATCAAACCTTCCAAAGACCAAGCTCTGGTTGCTAGAGATTCGAGGGTGGATTCAAAATGAAAGAAGAAAGCTAAGAAGCCACCTAAGAAAAAGAGAGACAAGAACAAGTCTCCAGAGGAGCCCCAAGGTTCCAAGAAGAACCCCCAGAAGAAGAAGAACAAAGGAGAACCGAGCAAGTGCGCATACTGCAGTAAGGGAAATCATTCTGAAAGCTCTTACATGAAGAAGCAAATTGACATGCTAACCCAACTTCTGGATAAGAATGGCATCTCCCTTCCTGATAGCTCAAAGAAGAGGGAAGGAGGATCAAATTCAGAAGACAGAGAGAGAGTTCATGCATTGGTTGCTGGCACATCAAGCTCACCTAGTTTTATCATTGATTCAAGAGCTTCAAGACATATGGTTTCGACCAAGGAGGCATTCACCTCACTTGACATGTCGAAAGGTCCACCAATTGTACTAGGAGATGACTCTCTCACTGAAAGTTTGGGAAAAGGGAGGATTGATCTTGACCATGGTAAGTTCAGCAATGTATTGTATGTTCTAGGTCTTGCCTCTAACCTCTTATCAGTGTATCAGATGACCCACACAGGGTCTCCAAAGAAGGTCATATTCTCCCCTGATGAAGTTGAGATCACATAGATATCAAGTGGTAAATTCATTGCAAAAGGAGTTGCAAATCACACTTCGAAGGTATACATGTTCTCACACTTCCTACCCTACTCAAACCCCTCTGCTCTTCTAATTCATGCTAATGAGGAAAGCAAGCTTTGGCATGAAATATTTGGCCACCTAAATTACAAGTATCTTTCTGATCTTAGTGAAAAAGAAATTGTCATAGGGTTACCAAAGATTAAGTTTTCCAAAGGAGTCTGTCAAGGTTGCATCTTAGGAAAACACCCAGAGCATAAATTTGAGAAAGCTAGTCATGAGAGAACCTCTGCACCTTTTGAGTTGATCCAGAGTGATGTTGCTGGCCTATTTCCTCATATGTCAATGATTCAGGCCAAATATGCATTGACATTCATATATGAATTTTCCAGGTATTGCTGGGTTTACTTCCTGAAACACAAGTCTGAAGTTTTGGCCTCTTCAAAGTCTTTAAGGCTTTGGTTGAAACCAGTCTAGGAGGAAACTCAACTTCCTCAGATATGAAAATGGTGGTGAGTATGTCAAGTCTAAGTTCATTCAATATTGTGCAGATGTAGGTGTTCAGATGCAGCATTCTATCCCTTACACACCATAGCAAAATGGTGTTGCTGAGAGGAAGAACAGATCACTGAAAGAGATGACAACATGCATGATGGAGGCTAAGACTTTGCCACCAAAGTTTTGGGCCGAAGATATAAACTATGCAGCCTATATCTAGAATAGGGTGCCTCATAAATAGCTTGATGGTATGAATCCTTTCGAATCATGGAGTGGGCACAAGCCAGATGTGACCCATTTCAGGATTTTTGGCTCAAGGGCTTGGGCTAGAATTCCAACAGAAAAGAGGAAGGCTTTGCAGCCCCAAAGCCAAGAGTGTCTATTTGTTGGGTACTCTGAAGATTCAAAAGGGTACAAGCTGATCAATTTGAGCACAAACAAATCCTTCATTGAAAGGAGTGTTTAGTTCCAAGAAGAGCCTTTAGCAGCAGTGGAAGTTGGAGAATCCTCTTCACCACCAGAACCATTAAATGTAAGTGAAGAGATAGTTGAAGTTGCTGATTATGATATGTCTGATAATGATGATTTAATTTCAGATCCTAACAGTCCTACAAGACCAAAATTGGCAGCAAATACCATTCATGTAGCTGGAGAACTAGTTGGAAATCCTAATGATCCTAGGAGGACTAGATCTCAGTTTGAGAGTGCTCTGTGTGTGAAAGACCCTTTGTTTGCAGAGAAATGCTATCTGATGGTTGAATCAGACCCAAAAACATATGAATATGTAGCACATGATCCAAGATGGAAAACAACCATGAAAGAAGAGTTCATCTCACTCCAGAAGAACAACACTTGGGAGCTAGTTGATCTTCCCCCAGGGAGAAAGCTAGTTCAGTATAAGTGGGTTTACAAAACCAAATTTGCTGTCGATGGTTCACCTCTGAAATACAAGGCCAGATTGGTAGCCAAGGGCTACTCACATGTACATGGCATAGACTAAAATGAGACCTTTTCACCAGTGGCAAAGATGGACTCCATCAGGCTAGCCTTAGCCATTGTAGCTTCGAAGTAGTGGGAGGTACATCGCATGGATGTGAAGTGTGCTTTCCTAAATGGAGATATCACTGAAGAAATTTACATGCAGCAGCCTCAAGGATTTTCTACTAATCCATCTCTTGTGTGCAGGCTAAAGAAGTCATTATATGGGCTTAAGCAAGCCCCCAGGGCTTGGTATGCCAAGATTGATAGCTTTCTGCTATCACTGAATTTTGTTCGATGCAAGTCAAATCTAAATGTCTATTTGAATCTGATTCATGGTTCATTAATGATCATTTTTTTGTATGTTGATGATCTTCTCATTACATGAAGCTCAAAGGATGCAATGAACCATGCATTCTCAATGACTGATTTGGGCTTATTGAGCCAATTCTTGGGGCTCAAGATTTCTCAAACCAAACAAGGAATCAAAGTACATCAGTCCAAGTATGCCTTGGATTTTTTGAACAAATTCAACATGAAGGATTGCAAGCCAAGCAAGACTCCTTTCCTTTCAGGAGTTAAGCTTGAAGAAGCTGATTCTTCACCTATAGTAAACAATACACTGTATAGGAAATTGATTGGATGTTTGTTGTATCTTACAAATACTTCACCTGTTCTTTCTTATGCAGTAAGTGTGGCTTCAAGATACATGGATCAGCCTCATGATATCCATTGGAGAGTAGCCAAAATGATCCTTAACTTTGTTCAGGGAACAAGGACTCATGGGATCTTCTACAAAGCTAAATTTGATCTTGATTTGATTGGGTTTACTGACAGTGATTGGGCAGGTGACAACACATATCGAAAGTCAACATAAAGATATGTGTTCATGCTTGCTGAAGGGCCAATCAGCTGGTCAAGCAAGAAACAGAGTGCCATTGCACTCTCATCTACAGAAGCAGAGTACAGAGGAGTTGTAAATGCAACAACTCAATGTTTATGGTTGCAGGGGTTACTTGGTGAGTGTGGCTTCGAATCAGAATAATCAACTACTATATATTGTGATAATTAGAGTACCATTTGAATATGCAATGATCCAGTTCAGAAACAGAGAACCAAACACATTGAGATCCATATGCACTACATCAGACAGCTTGTGCATGATGGCACCATTCACCTACTCTTCTGTTCATCTTCAGAACAAGTAGTAGATATCTTCACCAAAGTTTTTTGTGAGAAGACATTCAACAATCTAAAATCACTACTAGGGATTTCTAATCATGCTGTGAAGCATGAGTGATGACAATATTTTCAAATTTTGTTTTACTGTCCATGTTTAAGGGAGGATTTTTCCCACTGGGTTTTTGCCTCTTTTCTTGGTTAAATGGACATGCAGTATGTAAAGGGTGACTAAGCCTTGTTGCTAGGCCCTATAATTTTTTGATATTTTACTCATAAGTCAGGATTAAGGGGGGGGGTGTTAGAATAATCAACCCATAGTAGCTACCTTAGACATTAATTAATCCAATTTTTGTCTTATTTGCCTAGTTTCCATATTCCACCTTATGCAAGTTGTCCTCCACACATCCAAAGTGGTCAAACTTGCTAAATTTGAGTCATGGAGCACTTGGGAAACCACTTGGAATCAAATCTTCTTTATTCCTGGCCTTCCTAGTGCATGTTTGCTTTTTCTGCTTTATTGCCTGCTTTTTTTGAGTTTTAAGGCAGTTGGGAAAGTTTGACTAGGTGAAGTTAACTTTTTTTTTGTCCTCATCATCCTCCACTCTTTTCTCCTAATAAAATCATGTGTGAGTTGCCCTTCCATCATCTATTAGTGTACCTAATTGATTTTTCCAATTTGTGAGCTCCTAGACAGATTTGGAAATTGCTTTATGCACCTATGGGGGATTTGCTTCGATTTAGTAAGCCTGCTTTTGACCAAATTTGAATGGAATCCTTATGCATTTGAATCTCTCATGTAATTATTTATTGTGTCAGCCTATGACTTCACAGGGTTGGCTATTGTACACGTATTCAATACATATTAGTGTTCTGCTCCATATTTAGTCTCCTTTGTGAGTAATTTGCATGTGTAATTGGCAATTTTTGTGAGTGTAATTGTTCTAACACGTGGGTTCAATTTCCACATTTTAGTCTATCCATCAGTTTGAGGATGGAAATATGTACTAAAGTTTAATTTAGTAATTAATCCTTTGAAAAAAGATCTCCAAAAATTACCTGTAAATTTAGGGTCTTGGTCTGAAATTATCACCTTTGGTATTCCATGTAACCGAAAAATTTGTTTTAAGAAAATATATGCAATATTTGTAGCTTTATAAGTAGTTTTTACAGGTATAAAATGTGCTTCTTTACTCAATTTGTCAACCACTACCATTATTGAGTCATTCAAGTTCTGATTTTTAGGTAATCCAGTAACAAAATCAAGGCTAACTATCTCCCGTTTCCAGCTAAGGATAGGCAATGGCTGAAGTAGTCCAGCTGGATGCTGATGTTCAATTTTTACTTGCTGACATTCAAAGCATATAGCAATATATTCTGCTAGTTCATTTTTCATGTTTGGCCAGAAATAATCTTTTCTTAACATGGTTATAGTTTTCTGATAACCTGGATGCCCTGAATAAGGAGTTTTATGAATTTTGCTTAAAATTAATAGCTTGATCTTAGGTACATTAGGTACGTATAATATTTCTTTAAACACTAATAATCCTTTTTCATTCAAGTTGTACCCTGTACTTAGACTTTCTATAAAATTATCTTTTACTTTTGCTTGTAATTTTTGTCTTGTTCTATTCCTTTAGAATCGATATATCTTCTAATTTTAGTTTATCTATGTTGTCCATGTTTTCTTCATCGATTGCTGTTACTGCATACGCCTTATAGCCTTTCCTAACAACTCTCTTAAGCTGCAGAGCAGAGATCTTCCTTACGACTATTTTCCTAGGGATTCCCTTTACACTTATTAACTTTCCATCGTTATTTATACAAGTAAAGGTTTTATCGAAGCAATTCAAGACCACCTTATGCTTCTCTAACCAATCCATACCAATTAATATATCATATGAACCTAAAGGTAGTACATTGAGCTTAACAAAAGTTTCAAACTGATCCATAGTTACTGCACAATTATTTACAAATCTAATTACCTTTCTCTTTGCACCAGTAGCTAACTGAACTAACCAAGAACTTGCAAACTTTTCAACTGGAAGCTTACACTTTTCTACCAAATTAGGAGAAATATAGCTTAAACTAGCTCCTGGATGAATTAAAATAGATATAGCTATATTGTGTGGATGTTGCTAACAGTCATCTTCCGACTGGGACAGATTGAGGCATAATGCAGACCATTGCATTCCCAACACTTTATGAGTTCTTTTCGTTCAAAATTCTTTATGTAGTTACTGTGGTTGTTAGAATATTCTTTATTCTTTTGATTATTCTGATTGGTCTGTGAATTACTTTTATTCCCTTGGTAATTTTTATTAGAAATTTTTTTGGTGTTATTATTTTTAGAATTTTGATTAGGTACAAACTCTTTCTTCTTTTCTTCAAAGTTATTATTTCTTTCAGCCTTCCAGTTGGCCATACTCTCCTTTTCACGATTCTGTTCATAACAAAAATTCGCTTTTCTCATGGCTTCTTCTAGAGTTTTCGGATTGTCATACTCAATCATGTCCTTTATATGATAAGGTAAACAACTAAGAAATTGCTATACCTTAGGTTTCTCGTCCACAATGTATGGCACATACCTGAGCAGACTTAGAAATTTACTATTCAGTTCTTTCATATTCATTGTACCCAGTTTTAACTCGTAGAATTCCTTAGCCCTTTCCTCATAGTACTGTTCAGATAAAAATTTATTTTTGAAAAATTTCTTGAATGTGCTCCAATTTATGTTTTTATCTCTTATACATTTTACTCTTTTCAAGTCCTGCCACCATATATCATCTTTTCTCGTAAGATTATAAATAGCCATCCTGGCCTTTAGTTGATTAGAATAGTTATAAATGTGGAAGTACTTCTTCATCCCGGATAGCCAGGATTCCACTTCTTCCCCCTTTTCAGTTTCTCCATTAAATGTTGGCGGCTTGATCTTCTTGAACTCCCCAAAGATTTCTTCATATGGTTTATATTTACTTTTCCTAGTATGGTGGTTATCTTCACTACTGTCACTAGTATAATGAGAGTTGTGTTTATCACCATATACTCTAGTACAGTAGGTTTATTTATTTTCAAATAGTCAATGCAATATAATATGAATGTAGGATGTAAATGGTTATTCTCTACAGGATTTTGTATAAATTATTTATAGATCTTTAACTGTATTTGTGTTATTCACTTAAAGTATTTAAATAAACTAAATAAAGATCGAACAAAAATCCTAAGTATTACACTCTGGTTTGTGTAATATTTTACACAATAAAACCAGCAAAGTTACATAATATAAACCTAGTATGTAATCCTATTAGATAATGTAGGAACAGTAAATTATCTAGACTAAGTTAAACTTAGAAAAAATAGTAAAACTAGGTTAAATATTTACCCAGTTAGCTCACTTATGTAAAAATGTAAACCTGGGTTTACTGAAACAAAAATACTAGCTCTATAGACCTTTAAAAAGAATTAGGGTTTACAAAAGATTTGTCCTTTCACAACAAGATAAATTCAAAATTTATAATATCAAAACCTAGCAGTATATTCCAAAAACTATAGAAAAGAAATACATTTATTCAATAATATCATTCTCAGTTCTATTTCTACAATTCATTGCAGTATTATTAATTTTTGTTGCTATCAAAGTATTTCCTTGCCAAAGGTCTTCAAATCATATTCCTTTAAATAAGAAACAAAATTTCTTACTAACCTATTTAACCCTGACCATTGAAAAGTAAATAACAATAAAAATAGCTAAAATAAACAAAATATACATAAATTTAAACTAAACAGAGATACTGCTAATTCATCCTTAAGTTGTGAAAATCCTTTTAATATTAAAAATAAACTGAACAAACATAGTTTAGCCTATGGACTTTTACATTTTCTGTCAAGGCTTAAAATCTTGAGCAAAAGTATCTTATACAAGCATAGTTTACAAAATGGAAAACAACCATCTGTTTCAGCTACAAAAACCCTTTTCCAAAATGACTAGTGTTGTAAGAACAACCATTAAGTTTTTCTTTAAAAACCCTAAATAAATCCGCATCTAACTATGGGCTGACAATAGGAGTCACGACTTAAAGACTGTTTCAAACTTTACTTTTATAAGTTAATCGTGGCTGAAAAGGCTCAGAAACTATTTCCTTAAGTCTCGACTGAGAGAGCCCAAATTCTTCCATTACAAACAGCCACTAGGGATTTAAAATAGAAATTAAAAGAACAAATAGAGAAACTAATAAGCACGGCCGAACCAACACCTACAACACACGGCAGTGCCATCATAATCCACCATACAACCCTTGCAGAAGTACCTCAGGTGAAACTGAGGCTTACCGGTTTGAATGACTTCACGAGAGCTCGATTGATGGAGTGTAACAGAAATTCGAGCCACCATTGAGAAGCATGCACAAAATCATAAGGAAACGAATGTAAGTACATAATCCCACAAATAAAAAAAAATATACTTATGCAGAACAGTAAAACCAATCTCAGTACTTACCCTGGAGAATGGCCCAGCTATCTGGAAGCTGGAAGTTAACCCTAGCTTCCTCGTGAGTTCTACGAGCTGCAATGGAGCCCTGTCAACAAGGAAATGTAGTAGTAGTGTTCAGAAGTTAAGTCTTAATCCATGACAAGGTATGAACCATACCCTCATTAAGGAAATGAACAGTAAACCAAGAACTCATCTCACATAGTAAACAACTCCCTCCGCACTCTTTACACTCACAAAGTTCAAACTCACACAGCAAAAAGAAAGGCAAAGACAGCCCAAACCCCAATACTCTTTACATAGTCAAAACCACCTCACGATGGAAGTAATATTCTTATTCACCCTTCTACACTAGCTCGTTAAGACTCACAAAGTCTTGCGTGTGTTTGAATGGAGGTTTGACATTAATCCTGGCGGCCACGAGCTCACAGATTGACCACTCCACAACCCATGCCCAAAACAAAATGTGATTTTAGGGTTTGAAACCAATTATATAGCATCTCAAGGTCAACAAAAACCTAATCAATGAACACCAACCACATGTCCACCCAATTATTTGCAAGTTATGGGTTTATGCTATAGTTTTGATTTCGTCCAACTTGCACAATCATTTTGTTCCCAAGTCAATACTCTAAGATATTATTGCATAGTATCATTAGCTCGTTTTGATTTGTTTACTTTATAACCATAGACTTTGTATTTGGAAGGTGTTCATTTACACTAGGTTTTAATACAAAATTTAACTATAAACTTTGCATATATAAGATCTCTTCATTCTAATTAATGCCTACTATTGGTTTTGGTATTATACAAATCAAAGGAAGATGAACCAATTTACATGGAAATACCTAACTATGAGAATCCTAGAGCTCGTATTAGTATAATAATAAATTTAGAAATTTCAATATAAGCATTGTAATTGAAAACTCATATAAAACAAGGTTTTATACAAGAAAATTAAGTATAAATGTTTGATTAAGGATAATCTTTAATCTAGAATGATTAACGTTAGAAAGAACTCAATCAAATATAAACAGTACTTTATACCAAATATTGATGATAGATATGTAGTCTTGGTCGCAAATTTTTTTAACATATCTTCTCATTTATAGACTTCTTAGGCCATTATGCTTTTATTGGTAGAAGTAGAACTATTCTTAATTTACACCATATCAAAATGAAATATAAGTCTATAACTGAAAATACAAGAAGGAAGATTAATAAAACAAGTACTGTGGTGGTAAACTTGACTGCACTAAACTCATTCTTTCACAATAGTGTTGTTACAATCATTTATACAGTTTGATAACATTAGAAATACCAACAATACCTTTTACAGGGTCAATCTACAAACAAACAATTTAACTAGCATTTTATCCTACGCTAGTTGAGTATTATTCTCGATTTGGAAATTTTACTGGTAACAAAACCACTTACTTGTTTAGAACCTATAAAAGAAGCATCACTTCACTGCGTTAGCTGTAAGCTAAGTAATCCATGATCTCATCTAAGATTCTTTCCTACTTGATAGAAGACAGTAATAACACACTTAATATCAGATTTAGATGTGGTTTCCTTTCCGTCCCTTTCTAAAACATAAACTGTTGAGTTTAATATCCCTAACATAGTACTTCAAGTTAAACAAATAAATTACATAGAACTGAAGAAATACAATGCGCACTCTAAATTACTACTATTTGAGTAACCGCTTGCAGTTATTGGTTCATAGACAATGATATCCTCAAACATTTTGTGTTACATGAAAATTTTTAAATTTTTATGAATTTTTTGGGTTATTACAAATGCGACCAAGCAACAACATCCAATATGGTGACATTGAAATGGTTGAACATCGTGATTTTGAAAAAAATCACAATTGGACACATAATAATATAATCACCAACTTGCATCATACAGAAACATCATTCATTGAACTCAATCGCTTGTCCACCCAACTACATGAAGACAACCTATCATTTTCCAATTCACCTAATTCCTTGTCTCCCACACAAAGCATATCCTTTGATGTTTTCATTTCTTGTTTTAGAGACACTAAATTGGCTTCATCACTCAAAATGGCGATTCAAGGTACTACAGGCACCGGGAAATCTTACTTGATATCTTGCTTAAAATCTGCACTACAAACTACACCTGAACAAAGTACCTCTGCACCTCTTCTCCTTGCTCCAACTAGTGTTGCTGCTTTTAATATACATGCATCTACAATACATTCTTCTTTTTGAATACCCATTGGTGAATTGCAACCCCTTGAAGTCCAATCCCTTTCAAAACTTCAAGAAGAAGTCCTCCATATTCGCTATATTCTCATAGATGAAATGAGCTTTATTGGACCAAAAATGTTGACTCAAATTGATGCAAGATTACGTCAAGATTTCCCCTCAAATTGTACAATGCCATTTGGTGATTGTTCCATAATCCTTGTTGGTGACTTTGGAAAATTTCCTCCTATAAAGGAAATCCCCATGTATGCAGGCTTATCTGTTGGAATAAATGTATGGCGTACATTTGATACTTTTATCACACTAGAAACAATTTTTTGACAACAAGAAAATAGCCCTTCTCAAACTTCCTTTCGGAAACTCTTCCTAAACCTACGAAATGGAACACCAACTATTGAAGACTAGGAAATCCTAATGACAAGAACAAGCTCGTGCCTTTCGGATGTGGAAAACTACTATTTTCAACAATATATCCACTTATATCCCACCAATACCTCTGTTGCACTGCACAATAAATACATTCTAAAACAACTTAATATTCCAATTGCACATTGCTTTGTAGAACAAAATAACAAACATGTCCAAGGATCCATTGACGATAAGCAGTTGCCATTAAAGGTCCTTCTTGCTATTGGTCAACAAGTCATGTTAACTGCTAATTTATGGGTTCAAGAAGGACTTGTTAACGGCTCACTTGGAAAATTCATTGACATTGTCTACACCTTCAATGAACAACCTCCTAGATTACCATATTTTGTTGTTGTAAAATTTCTCTATTACAAAGGACCCTTATGGGATGTTTTGAATCCTACTTATGTTCCAATATCTCCTATAACAAGGGGATCCCATAGGCAACTACCACTTCATATGGGATGGGGTTTAAAAATTCATAAAGTGCAAGGTATGACCCTACAAAATGTTACAATAGATATTGGAAACACTGATAGACAAGGACTCACTTTCACTGCAATATCAAGAGTTACATCTCTTTTAGGCCTTCGCATTTCTCCACCCTTCTCTTTTTACAGATACTCTCGAATGCAAGAAAATCCATTTGTCCAATGTAGGAAACAAGAGGAAATATTACTTGCTTCAAAGTCTTTAAAAGAAAATTGTGGTTGAACCTTCTCATTATTCGCTCTATAAATGTACTATTTTTTTTACCACTTGTTACTGTAAAAAATCTACATTTGTTTCAAGAAAGATCCAAAAAATGGAAAAATAATTACCTTTTAGACTAAACTTTCTTAGGAAACTAACACACTAAATGTAAGACTTATTAACTACGACAGTTATTATATATCAGGAAATAATTAACATATTAAAATTTTAGATCAACTCTTATTTCCTTAAATGAACTTTAAATAAAGAATTTTTTTTTTCAAATTTTGAATTTCCAATTTCTGAAACACAATACCCAATTTTTGAAATCCGAAATCGAAAATCGCAAAGTTGAATTTTTGCTAAGGGTATTTACCTTATTCGTGATTTCCCATTTCTGATATTTCCGATATCAGAAACCCAACACTCAAGTTTTTGTTCAAATGGTTTGCTCGCTTCCTGATTCTCATTCCCGATATTTCTGATATCGAAAACTGTAGGTAGATATTGTTATGGTATTTGGTATTTCATATATATATATATATATATATATATGTTCGATAAATTGATAAGTTTCAAGCATTTTCAAATTGTCACTCATATTGTCTACAAGTCTAATGAACAACCTGCTAGCTTACAAACTTTCAAAATAGTAAAAGACATACTTTTGTTTCAAGAAACATCCAAGAAATATTAAAATAGTTGCATTTTAGACTAAACTGTCTGAGGAACTAAGCCACTCATTGCGAAAGTTATTATGCAGGAAATAATTATAGCTATCACGAAATAATTAACGTAGATCAAATCTTATTTCCTTAAATGAACTTAAAATAAAAAATAAAAAAAACTTTTGCATTTTAAATTTTCCATTTCCAAAACACGATACCCGATTTCTGATTTCCAAAACAAGGTAAGTCAGAAAGGTTCAGTTTCGAAACCACAGTTATTTGTCGTGTTCGCAATTTGCAATTTCTGATATCTCAGATGTCGGAAACTCGGATTTAGATTTTTTGTTGAAATATTTTGGTCCCTTCCCGATTGCGATTTCCAATTTCCAATTTATGAAACACAATACCCAATTTCCGAAAACCGATATCGGAAATTGCAAAGTTGATTTTTTGTTAAGGGTATTTGCCTTATTCACGATTTCCTATTTCCGATATTTCGGATATCGAACAATGCAGACTCAATTTTTTGTTCAAATGATTTGCTCGCTTCCTGATTCGCCATGGAACTCCAAAACTATGTTTAAAATCTTAACATTCGAGTTCTTTCTATGTCAAATCTTGTAAACGAAAATGTTTACAAAATGTTTGATTCTTCAGTAACTTGTTTACAAAAATTTTATGTTGTAATTTTCAAGATCAAAGCATATTTTTCAGAAAAAAATCTGCATGAGACATCTCTAAAATTCACAGAATGCTTAATATATTTACATAGTAATGTATACAACTCCAATGAACAACCTCCTAGCTTACTCTGTATATTCATATACTTTTGCAAAATAAAATGGAAGTGAGACATCAAAATATATTTGATGCATATGTGATAATTTCAATAGGAAATAAAGTCTCAGATGAATATACAATTACTTGAATGCATCCATCATAAGAAAATCAATTCCTACCTCCTATACAATGTTCAAATTCTAACCTCTCTCGCCCCTTCCAAAGACTTCTAGCCCTTCCTAAAACTGTAAATTCATAATTTCCATTCAATAATTACAAATTATAATTTTGGAAACTCACTTTAGATAAATGCAGTTTATACACAATGACAATGTTCAACCACAGATGAAATAACAAAATGTGAAATTGCTCATTCATTCATATTCCAAACTCTAAAGCACCAGTTACAAGTCAAAATGTGCATATATAAAGCTCCAATAATGTAGCAACATTAAATTATTTGTTTAGGCGTGAATACCTTTTGCATATTTTCTCATATCTGCAATTGGTTGCAGTCCACTTACTGGTTATTCTAGATCGAAATTCACAACATTCTCATTCTCCCATCGCATGTCACTCCCAAAACTATAGCCTTTGCATCGGCAGTAGGACTCTCAACTTATCTTCCCATCTCCTCTCATTCTTGACTTTGGTATCACCATGTTGACATTTTTTTCTTGGGCAACCATGAGAGGGAAAATAATGACGGTTACGAGTCTAGTTTTTGTGCATATAAAAAAACATAAAGAGGTCTAGATAATATTTATTGACTAAATCTTACAAAATGTTATTATGACTTTAGGATTTTCATGATGTAGTATATATCTAGAATGAATTTTCATTATTAATGTGATTTGTATATAATTCCCTTATCTCTTGGACAACGCGAAAGATCACTTAAATGTACTGAAATATTTTATTGTCATCATAACGCCGCCCGCTTCTGCTATAACATCATCATATTAATCATAGAAGTGACTGCTACCCTCACTTGTTTTCATCCTTAAGTTATCTCATAGTGTGTGAACTTGACATTTGTCACCTCATCGATGCCTTCTTATGATGGTATAAATATTTCCTTGTTGACTAATCATTAAATATATGAAATATCTTGCTTAATCATTAAATTATGGTCAATATCACGCGTTCCAAACACCAAATATTTCAAATCCAATGTATTTCACATCTTGGATTCTCCTCCCATTCTGGGATTTCATATAACTTTTTAAGTGACCTTTTGTGTATTCCAAGAGATAAGAGAATTATATACATATCACATTAATCCCAAGTTATAGATATATACTACATCATGAAAATCCTGAACTCATAATAACATTTGTAATATTTAGTCAATATATAGAGCCTCATACTGAGGAAAATATCATTTGGACCTCATTTATGGTTTTTTATATACACAAAAACTGGACTCCTAAGCGTCATTACATCCCCTCTCATGGCTTCCAAAGAAAAAATTGTAGAAAATAATTATACTTTTCTTATATGTCTTTCGTTATATACATAGGTAAAATGGGGTTCTTTCTTAACATACAAATATGCAACCTAACATTAGTCTCCACAAATTGTAACAATTTAGAGGCCAAAATCTACCTTTTTGTTGGACCTTGATTCCTTGATTTTATTAATGCTGGGTTGGAAGTTCGTTGAATTCCATTAGAATTTTTTGATTCATCATGTTTTTCCAACGATGAGAATTATAACTTCTTTAAAATATTCGTTGGTGTCCTCACTCGGAATTGAAATCAAGCCAAATTTGGTCACTACTGTTTTTTTACCACGATATGTGGTCGTACATGTACCAAAGGCAAAAAAATAAGAAATACGCATTATTGACAATGACCAGTGGGAAGCTTCAACGAGTTAAAAATAAGGATGGACTTAACAGAGAAATAAATTGTGTGAAAAGAATACGAACAGTTAAAATAAAATATCAAAATTGAGGTTTTCCAGTTTCGAATATCCGGACCTCAAAAGTTGGCAATAATATCTTTGACATTTCCTTATTTGAAAATCGAAAACTTTTGAGATCGGAAATGTCGCAAATTAGATCTTGCGCAATCGGAACATATGGTGTTCCTTAATGGAAAACATAGGACATAGGATTTTCAGAATCCTAAATATCAGAAATCAGAAATAGGAACATCCACAGTTTCTAATTTGATTTTCAGTTGATGTTTAAATCAACACATTAAATTGCAAAACATTAGAATCTTTCCAAAACTACAAACGTATCCAACTTGCACACAGCCTATGTTCCGATTTTTTATTTCCCAAATTCCCATTTCCCACATTTCGAATTCCGAACTAAATTATGATAATTTTTTCCATTTTTTTAATAAATAGAAAATAACTCTCTAGCATCCATATTATAAAAACTTTCCCCATTTTCTTAAAAAAAAACAAATTTGAAATCAATCTTAATAAATCTTATTAACTATAACCATTGTTCCCAGGGATAACACTTATATATATATATATATATATATATATATACACACACACACACACATAATTAGAAATCAAACTAGCACACCATGGTACTCCTACTTATGTTCCCAAGCACAATTTTCATATACCCACAAATTCCATTTTACTGTTTTCAATTGCCCAATTTCCAATTTTCGACAATTCTGATTCTGATTCCTATGTCCTATGTTTTCCAACAAGTTACACCCTATGTTCCAATTTATGATTCCCCAATTCCAATTTGCGACATTTCTGATCTGGAAATTTTGGTCTTTTCAAATAAACAAAAGCCAAAGTTCATATTTCCAATTTTCCACTCGAAATGGGCAAAACTTCAGTTTTGTTAAAATCGTTTCGTCGTTTCATTTCACAATCTTTTCTCTTTCCTATATGTTCAAATATGAACATGTCAATGTTCCTATTTCCTATGTTTTCCAATAAGGAGCACCATATGTTCCGATTTTCAATTCCCCAATTTAGGTTTTGCGAATAAGGAACACCATATTTTCCTATTTTGCGACATTTCGGATTGCAAAAATATTATGTCCTATGTCTTCCAATAATCAACATTTATGATTCCTGAAATGTTACATATGAAAATAACGAACATGTTATGTCCTGATTTCCGATTTTGCGACATATACACATCCTATGTGTTCAAATACAATTCACAACCTTTATAACCATAATAACTTTATAATAACCTTTTTTAGAAAAACTATATAAAAACACAAAATTATAATAACATAAATTAAAAAATAAAAAATTTCATTAAAACAATAATATCTTTATAAAAAAAATTTAAAATAAAATTAAAATTAAAAACATTTTATAACATTAAGTAAAAATTAAAAACATTTTATAACAAAAATTAAAATTTTTTATAATATAATTATAAATTTAATAAACTAAAATTTTATTAAAACAATAATAACTTTATAAAAACATTTTAAAAAACCTTTGTAAAATAAAGTCAAAATTAATAAGAAAATTCACTAAAATTAATTAAATCTAAAAAACCCTAGATGTCGGCTTCCTATGATGAGCCCTATATTTATATGAAGTGGAGATTCAAGGAGCATCTTAGGCATCGATAATGTCCCAAGGATGAGCCAAGGATGGCTTGAAACGTTGACAATGTACCATTACCTATCACAGATTCTCCACAAGACGCCATTATCAATCACTGCGGATTCTCAGCCAAAACTACAATTCACAATTTCGTCTTTCACAAATCTTGATCTCGAATCATCTTCAAACTTGATATTTATTAACATAAATAAATGTCATTGGATATTTAAATAAATTTCATATATGCAAATCAAGCTATTCACGTATATTAGATCTTTAACTTTATCTTTATTAAGAAA
This sequence comes from Pseudotsuga menziesii, assembly GCA_001517045.1. NCBI lineage: Eukaryota > Viridiplantae > Streptophyta > Pinopsida > Pinales > Pinaceae > Pseudotsuga > Pseudotsuga menziesii. The sequence continues at coordinate 116,008 of LPNX010932482.1, forward strand.
AATAATATATTTACATATATTAGATCTTTAAATTTCATATTAAATTTTTTTGTAAGTTTGCATTTCTATTAATCAACTATACAAAATATTACAGAAAATCAATAATTTTGATCAAGTGAAAACAGTGGTCTAACAACCACTCTATTCCGTTAAAAGCAAAAAAATCTACACTTGAAATGTACCGAGCATAAAAACCATACAGATAATGAATGTTGCTTCTTAAGTAAAGTTTAAATAAAATTACAAACATATTGAAAAGAGCCACAACAACCCATGTGATATATGGGGGGCTACGCACAAAATTACTATCAACAAATATTTATGAAGAGACCTTGAAAACTAAAAAACAACATAAACTTAAAAGTAAACAAAAGGAAGCAAAATAGAAAAAAAACAAACAAAAACAAGCTCATGAGTTAGCAGCGCTAGTAGGGACAGTCAGATCCTGCATGTCCTGTGTTTCCTCAACCATAGGACAAGGACCAAAGAGTTCATCCTCTGAATATCATAGACTGCACTTATGTGGTAGAACAACTGCTTTCCCGATAGAGGCATCCGCTTTCCGCATAGAAGGATCTCCTTTTCCCATAGAAGCATCCGCTTTCCCCACAGAAGCATCAGATTCGAGACCTCCTTTGAAAAGCTAGCTAATTGTAATAGGCACTGTAGATACAATGGGTATCATAGGAGATGGGTCGAAGTTCATTTCTGGAGCCATAAAGACATTGCCGCTACCTCCATTACCCAAGGAGTCAAATCCCACGGCTAATTTTTTCCACATGGCCATCATATCTCTGTCCATGATGACCATATCTAAGTCCAACATTTTCGATGTAGCCTCTAAAATTTCCAACTTACTATTATTCCATCTCTCTAGCATTTCCTCCATGAGGGACCCCATCATTTTTTTTACGATCTAATTGTGATTCGGGCTTCCCCCGTCAATATGACATGCAAGATTCTCATTTACCAGCCTTATTTCCTAGTCATCTATTATGGACCTAAATTACAAAGAAATATCATTGTTGTAACCATCTACCTTTGTCACGTGCACCCCTTGTTGGGAACAACCACGACCACTTCTAGCACGACGAGACGTGGCGCGGTGCTTGGACATAGTATGATGGTTCAGATGCAAAACAAAATGGAGCAAAGGCAGGTAGAACGGTTCTGCAACAAAATCAAGGAAGAACAAGAATGGCCCAAGACCCAATCAGTTAGGCAAGAAATAGCTTAACATAATTCGGGAGAAAGATTCATCACCATGCTAAAACCAATAGGAGGCCATTAATGGGGAAAACATATTGGTGTACCACTTCCAGCTACTACCAAGCGAAATTATATGGTAACCACATAATGAAATGACCTTCGCGTCAAATCATTCCTTACCTCAGTAGCGACGGTGTCCTCCACTGAAGCTGATATGTGCTGACAGATATTCTCGGACAAAATGGAAGTAGAGAAAGAGGATAGACGCCACTACCGAATCAACTGTAATCTCAGCATTAAAATACATATAATAATTGAAAAATTGAATCATGACCGTGTTGTATCTAAACTCAGCAATCAAAACTACCCTACGAGTGAAAGCGCCACTCTTAATAATAGACGTCACTACTGGATCAACTATAATCCCAGCATTAAAACTCAAGTCATGACCAAGTTGGCCAACTTGGACAACAAGACTTGCTTCATTAATGCGTAATGAGTGCAAGATATTTGATAGAAACAAGTACAACGTCAATCTGCCACAATATACCTGTCCGTTCCCTTCTTTCCAATTTGACTCTCATCATTCACATCCAGGGTTAAACTTCATATTTATTAATAGAAATAGTTGTTATTATTCAATCTATAAACCTCATAAAATTCTTTCTTAAAAATTTAGTGTATAAATTAAAAATTATAATTCTTTAAAAATATTATATTTTAAATTACTTTTCAACTCATTTCTCCAAATAAAATTAAATCATATAATTTCCAATATATATAAACAAATTTAAAACACATTATATATATTATGAATATTTTTATTTTATAATATTTATTCCCGATTTCCAAAACACGATACCAAATTTCTGAAATGGGATATCTAGAACCAGAAATTCTAGTTTTTCTTAGGGTTATTAGGGCTATCGATGATTTGCGATTCATGATAATTAAATCTGAAATATCGGAAATCCAAGAAATCAATAAACATTACAAATAAAAAAAGTGATCTTTCCTCTTTTTAATATCCGAAATATCCAAAATAAAAAATCGCAAATCTAGGAAATTATTTCAACGAAAACATTAATGTCCGGTTTCCAATATCCAAAAGACACAAAGGTTGGGTTGCAAAAAGACACAATATTTTTACACTCTCTAAAAAACTATGCAATATCGGGCATACCCCAAATAACCTTAACAAAATTGAAATTTCTAGTTTTTGATACACAGAAATCGGATATCTGAAATTTCTGAAATACAACAATATTTTGTGATATTTCTGATTTTCTCTTTTTTGTGATATTTTGTCATATTTCCGGAATAAAAAATTGGGAAGCTAGAAAATTATTTCAACAAAATCTTGAGTATCCGGTTTCCGATATCCGAAATATCTAAAATCGGGGATACCCCAAATAACCTTAACAAAAAATGGAATTTCCAGTTTCTGATACTCGAAAATTGGAAATTGGAAATAGAAAATGGGCAATCTTTAAAAAACAAAAAAAACATATTTATAAAATGAAATGACAAACAACCTATTATTTAATATATATATTGACCAATTAAATAATTTACTTTGACAACCCACTTAAATCATAGGTTTTCTTTTTTATTATAGTTTGATTAAGGTTTCTGATATCTGAAATATCAGACATTGTAAATCAAGGATACCCCAAATAACCTTAACAAAAAATGGAATTTCTGGTTTTCGATACCCGAAAATTAAAAATCGGGAATAGAAAATGGGCAATCTTTAAATAATAAAAAACATCTTTATAAAATGAAGGGACCTGGGCAAAGTGTATTTCATTAACATATTCCCAAACAAGATGCAAAGTTAAAATTACTTTGAGCATAAACTGAAAAAGATTGAAAAATAAGTCACTCCTAAACAAGATAACTAATAATTTCAACATAGAACTATTACATAATATAAAAGATGAAAGAAAACAACTAATTAATGTATAAACATGCAAATCAAAATTACTTCTTTCAACCTAATTTAGACCAACTTAGCAAATAAAACTGCAAAGAACAATATCCAAGTTTTAAAGATACACAAATTGCAAAAAACATTATTTCTTGGACTTACACAATAAGTCCAAATTCACGATAGAAATTTCTTTCCCCAACACAGATACATAAATATTTGCAAATATTACAAAAATGTGCAATTACACAAATAAATAGTTTCTAGCTTTGCTTAAGGGCAGAACACCATTTGGAAAATAAATCTAGAATGTCATCAACTTCCTCAAAATGAGCATTCCTCAACTGAATTTTGATTCTTGCAAATTTGGGAGGAAATTTCCTCCCTTCTGATTTTTTTCCATTCTTTGATCAACAGATTTATCCGAGCTATTGAGGCATGGGGAATTTCTATCCATTTCTTGATCTCTTGCATCGTTAACTGACTAATTTGTTGGATCAACTCTTTGGTATCATCAAACTGCTTTTCCACTTCTTCTAAATGAACTTTAGGACAAAGTGCCTCACTGAGAGGTTCCAAAATAGGTAAACTCAAATAGGTTAGAAACTTCTTTGAAGCAGACCACCTATTTTCAAAAACCTTTTGTCCTGCATTGGCTACAGCTTCAACTGAATCGCACATAGCCCCTCATTTCTCAATGGAAACTTCAGTTTTTTTCAGCTCTAACTTGTCTAAGATTCACAATCCATTGGGTCTTTCCTTAATATGCTTTTTCCAACCACTTACTTTCTCTAAAGCAGTGGATGTTGCTCTCATCCGATGATGGTGATCCTCAAGAGTTTCAGAATGCTTGATAAACTTGTCGTACAGGCCTTGCATCTCATCAAAACAGCTATACAAATCTATCACAGCCTGTCAAAATTCTTAGTTTATTCTATAGACTACCTATTTATAATCCTAAGCTCTCATATCGACAAAAGAACAACCTTTTGAGGCTAAATGGACATATTTCAGTTCTTGATTAACAAGAGAAATTTTCTATGCTTCTTGCTGATTCACAAAATTTGCATTCGGAAGATGGTGCTTGGCTTCTTCAAATTTCTTTTTCCATTCCTCTATTTTGTCTTCATGTTCTTGTTTCAACTGGCCAATCTGTTGTTCATGCCTTTATTTTGTTTCTGCTAACTCTTGTTTTTCCTTCTCCAATTCCTTCTGTTTTTCACCAAGAGCCAAACTTAATTGTGAAACTGATTGAAAAGCAGCTCCAACAAAAAATCCCATGGAAGCCGTTGTCTCCACTGCTCCTTACTGCAAATCACTTGTGTCTTCCTTCCATACGACCCAACCAATGGCAGACATATTTTTTACTGATCTTTCTCTAGCTCTCTTGGCTCCCCTTTTAACCACAGCTTTGTCATTTTTACTCCAATAATATTTGCCAAAGGATACCACTCCATCTTCTCCAAAATATGCAATAACTTCAAAAGATGAAATGCTTTGCTGGTGGATGGTAACCAAAGGATCAGTTTGGGTTTGGTTCAATGAAATTTCTATGTTGAGAGGGAGAATATTCATAGGATAAGAAACAGAGGTAAATGTGAGTGATGTAAAAGAATTAGATATAGGTGAATCTTCCTTTTAAGGAAGAGTCATACAGACATGAGGAATGTCTTCTTGAAAAATATAGGGAACCGGGGATGTAGTGATAGGCCGAGGTGGTGAAAAGGAAGAAGGATAAATATGAATAGGTGAGTCAACTGAAATTGTGAACATGCTAATAGTAGCTCCCTTTATTGATGACAAATTTACCTTAAGAAAAAATGTTGGAAAGATGATCTACCTAACATACTAGAAAACCTTTGGATATTGGGGATAGATGAAACAACGGTAGTCATAACAGCCTCAGCGTCTTCTTCCATGTCCGTATCATGATTCTCAATCTAAGCTAATGATAAAGAAATTACTTTTTGTACAGAAGGTTCTTGCACAAATGTATCTGGGATCGAACGTTCTGGAACAAGTATCTCCTCTTTCTTTCTAATTGAGATCGAAGAAATGGGATTTTATTTTGTCCGTGCTTCTAATAGTTGAGCATGTTCAGAAACTGCTACAATATTTTGTCTTTTAGAATTTGATTCAGTTAACTCTGCCTCAATTTGCAGTTGAGACCCAACTTTTTCAAAATTTCTTTTGACTTCTGCCCCTTTCTTCAACATATCTTCCATTGTTGTAAGAGAGTCGATGGGCCTTCAAGAACACCTTTTGTCTTTTTCTTAGGTTGAGCAGCCACAACAGAAGCAGACCTTGTTGCATGTTCTCTCACTTCTTCTTCTCTCTTCTACTTCTCAAGATCTTCTTTTATTCTGAGTTTACATTCTCTTTCTCGCAGAGTTCTTCTCTTAAGATTCTTTTGAAATAGGTATAGATGAGAATTTATCTCTAGATCAGTGATTTTACCAGTTGCCTCTTGAAAAGTGGTAACTACTCGGAACATGGAATCATCAGGATGATTTTGATGAACTTATTGAAATTTGACATGCTCATGAACAAATAGATTAGCCAAATATGCCACTGGGTCATGCATTATTTTCGGTGCCTCCCCCAAACTCATAAACTAAATCTCTTTTCACAACAAGGACACATGAACAGGATTGTGTACAGTAAGATTGCCAATATTCACAGGAAATTTGGGCCAGGCCTTCTTCTTATGTTTGGTCAACTTGGAGAAAGCGCCATCAATCACAGTCTAATAGGAGAATTCTTGAAGCACCATTCAGTATGGAACTATTCTAGGAATCAAATGCACTATATTTCTTCCCCAAATCGTTATGTAAGAGAAATATTCTCCTGCATATCAGTCACCATACACTAAAATGAGTTCCCTATCTTTTTCAGAAAATGCAAGAGCATTAGCTTTAAAATTTTTGTAGTACACTGACCCGAGAAACAGGTCACAGATCTCATAGACACAAGGTATGAAATTTTTGTCCCACATATCAGCGCAATATATATGAACAGGTGGACATTTATCGCTCCAATTCCAATTTAGCTCTGGGAAACAAGAACATTCATAGAATGCATCCATAACGAACCTTGACATGTAGAAAGATGGCTTTTGGTTGGCCAGGGTTCGCTGATATTTTTCAATTTCATCCTGCAAATTGCAAAAGATAATTTGCGTCCAATTGAAGGAATCACCTGTAAGAAAAACATGGTTCACCATAGGGACCCATTTCGCTTTGAATAAGGAACAGTTGGGTAAGCCAAATAACCTGCAAAACATGGCACCCAACAACGAGAAAGGCTCTCTGAACCAAGAAACTGGATATGCCGAAAGTGAAATGGGAATCACTAGTGTTAGGTCTTCCAGCCAAGATTTGACCACTTGTTCGTTATTCAATTTGGCAAGGGTTTCGTCAAAAAAATTCAGCGAGAAAAACTACTTGGGAGTTTCCAAAGCATAAGCCCTAGCAAACACATCTGGATGAAACGAAGCAATAGAGACACTCTCAATATTATTACTCAATATTATTAAACATTCATTGGTTAATGTTGACGTGGTCTAATTCCCACTTAACAGGGTCTGTATAAGGCATAAAAGGAGGTCTCGCTACAACGCAAAGGAGCTTCGAATTGGGTATGTGCATGTAGAAAGATTGGTCATGAGCAACAGAGGAAAAATCATCATTTTCAAAAATAGCATAAATTCTAGACCAGTCCATATATCAGGAGTCATACACATACCCACTAGTGTCAGTGAAAACACCGGCATTGGGATCTTTGATTTTCTTCTCTTGAAAAGTCGTTTTATATTTGGTATTCCTAGTCGTAGAAGATACCTTCTCTGATTAAATTTTAGCAACCATGTCTAAAAACGATGAGAGTTTAAATTTACCAGAAAAAAAGGTCAGGGAGTGAATTCAAAATCACGAGTCTACACACTAGGACACAGAGGAAATGGAAAGTTAAAAAACCCCAGGAAGAGTGAAAAATACTAAGTTCGATTCTTTAAAAATCCAACTAAAACGACCAAAATAATATGGACCGTAAATTTCATATGGATCAATGGACAAGATCAAACAAACACCATAAGATATAAAATTTGAAAACATTTACACTTTTGATTTACAAAATCGATAACCCGAGATCGGGAAACAAACATTCAGTTGAAAAATTAAGTTTGTTTTTAGTTTTTGAGATCTGCAATATCGTAAATCTCAAATTGGGAATGTAGAGAAAATTATTAAGTAAAATTGCAAAGTAAATATTCGACAAACAAACTTGTGCGATACTCAAAAATCGAAAGTTCCACTTCGCAAAAGTAGATACAGTGGGAATTCCACATTCTACTTTCTCGATTTCTTAATTTCTGATTTCTGATTCTTGGAAATCGAGAAATTATATACATTCGAAAATTAGATAGCTCCAAAAAATGATGAGTTGTAAAATCCAAAAAATCACAATCAAGAAAGACGGGTTGTAAAACAAGTTAAAAATTATTACAAAAGTCAATAAATCCAAAGATAAAATACCAAAGATAAATTTTATTTAGTAAAAAAAGTCTTGACCTAAAATTTCAAAACTCAGTATTAATTTCCAGTCTCCCAAGGTAAGTCACAAAGGTTGGGTTGTGGAAAGACGCAATATTTTTACCCTCTTGGTGTTTTTTTGCACCTCTCAGTGCAAATGCTAGTATTAATTAGTGAAAAGGTGTAACTCTTTATGAAGAGTTGCATTAGACACCCTTTAAATATTTATATATACGAGCAAGTCTATCTTGTAAAATATCATATCTATTTTATCAACTTTTATATATATTCATCGATTATTTGTATTTTCAAAAGTGGAAGTTCAAGAAGTTATAGTAAATGTATTTTACCATTATAGTGGTATCAGAGTGAAGTTAGAGTTCCTGATTCGGGTTTTTTACCACTATATAATTAGGGTTTCCCTAAAAAATAGGGCTTTGTCAAAATAAAATGTAAAAAAAGGGAAAAAGTAAAACCACACGTGGTTTCTTAATAAGTGGGTTTGGGTTTATTCTCCAACAACAAACAAACAAAATGACATTTGAACCTAGGTGGAGAAGGTAACAATCATTCCTCCCAACCACCCAATATACACCATTTTACAAAACTTAAGGGGAAACAAATCTAAAAGTGCATAATAATTGCTACTAAGAAGCGAGTGGGATTTGAACTTAGGTGGAGAAGGTAACAATCATTCCTCTCAACCACCCAATCTACAAGAAATATTTAGGGAAAGAAATTAATTATTGAAAAGTATAGTATATTATACAAGATAAAATATGTCTTTCTTTAATATATCTTGGGATAAGAAGCATAACAAAATGGAGTCTCATGACAAAAAACAAATAATATTCCTGCAAACTTTTTAAAAACATGCACACCCCATATTAAAAACTTATGGGCTTATTCAAGAGAAGTATATTCGCATTGTTATTTCTCCGACAACCAAGAAGGATTGCATAAACGTTGACGTAGAAAGCCAATTAATTCTCTCACAATCAGATATAATTGACAATAACGCAATTCTTTCTAATGATAAATATGAGCTTAATAACCTACAACTCTCTATTGATGATTACAAGATCCTAATAGAATTAAGTATTTTTTCAGTGTTATCATTGGAGCAAGACATGGTTGATATAATTCTAGGGCCAGCTTGGTTAGATACATTGGGTACCTTGATGTTCAACACAAGGAAAAAGTTCTTGACATTTCCTTACAGAAATAAGAAAGTCACATTTCAGGATGTTACAATGAAGTCAAGTTTGGGAGTTGTTTCAACTAACGACTTTAAAGACATCTCAAACTGGATTTCATAAGAAGATCAAAAACCGATACAAAAGATGCATAATGAATTTGATAAAGTCATCATAGAAAAAGAAGAAGGGATCTCTCATCTAAGATATCATAATTAGAAGTTGCTTTTTCAAATAAATAAGGCGAAGGATAAGGCACACTACAATCAAAATCCAAAAGAGGAGAATCAAGATCTTCAGAAGAAACTATTAGAAACTATTGAAGAGAATAATCACCTTAAAAAGTGTAAACAAGATCTAATAGATCATACTCCAAAGCTTAAATATGATGAGAAAGAGCAAGATGAAATGTTAAGGAACCTTAAAAATGATAAATATTCATTAGAAAACGAATCAAATACAAATCTAGTCCTTGTCAAAGTTCAAAAAGAAGCCAATCTAGTAAAAATACAACGTCCAACACATATCAATGCTCAAAAGATGACGCTCATGAAAGAAAATAAAGTTGTGAAAATTCCCTATTGACACCCCAACCATATAAACGGGTATCCTAGAAAGTGGGAATTGTTGAAAGATAATGTTACTAATGTAATCAAAGCTCCTAATGACAGATTAGTAGGGAATCCTAACAATAAGAAAAAAATCAATTTGGGATGGCCCTGATCCTTCAACATATTGGAAGTTATTCTCTACACTTATAAGTTCGCATTGACATGTTTCATCAGCTATTACATCACAAGGAGCCTTGCGACCATATTATAAGCCATTGAGGACAAATCCTTTCTAAGAGAGAGGAAATGTTACATACCTAAATAATAACAAAAATAAATATAACATAATACAATATATATATATATATCATACTAATAATAACAACAAACAATAATAATATAATAATATAATATTAATTAGTGAAAAGGTGTAACTCTTTATGAAGAGTTGCATTAGAAACCCTTTAAATAATTATATATACGGGCAAGTATATCTTGTAAAATATCATATCTATTTTATCAACTTTCATATATATTCATGGATTATTTGTATTTTTAAAAGTGGAAGTTCGAGAAGTTCTAGTAAATGGATTTTTACCATTACAACCCACTAATTACCAAATGGATCTATTCCATGATTATGGATAAATTACATACATTATCACCTTAAGTACCTCTCTAAGTGCCCCATAATATCCTCCCTAGGTACATAACATTCCACCCACTTCGCATGTTTTGTCCTCAAAAAATGGGAGGAATCCACATGATATGATCTACTAAAAATGTAGTCAATTTATACAAGTGTCTTATTAGTCCATGTGGAAGGCCCATAACTCTTGTATTCGTTCGGCGTTGACTTTGCATTAGTTGATCTTTGACTTTTATTTATTTTTAGTTTTATCCAATCTCGGCAAGAACTCTTGTATTCATTCGCATTAGTTGATCTTTGACATTTAATTTTTCTTTGTTTTATCCAATATTTCATGGCATAGTTTTAAATTTATTTGTTTGACTTTTAATGTTTTTTAGTTTTATCCAATCTTTCATGGCATAGTTTTTAAGTTTTTTTGTTAAATTTTATTAAAATAAGAATAATGTTATAACTTTGGGGTCTTATTGTCACTTTGGCTGTTGTCTTGGAATTTAAAATGGATTTGAAAAAAGCTTTAATGCATGTCATTCCATTGTACTAATTATATTGGCTAGGAGGCAAAGGTTTATTCCATTTTCTAAATTTTAATATAGAGTATAATTGAAATTAATGCTATTCACAAATATCAATGATTATATTGGCTAGGAGGAAAAGGTTTACACCATTTTTTAAATTTTAATATTATAATATAATTGAAATTAATGATATGCACATATCAATGCTTGTTTGAGAAAGAAGAAACTAATGTTATAGTGTTAATCAGAAGCAATTCTTAGCATTACAATGTTTGGCCCTTAACTAAAGTTTTTCATGGCATTTTTAGATGTTACAACTTTCTCCATTTACTGTCACCAATATCCATGCACCACATACATCTTGTCACCAGTGATGGAATTTGACCAGCAAAATGCTGGTCATGGAGCATTTTGAACGTCAAATACGTTTTAAAATTTTAGTTAACCATCATTTATGAAAAGTAATAAAATTTCTAAAACTTAATTTTGAAGGGCAATAAAATTTCTAAACCGTCATTATATTACTACTACTGTTTTTTTATATTACTAGTAGTATTGATATATTTATCTTATATAAAAATATACATTCTAGATTTCAATTTACAAACCATACAATCACTAAAAAATAGAAACATCTATTAAATTAGAATTATTTTGTTTCTTTTCTATTTGCAAGTTGCATTGATTTTTCACAAAACATAAAAGCTCATATAACTTAATGATTTTTCCATGATTTTTTTATTTTTTCATTATTGCAATGAGCATCTACACTCTACAAATTTCAGTCCTCAATGCTCATTAATTACATTAGCATTTTGGGGAGTTGGAAGGTGAGACTCATGGGAGTTAGAGGGCTTGAGAGCAAAGTTTTAGAGTTATTTACATTATCAGAGGTAATGCATTATATTTTTTACTTTATACTTATTGATGAGGTAATGCATTATATTTTTGACATTATATTTATTCATTTGTTTAGATTGAGAGATTTACTTGAATTCCATGATTTTGGCATTATATTTATTGATTTGTTTAGATTAAGAGATTTACTTGAAATCTATGGTTTTGAAGAATTGTTCTAGAGTATGTCTGTGTATTTTTTAATCATTCTAAATAACAGCAATGTGTAGTGTTTGTCCCATAATTTCAGTAATTATATAGATTCATATTCAAGGAGTATTAATTAATTCTTCAGAACTCCCATTGAAATAGAAATAATCATCTCTTATATTTCTCTTATGGTTCAATTTCAGTTAGAGATTCAAAATTTTAATGAAGTCAAGTACTAAATAAGGGCATTAAGAGACATGAAATCTTTTTTCAACATTTGAAATGAAATTAGCCTTGTAGAACAAACAATACTCAAATCAAATGCACAAAAAAAAATGGCATACAGATAGTATATTTTATCTCTATATTATGTATTTTTTTTATAAAACAAAAAAACTATTTACCTCATTTTGTGTCATAACTGAAGGGTTAAATTTAAAAAAAAATGTGTCACAATGTTGTAGCTGCAACTTTTTCCCCAATTTTTTAAAATTTTGGACCCTCCTTTTGATTTTTTTTTTCCTGGGATTGTTTGGATTCCTGAACTCTATTTTTTCTCTGCTACAAATTTGGATTTTTTGAGGTTGAATTGAGGTCAACTATTTTCCTTCATTTCGGAAGTTGAATGATCTAAAGATGCCTTTTTGTCTAGCCAATGCTTTTGACTGTGGAGTTTTGTTTCTTAGCACTTAACTTTTTTTTGATTGTTCGGTGATTTTTCTTTTTGCTATTGAAAGTCTATTGATGTGTGAATCAGGGCTTTAGTCTTCTATATCGCCGCCTTTTCGGAGTGCAAATAGAGAACGTGCCGATGGATAGTTCTTATTCTCGCTGATTCCGTGGTTTATTGCTCAAACCATTTGTTTTTTGATTATTTTTTTTTCGCTATCGAAATGTTTTCGATAAGAGGTCGAAGTTTTAGTCTTCTATGATGCTGTTGTTTTGGAGGCCTTGTTGTTTGGCTTGCTGACACTGCGAATTATTTTGTGTCTCGAGGTTCCGATGAGTTAGTTGTTAGTTGTTTCGATCGCCGACGATTTTTATTCGACCGCGAAACCCTTAGTCTGTGTTTCTTCCGCCGTTGCGGCTGCTTAGTGAACTAACCATCCCACATATAGTCCTTCCTCTCATCGATGCCGATGTGTTTATTGAATAGTGGTTCCAATTTCCGATACGCCAGCATTTAGTGCTTTATATCGCCAACACTGCAGAGATGCTTAGTTTTAAAGTCGCCGATCCGTAGTCCTTAGAGCCTCCGATCACGGAATATTTCAGTTGGTTGCGGAACCCATATTCTTTCTTCTACCTGTCGTTGCGGTTTTCTTGTAAACTATCCTGCCGATGCATTAGTGGTTCCGTCCGCCAATAGTGTTTTTCTTGCTGATAAGGTTTTCCTGCCGATTTGGTGTGCTTTTACCCTATTTCATGGGTGACGAAGGTCTTTGATTTTTGATCAATTTGGGGATTTCACGATGAGAACATAGTACAGGGTCTCACATTTGATAATTAGTCTAATTGATAGTGTGGTTCATGTTTTATTGAAAAGTTAGATGATCTTGAATGCAGTCCGGATTAATGATGAGTTTTTCTATTAGGGTTGTGTTTTGAACTGCAAACATACTTAAAGGATTTTCAGAACCAGCTTGCAGAATTTTCTTTGCCTTATCATGCTTTCCTTTCGTGCAGTAATACCGTGAATACTTTATTTTACAGAATGCATAGGGAGGAGGTAAATAGACTGATACAGTTTTGGTTATGTTTAGGACAGCGTGATTGCTGCTACAGAGAAGACATATCTAAAAGGAAAAGCAAAAGAGAGTTGGTTGAAGAATGGAACAGGAGAAAGAAAAAGGAAGAAGCAGAGATGAAGAAAATAGAAGAAGAAAGTGAGGGTCTAAGATCAACAGGATCTAAAAAAGACCAATGGATTATTGACCAGAATCGATAGCGACAGAGGCCCAGGCATGGGAAAAGTTCATTAATGGCCAAGCGGGCCCCTCTTCATGACGTATTCTATTATTTTTTGTTTTAAATGTAATATGTTCTATAAAATTATGAGCACTCACTCTAAGACAATTTTTTTGGATTGAAACGTTAGGGAAGCCCAAAAGTCATTTGGGGATAGCCCGAAGGTTTTGATTTTTTGTATAAATATAGGAGAGCTTAGATAGAGAAAGGACTTTTTCCCAGACAGATTTGTGAGAAGTATGTTGTAAGAAGAACTATTTCCTTTTGCAATAAAGAATTACAAGTTTTCTACTGGAGAAAGCTTGGTGGAATGTTTCAAATGTTGTGCTATGGATTAGTTCATGAGATTGTTCTAACTCATTGAAATTATGTTCATGTTATGAATGCACTCTAGTTTATTCTGTGAAATTTCCACTGTGAGTAATGAAGGTTTTCATAAACAATAAGCTATCTTTTTTTTCATATATCTATTAATGTTCATGTGTTTTGAAATAAGTAACAGCCGTCTGTAATTTTTCTTAATGCATGCGCAGGAACACATTACTCATTGCTAACTGATACTTTTGCTCCCTAGGAATAGGTTAGTTAGTTAGTTTTAGTTTCTTGTTGTGTGTGACTTAGATGCGAGAGAGTTAAGACGAGAGGTAAGAACCTACGCATCACATTGTGATGCTCCTTGTTGTCTCTATCAATTTGCATTTTTAGATAGGCACTTGCACATCATACTTAAATTCAAAAAACTAAAAAATATACATGGTGGACCGAGCCGTAACCGGTAAAACCTTTGATTTTGTCACTTGACCTATGGTAGCGGAACCGTAAACTGGACGGATTCCCCATACCAAATAATAGTGGGCTAGTTGGGAACATTTACTGGGGAGAATCCCTAACTGTTGTTGCCTGTGATTTTCCAGGCCTCAATAGTTTTTGGCACTAGAAGTGACATGCATGAAAACCCTAAAAATGACATGCATGACATCTAAGCATTATTTAATGATGCATGCACCCAATTAAGTCTCCATGCACATGCATGCAAGTAAACTGCAAATTAGAAGTTAAAGTGACCCAATTAGGTCAAAAGCTAGGGTTTTCGCAGTTGAAAGTTACAAAATAAAGATAAAGTGAATGGAGACTTTAATTTTGATGATTATTGATTTTTGATCTCTTGAGTAGCAACACAACGTGCATCATAGCAGTTGGGGTTGGAGATGGCGTCTTCAGCTAGCAGGGTTTCGACAGTGAGATATCTGCCCTAGTCTCATCCAGGGTAAGCCATATAAGTTCACCATTTTCTCTTCCATTTATTCATAGTTATCCAGTATACAGCAGAGATTTTGCAGTGGCACGTGTGCATCCATAAGGGGTTTTCAGCCGGAAATCCCAAATCATTCACTAGGTCTTCAGATCTCAAATTACCTTCGAAACCCAGGCACCATTCTCATCATTGGTATCATACTCCAAGACCCGTTGATTATCATATCCGATCGTGCTCATCCTGAGCAGTTATCATCCATTTCAGGATCACGGGGGCGTGAGTAGCTGCACCTCTAGAACAATTTGCTAGCCTACCTAGAGACCTGAGAATTTCTGCATGTGCCAAGCATTCTCTCCGGCATGGGAAGGCTATCAGTCCTACAAATCATCAGCTTCATTGGACACCTCCTTCACTAAAAACGTCACCCTTATTTGATTTGGGGTTTGTGCTGCTGGGGTTTCACCTGAAGCAGAAGATATCAGTTCATCTTCGATTCAGCTCTTGATGCATGCATACTCTCTCAGGAGCAATCCAGCCAACTTATCAGTGGTAAGTGTTCATTCTATCTCACAAATCCTAACCCTAATTTTTGCTATAAAATAGGGATTTTCGCATGGCAGTTTGCATGCTCGGTTGTATCAGCGTATTTGCTTAGAATTAGAAAATATTGGGATTTGGGATATTACAGTGGTATTAGAGCATGTTCCTGGCCAGATATGGGCATGCAAAAGTGTAAATGAATTCAGAAGACCCATACAACATTACTTACTAGAGACAAAGGTTTAGAAATAGTGATAGAGGAGAAGAGGAGTTAGAGGACATAGAGTTGGGGGATAGAGAGTAGCAGTTCGGAAAGGGAAAATAAACAATGGTTGATGATGAGAAAACAACTTTCAATAGTCTCATATCAGCCATACAAGAACTCACTACTGGGAAAAAAGAAATGATGAGTACCTTTAGGCAAATGATAGAGAAAAATGGGCCCACCCTACATAGTCCCTTGTTTCCTAATAGTGATAGGGTATCCACTAGTAGTAGTGGGGATCACTTACATACCCACATCCAGAGCCATCCCCATATATACAACAAGCCTTCTCAACCTACCATGCCTCAATTCTTGGATATTCCAACTCTAGTGCCTCTAGAACAAGTAGAACCAAAAGAATCCATGAGTGCCTATCTAAGAGAGTATAGAGTTTTAGGAGATGAGTTCCATTTAGCCATGACCTTCACTGACTTCTACCACTTTAAAAGTAAGAACAAACCCAGAGCTTACAATAGGCCATTCACCTACAACTATGAGGTACAACGCATCGTAGGGAAACTGACTATCCCTACCTATGAGGGTACCCGAGGTGGCCCAGCCCAGAATTGGGTGTAGAAGTTGGATACATACTTCTAGCTCAACCCCATGATTGAGACAGATGCCATTAAATTGGCTACTTTGTGTTTGGATGGAGAATCCCATGAGTGGTGGTACCAAGGGTTAGTGACACTGGGTCACAATACCATCACATCGTACCCAGATTTTACACAGAGGCTCATTGAGCGGTTTGATCAGAAGGACCCTGAGGTACTGTTAGCTCTCCAAGAAACTACTCAGTGGTTATAGCTGAGTATGCTTGGTAACTTAAGAATTCATTTACTTTCAATAAATGGACCGAGAGGAATACAAGAATGGCACAAATGACAGACTGCTAACCCAAATAATTTAATAAACCAGTGCTCTAGAAACTGTACCTCAGATGATCAATAATAAAACAGACATATAGAATAATGCTCATTCAACCAAATACATCAAATCTGCAGGGTTTATAAAACCAAGTACATACATATGCATGGCTATACTAAGCATCAAGAAGTTCCTCCATCAAATAGTGAGCATAAACTAAACAATCCAACAGAGTGCAGAATAAATGGGTAACAAAATCTGAGTACAACAACAGAGAAAACTGTGATTTTTTATTTGACTAGCAAGCAGACATAGGCCCAAGTCTCTCAACTCGATCCTTTACAAAAATTTGGTTTTCAGGCTTTATAGCCTTTACACAGTAGTCTTCAGATCCTAAAAGCGTGGATCTGGTTTAATTAACTACAGCTAACTGAACGACAACATTTAAAAGACTTGAACTAATCTCTGAAATCAAGGAGATAACATTAAGTAAATCCTCTTCGATTTGTGCCAAGTGCTTGATGCAGAGGAGCTGGCCTTCG
>LPNX010932482.1:133217-146172 GCA_001517045.1 Pseudotsuga menziesii
ATAGACTGTTCTTTTTGAGTATCCACAGGCGTTTCTTCTTCAGGGATCGTGGCGACCTCAGCCAACGTGTCTAGGCCAGATGGCTGTGCTTGTGGGATTACTGGTTGTACCTCTGTTCCCTCCAATTCCCTTAACTTCAGCCTGAGCATTCTGAGAGTGCGGTAGAGTTTAGCGTTCTCCTTTATTAGCATTGCGTTCCTTTCTGTTGTCTTCTTGAATTTCTCGACAATTTCCTGGCTCCGGTCATGCAACGCCATGTTCCTTCCAATCAACTCCGCGTTGTGCATTTTGACTTGCTGAACATCTCGTTTTGCTTGGGAAAGTTCCTGTAGCAGTTTATTGGACTTGCTGGTTTCTGGTGTGGAAGGTTTAAGATTAGGTGTTTTAACTGAGGGAAGGTCTTTACCTTTATCCCCTTCAATGGGCTGCTCTGTTCTTTGATCTCCTTCGTCTCCAGACTCAGATCCTGAGTAACGTAGATTTAGAGGATTTCTTCCTTGAGGGGCTCTTTCAGCTGGTTCAAATACTAGCTTCTTCTTTGCCCTTCTCTTTTTGCTAGATGAGGAAGGAGACTCTGCTTGAGCTTGAGGAGAGATGGCTCTCCTCTTTCTTTTGTTGGGAGTGCTGCTCTTTTCGCTTTTACCCTGCACAACTGCTCCTTCATTTGTAAGCTCTGTAGGGAACTCATGCCAAAACAAGAAATAGTTCCAGTCTATGCCCCTTTTCTTCAACAGCTCCTTGATTATCAAAGTCACGAGGCCCTGGTGGGAGATTCTGCTTGCCACTTTGCTCGGTCTAGCCTGAACTTGCTTCGCCATTTTCGTTAGGGTTTTGTGAAAGAAAAATGGCAGATTTATACTTACCCTTCCTGTGAAGTGATTTAATAACTTAAAATGATAATGCAGCACCCTGTGATAACGGCCCTCACAGGTTATATAAACGAAAATGGCCTTCAACAAGGTTTGCCATTGTGGTTCGAGGAAAGTGATGGGAAAATCTCTTCTCTGAATGGTCTCCTTGTGAGCTGGTAGAAGGTATGACCTGAATTCAATGTCTGAGGCCTTAGTGGTCTTAAACCAACTTTGCCCTGTCCTGGGGAGGCCTGTACACTCAGCTATGGCTGCCTCGTCCACATGAAACTCTTCTCGGCCAAACCTCACTGTCTTTCCATTGTAACTCAGAGCGAAAGCTTCGGCGAGTGGTTGGTTGAAACTGGTGAGCTTTTCACAATAATCGAACACTTGCGCAGTTTTGAAGTACTTTGCTACTTGTGGGTGAGACTCAAGGTACCACACTCCATCGAGCTATGTTCTGAGTGGTAAGCCCGTTTTGTCCATGAGCCGAGCCTTTGCAAAGAGGTCCCGTGATTTGTTTTTTTGATGAAAAGGAACTCTTGGATTTGAACCAGAACTCCAACTGCGCGATAATATAACAAAGAGCCTCGTGCCTGCTTGCGTTGCTTTAAGATACCCATTGAATGAGCTTAGCAGGTAATCGCCTATGGAAACGCCCAACTTCGTGTGCAATGATGATTCGATCAGCTCCACATGATCTTCAGATGCTTCACATTATGAGCTCCCCTGGTGAATAATGGATCCATCGGCTTCGAATGGTCTGGAGCTATGTATCATATCTTGAAACCCCTGCGTAATCCTGTGTAGTTAATGATACGGTGTTTCATGACTTGCTTTCAGCAGTAAACCGCCATTAAACTTCATGATGGTCGTGTGAGATGCGCTCTGATCTCCTCCTTGGCGGTAAAAACCCACAGGCTCGTTTGATGTGAGACTGAGTACGGACACGTGCTCTCCTTTCTTTTAATCTTTAATAATGAGACGCCCTTTTGACAGCTAATCATAACTTAGCTTAATCCTTCTAGTCGCCAAGACTGGGCTCTTTTGGTAGCTAGTGTGAACTTGATCCTTGGTTCGATTCTCCCGGCTGCCAGAACTGAGGTCTTTTGGTAGCAAACCTAGTCTCTACAAAACAGAGTTAACTACCACAAGCTGTTTTTTCAAAATTTTGAAATTAAGACTCAATAAATTTGATTTTTTGACTTAGTAATGAGAAAATAAAAATTTTCGACTCAAACCTATCACCTAAAATAAAAGAAAACAGACTGGTTATTTTAGGAGATAACAGGTACACTTTAGAGAGCTTGCATAGCTCAAGCACACAAGTAGTGCAAATGCATTTATTTCAGCGTTTCAGAGGATAGCAGTACATGATGAGGATATGCATGAGGAGATAGCATTAGAGCCATCCTATGAGTCTAGTGACACAAGAACATTTTCTAGTCAGATTGTGGACAAACCGTGTGATGAGTTGGAGTTGGTACACTCTTCATCACCTACAACAGGAATCCAGATAGTTATGACAGGAGAAAAACATGAGGTGCAAGGCAATGAGCACAGTAGTAGAGACAGTGAGCAGTCACACATGGAGGTAAGGGAGAGTTTATACATACATGAGATAGAGCTTCCAGATGATAGTCACTGAAAGAAGATTGAATGGGTTAAAGAAAGCATTATTACGATGAAATAGAGGACCAAGATACTCCCAGACACCATAGTACAATGAGATGTTGAGCTTACAGTTCTTCGAGTTGTATGTACCGAGTCAGAGGTCAGGTTGTCTAGTATTGAAGAGCAGTTGGATTTCTTGATGGGGCAGTAGAAGAAACATACTATTGCATTTCAAAGCAGTCTTCTTAAGGAGTACACAGACAGGGCTTGGAGTAGCTTGAGTCCACATTTTCATAATGGTGGATGGTTTTTACAGGTTGGCCAAGATCAAGAAATTGACCTTCAGTACATGAGCATTCCAGTTGAAATCAGAAGGGTAGAATGTTGGCTTGGTAGGATTATTCCTTGTGATGGTGCTTATGGACAAGGTACTTTTTGGGGGTTGGATCAGAGAGAGATTAAGATTTGATGTCCTATTGAGTGGGCGATTCTAGGATTACAGTGACTGACAGTTTAGTGATTGCTAGAGGGTGCTTTTAGAAGGTCTCTGGTGATGGTACTACACAGTGTAGTGTTTTGAGTAGAGGGTGCTACAAATCTCCTAGGATAATTTGGGACCGTGGGATCATCCCTAGATTCAGTTGGTTTAGTTTATTGATTGTGGATTTGTTTTGGCATTGCTTGAGGACAAGCAATATTTAGCGAGGGAGGACTGTAATGTTCCCAAAAGTGACATGCATGCAAACCCTAAAAGTGAGATGCATGCAAACCCTAAAAGTGACATCCATGCAAATCCTAAAAAAGACATGCATGACATCTAAGCATTATTTAATGATGCATGCACCCAATTAAGTCTCCATGTGAATGCATGCAAGTCAATTGCAAATTAGAAGTTAAAGTGACCTAATTAGGTCAAAAGTTAGGGTTTTCGTAGTTGAAAGTTATAAAATAAAGATAAAGTGAATTGATACTTTAATTTTGATGATTATTGATTTTGGAGCTCTTGAGTAGTAGCACAACAGTTGGGGTTAGAGATGGTGTCTTTAGCTAGTGGGGTTTTGGCAGTGAGATATCTGTCGTAGTCTCATCCAGGGTAATCCATATAGGTTCACCATTTGCTCTTCCATTTATTCATAGTTATCCAGTATATAGCAGAGATTGTTGCAGGGGCACGTGTGCAACCTTAAGGGGTTTTCAGTCAGAAGGCCCAAATCATTCACTGGGTCTTCAGATCTCAGTTTACCTTCGAAACCCAGGCACCATTCTCATCATCGGTATCATACTCCAGTACCAGGTGATTGTCATATCCGATCATGCTCATCCTGAGTAGTTATCATCCATTTTAGGATTAGGGGTGCATGAGCAGCTGCACCTCTAGAACAATTCACTAGCCTACCTAGAGACCTCATAATTTCAGCATGTGCCAGGCATTCTCTTCGGCACGGGAAGGCTATCAGTCCTACAAATCATCAACTTCATCAGACACCTCCTTCACTGAAAATGTTACCCTTAGCTGATTTGGGGTTCGTGCTGCTGGGGTTTCACTGGAAATAGAAGATATCAGTTCATCTTTGATTCAGCTCTTGATGCATGCATACTCTCTCAAGAGTAGTCCAGCCAGCTTATCAGTGGTAAGTGTTCATTCTATCCCACAAACCCTAACCCTAATTTTTTCTATAAAATAGGGATTTTTGCATGGCAGTTTGCATGCCCGGTTGTATCAGTGTATTT
This sequence comes from Pseudotsuga menziesii, assembly GCA_001517045.1. Classification (NCBI taxonomy): domain Eukaryota; kingdom Viridiplantae; phylum Streptophyta; class Pinopsida; order Pinales; family Pinaceae; genus Pseudotsuga; species Pseudotsuga menziesii. The sequence goes on from LPNX010932482.1 coordinate 137,414, forward strand.
TCTTAGAATTATAAAATATTGGGATTTGGGATATTACAGAGGGCCACTAGTGCATGGCTAGCCGAGGAAACTCATTTCCTCGAAATTATTCCACCGGTGACAGTTTTGAAAGCAGTTTCGTTCACAATCCAACTCTTGAAGAGAAGGGTAAAGAGCATCTGTATTCTGTAGATAATGAAGTAGTTGATGATTTGAGAAGATTTACTAGGGCATATGCAAAGAATATTGGAGGATTACCAATTATTCCTGTCTTACCCAGAAGAGAATATCGAAAGAAAGATCACCCTCAATTAGAAGATTCAGTGTTGGTAGAGGACCTTGAATAATTGGTAGAAGCAGCCCTACATGAAGTTGTCCAACCTCTAAATCAGTTGGACCCAGATACTCCTTACTGTTCACCTGTTCATACCCCTATTCACCCACCACCTCATTCTCCACCCAGAATCATGGCTCATGTAAATACAAACCAACCAAATCCACCACCTGCTTGGAAGGCTAGGTCACCTTTAAACCTGGCACCTCCTTTGCATGATTTTCCTCAATATTTTGAGAAAATGTTGCCTAAGTTTGACCCATGTCAAAAAAATTTGGTAGATGATCATTTGCAAAGTTTTTACTTGGCTATAGAAGGACTACGGGTTGGAGAACATGAAGATGTAGTTTGCAGATTGTTTCCAAATACCCTGAAAGGAGCAGCAGCCTCATGGTATTTTGCTTAGCCTACAAATTCAATCATAGACTAGGACACATTTGAAAGAATATTTAGAAGTAAATATGCAGTCCAAAAAACTCATGCAGCGTTAATGAAAGGGCTATGTGCTTTAAAGAAAGGAAGAAAGGAAAAAGTGCATGATTTCACTCAAAGATTTGTTGCTTATCTAAAAAAAAAATTGCAGCTAATAAACCATCTGATAAAGTTCTAATTGAATACTATACTTCAGATCTAGGGCCTGACTTGGCCATGTTTGCCAAGATGTTAGTCAAACCTACATTATCGGAAACCTATGAGGAAGTTGAAAGGGTAGAGGCTGAGATGGAGAGCATTGAGAATTATCCTGTGCAGTCGGAAGGAAATTTTTTTTGTAAGAAACCTTTATTACTGACTAAGCCTAAGGATGAACGATCATAGGATTTTGAAGGAATGGTGAAGAAGATGCAGAATCTATCCAACAGAGCAATAGATTTGGAAAAAGAAAAGGAAGCTAATAAATCATATAAGCCTTACTATAAAAGGAGGGAGAACAACACTCAATATAAACCACCTCCACATAGTCCTGCATCAATGAATTTAACTGAGGTAGGTATGGATAATTTTTGCACTTTTCCTCAGCAGCCTCATTCTAAGAAGAATTTCCCTCAATGGATAAATTCTATGATGTTGGTAATGAATTAGTTATTGGACTCCAAATTAACAGAAATTGATGAGTAGGAAGAAATGGACAATCAATCCACAGAAAAATATGAGGAGGATACTCTGGTTTTATGGGACTGTGTCTCATTGTTTGATACAGAAGAGGAAGGTTCTCTGAAGCAAAAAGAAACATCAGAAACCAATCTGACAACCAAAAGTCAGAGGTTGTTAAAAGAAGACAATTCCATACTTCTAAAGATCAAGAAACTTCAAGAAAATATGAAGAAGGTACAGAAGAACACTACAACTGATAAAATAACTGAATTTACCATTACAAGTCAAGATCCTAAGAGACTTAACATGCCTGTTAAGCCTATTGAAGACTAGGTTGATAATGTCAAGAAGAATCTCAAAACACCTGAGATGGGGTATGATATTGTGGAAGATACTAGTGTAGCATTTTGTTCAATTTTGTAAAGCACTAAGGACAGTTCTATTGAAGGGGGAGGGGAATGTAACACCCCAGTTTTGACCTCGTTGCATTAGATGTATATGATGTATATATTGTAAATGATCATGGTGTACAGCTAAAGGCCAAGGCCCCACCATTGATTGGTTATGCTATGTTTTAGGTTGAAATTATCACCAATGGTATATCGGGGCATGCGGCATACATATTGAGTTTTGTCATCATGTAAATATGCATATTTAATTAAATGAACCCAACCATCTACGTTTGTGGCAACTAAATTGAGAAGGGGCATGATTTTCACAAGGATAAGGGTGGGGGATGTCAAACCATGAACCAATGGGGAAAAATCCATGTGTCATCTTTCCTTGTTTTATCCAACCACCACCATTAAGAACTACTGCTGTTAGTTGGGGTAGTTATGGCTGGGAGTGGAGTGTGGCAGGACTATCAGTCCTTTCCCACATGCACACTCCACCAGCGGATTGAACCCCACGATGGGCAAAGGAATGACTACACCTCTCATTCCACACACTACACATGCCACTCTTTTCCTTGTTTGCTCATCCTCACGCAGGAGTGGGAGTCTTGCTCATTCTCATGCACAGGGATTTTTCCTGGTTTTGACTCACGTAGTGAGCTGGGAGCTGTGCTCTTTTATCCACGATTTTCCCGTGAAGGGCCATTCACGTTTTCAGCTGTATGATCTCCTTATAGACTGGTATGGCCATGTACTTTTCCTGTCATTTCAATGTTGAGATTGGGACTGTTGTTCTTCCCGTGAGTTATGGTTGCCGCCATTCTCCTCAAGATTCATTGTGTTGTTGTGGTCTACCTTACATTGTGTTTGTTGGGGTCTCCTTACATTTTGGGGATGGGAGTCGGTTCATTTTACCGCACAGGAATCTATTTTTTTTGATCTCACGCGGCAAGGAGGGGAGCCGCTTATCAGCTGTCATTCACGTTTTTCCACAGAGTGGAATCTGGTGTGTTTTCCCTCTGTAATTTGGGGTCTGGTGCAAGTTTCTCTCTCGCACAGGTTGGGAGACTATATTTCTTCCCCAGTGCGGTCTGGGTAAGTTTTCCTAATGATTTCATTGTCTAGGACGGACTGTTGTTCCCCACGTTTGTTGGTTGTGTATGCTGTTACACTTTGGGGCTGCCATAGATTGTTTAGAGTTGTTTTCCCCTGTTAAGCTATAATTGTTGATTGATTGCATGCGTGCAATGGTTGGTCTTCGAATTGTGTTGGGAGAAGGGATGGGGGCTTGGTTTGCTTGATAAACCTGGTGTGTTTGGAAACCACACAGATAGAGCTAGAGGGTTGGATTTATTCTCCACAACCCCTGAATAGCACTAGAAGGAAATGCAGGGCTTGAGGGACTGTGTAGCAGAGAAAGGACTGATTCCTTGTGTTGGGTGTGTGTGGGTGTCTTAGAAGTCAAGATAGTTCTGGTGTAGGTGTTCCTAGATCTATAATGGGCTCACCAACTTAGCATTTAGCCTTTACCAGCTCCTTGATGGCCTGATAAACCTGACCATGTTGGCTTGGCTGTCTTGTTGATGGCTTGATAAAACCAATTGTGTTGGCTTGGCTATGTTTTATGTATCCTTGGCTATGTATAAGCTTGATTGTTCCTTATTCCTTGCAGAATCATGCCCAGCTCGGGGGTGGCAGCATTGCTAAGAGATTAAGGAGCACGCTGGCCTATGGTTGGGTGGAACGTTGCAGTGACATAGCTGATTGCGGAATGAGTTCTTATAAGATAAGTAACCTTTTCTATTTTACTTCTGTAATCCTATTTACTTTTGATGATTATGATGAACATGTTGAATGAACGCTTGTATGAATGTATGTTGCTTCCATTGTATATGATAAATAATTGCATCTGTGTATGTTCCACTTCAATGCACTCTATTTCAGCATTTTTATGAATTCACATGTTCATGGGACTGGTAGCCCGGATGGTTAACACCATGGTAGCGTCCTCTTTGCCGGTCGGAGGGTCGGGGACGCTACAACTATGATGATGATGATGATGATGCCTATGATGATGATGATGAGGATGAGGATGATGATGATGATGATGATGATGATGATGATGACAATGATGATGAACAATGATGGTGGTGATGATGATGATAATGATGACGATGACGATGATGACGATGATGAGGATGATGATGATGACGACAATGATGAGGAACAATGATGATGATGATGATGATGATGATAGGTTTAGTTGAAAGTTTTCTTTGATTTTATTTTTAAGCATTTGTAATGGAATGATGATGATGATGATGACTATGATGATGATGATGAGGATGAGGATGATGATGATGATGATGATGACTATGACAATGATGATGAACAGTGATGGTGATGATGATGATGATGATGATGACTATGATGATGAGGATGACGATGAGGATGATGATGATGACGACGATGATGAGGAACAATGATGATGATGATGATGATCAAGATAGGTTTACTTGAAACTTTTCTTTGATTTTACTTTTAAGCATTTGCAATGGAATGATGATGAGGAGGAGGAGGAGGATGAAAATGATGATCATGAGGATGATTACTATGATGATGATGATGATGATGATGATTATGATGATGAGGATGATGATGTTGATGACGACGATGATGATGAGGATGATGATGACTATGACGATGAATAATGATGGCGACGACGACGACGATGACGACGACGATGATGATGATGATTATGATCATCATGAGTAGTATGACTATGATGACGATGATTATGATGAGGATGAGGATGACTATGATGGTGATGATAACGATGATGATGATGATGACAATGATGATGTTGAGGATGATGACTATGATGATGATGATGAGGATGCAGATGATGAGGATGATGATGAGAAGGAGGAGGAGGCTGATGATGATGATGATGATGATGACGATGACGATGAACAATGTTGGTGATGATGATTATGAGGATGATGTTGAGGATGACGATGACGATGATGATGATAGGTTTAGTTGAAACTTTGCTTTGATTTTATTTTCAATCATTTTCAAAGGAATGATGATGATGACCATGGAAATGATGATGAACAATGATGATGATGATGAAGATGATGATGATGATGATGATGATGATGATGAGGATGATGACTATGATGATGAGGATGAGGATGAGGATGAGGATGAGGATGAGGATGACGATGATGACAATGATGATGAAAAATGATAGTGATGATGATGATGATGATAGGTTTATTTGAAACTTTGATTTGATTTTATTTTCAATCATTTTCAATGGAATGATGATGATGGCCATGACTATGAAGATGATGATAAGGATGAGGATGACGAGGAGGAGGAGGAGGAGGATGTAATATCCCTTATATGATGTACAGATAAGAATATTAACTTGCTGCAATTTTTTTTATTAAAATTTCTGAAATTGAATTAATTCTCACAAGGCCTTCTCGGACTGGGCAAATCAGGGATTTCTTCTGGGAAATTTGCAAGCAAAAGGACTGAGTAGTGGGAAGCAACCAAAGATATTTCAGCCATATAATTTCATATTCCCTAACACATTTAGATCTGATGCCATTTAGGGTTCAGATTCCGCTCCGCGGAAACCTACTACCACGCTTCTGGGCAGTCAAACCGTGAAACTAGGAAGAGTAGTTCGGTCTGTTTCAACCAGGGGCTTATGAAAACTTGCAGAGGGTTGTTACAGTATTAATTTAACATAATAAACAGTTTTGGACAGTTTTCATAAGTTCTGGAAAGTTCTTATTAGTTACGAAGAAATGTTGGTTTTTTCGACAGTTTTGGCCTAGTTAAATCCAGGGCAATGGAGGATCCAAAAATGCATTACAGACCGAAATAAAAAATTTTCTGGAGGTATTTAATGGAAGGTGAGTCTGTCAGTGACCCACAGGAACAAACGGGGCTCAGTTTGAGTTAGCAGAACTCATTTTACATCAAATTTGGCAAGATTAGTCAATGAAAGCTAGCAATCTAGCTAGGGTCTAGATTTAAGCAGTTAATTCGTGTAGATTTAATTTATGAGATACATATGAATTATTAAAGAGGTAAATAACATCCCAATGAACATATAAAATCTCTTCATACAGTTCCCCAACCTTGCATATTCCTCAAAGCACTCTGATTCATCAATTTTCCCCCATACAGTGATAAAATAAGCTTTTTTGAGGAAACTGAAGACAAAATTCTTTGTGAAAAAATATGTTTCGACCTGATATATATAAATTATAGAGTAATATTATGCTACGGATCAGAAATCAAATACCAAACTGACCATTACAGGGAGGCTCCAAAATAAGGGGCAGGAGGCCCAGAACATGACCGGCAAAAGTGGTTGTGAGCACGGATGAAGCATGGGCTTCACTGGAACTCAACCAGAACTTGATGGAGGCTGTAATAAATTCTGGAATAATATTCAATGGATGAAATTAGCGCTCCATAAACCTGCAATAGATAGAAAGGGAGATAGAAGAGAAGGGAGGAGGGGTTTGGGGACCATCACCCAATGTTCTGAGGCACAACACTCGGAGAGTATGCTCACATAGCATAACCACAATATCAAATCATTCAAACTGAATCAATGGGGTCAAATTCACCTTTAATAGAGTGTTGAGTGACCTTCTTAGCAGGTGAGGATCCAAGGTGACCTGTGAGAGCAAGTCAACCCTCAACAAACCCTAACCCTAGCCACATAGGCGCCTCCTTTGGAAAATTTAGCAAGTAGGACCATGTAGAATTATTTCTAGGTTCAATTCCTCCTTCATAATTAGAAACTGTGCCCTCTCTAAGTCAAAAGTTTCTTCTTTTGAGTTATGACACCCTTTTTGCTTTTCCAGACTCTTATGGAAACTGTTCTTTCCTTTGAAAACTTTCCTGCTTTTCTCTGACTGCTTTTCTGAGTTCCATAAGAGGAAACTGCGCCCTCCTTTTTAAAAACTTGCCTGCTTTATCCCTGACTGCTTTTTTATCTGCTTTTTGGTAATTTCCTCTTTGTTTCCTATGACAGCTTTTGTCATAGTGTTTCCTCTTTCCTTCCTTGGCTATTATACTTGTCCAATGTGCCCCACCTGACTAGGAAACTTATTTACACCTCATAAATTAGCAATGATAATTAAAATGGAAAATAAAACTTAGATACATGCCTTACTTAATTAATTATTACAAAATTTCCCTAGGGAGCATGATTAATGTCAAATTGAGCCCCTCCTAGGAGTCCAGTATGGTCAACACTTTAATGGCCACTTTGAGGGGACATGACAGTCCTCCCCTCCCAAATCTGCTTGTCCTCAACCAGAAGCAAAGATGGATGCTGTAAGATCTGCTCACCCTCCCAAGTGGCATCTTCATTGGGCAAGCCTTTCCATTGTATCAAATATTCTTTTATTGTTTTGTTCCTTAATTTCTTTTCTCTGCTCATCAGCACTTTCTCCGGCACCAAGACCAAGTGGCCTTCATCATCTAATGGCGGAAGTTCTTCATAAATCACTACCTGTTGACCCACTACCTTTTTCAGACAAGAGACATGAAACACATTGTGGATTCTGCTGCTTGCTGGCAAATCCAACTCATAAGCTACTTCTCCAATTCTTTTGCTAATTTTGTAGGGACCATAAAATCTGGGTTGAAGTTTTGCTGCCCCATTCTTCTTCAAGGAAGATTGTCTATAAGGTTGTAGCCTTAAATACACTAAATCTCCCACCTGAAACACTCTGTCTATTCTGTGCTTATCTGCAAAAATCTTCTGCTGATTCTGGGCCATCTGTAGATTGTCTTTCAGTGCCCTTAGAATGTCTTGATTGTCCTGCAACCAATATTTAGCTTTCTGTGCCTTACAGTCTCCAAATATTAAGTCTACAAAATTTGGAGCTTCATACCCATATAAATCCATAAAGGGAGTCATTCTGATAGAAAGATGAAATGTGGTGTTGTAGCAGAACTCACCCAAGTGGAGCCAAGTTGCCCAAGCTCCTTGCTGTCTCGTAACATAGTTACGGAGGTATCCCTCCAGCCACTGGTTCACCCTCTCTGTTTTCCCATCTGTCTGGGGGTGATAGCTTGTACTCATGTTCAGATTTGTCTCAACCAGACCAAACAATGTCTTCCAAAAGGCACTAGTAAACTTACTATCTCTGTCACTGATTATGACCTTGGGCAGCCCATGCAATCTGAAGATATCCTTAAAGAAAAGTGCAGCAACCTCACTAGCTGAAATGGTGGATACTATTGCAAAGAAATGTGCATACTTTGTAAGCCTGTCAACCACTACAAAAATATTGTCTTTCCCCTGTGACTTTGGCAGCCCCGTGATAAAGTCCATTGATACACTTTCCCATTTTTTATCCGGAATTGGGAGAGGCTGGAGGAGTCCAGCAGGGTGTGAGTGTTCAACTTTGTTCTGCTGACATGTAGAACATTCCTTCACGTACATGAGTACATCATCTTTAAGACCCTTCCAAGTAAATCTCTCCCTTACCTTACGGTAAGTCTTCACAAAACCAGGGTGACCAGCCACCGGTGCATCATGTGCAGCTCCTAAGATTTTCCTCTTTAGTGTAGATCCTGGCACTAAGAAAATTCTGTTTTTGTAATAAATGAGGTCCTCATGGACTTTGTACTCCTCATTCTAATTCAGTCCATCCAACACATCACATGCAAACTGATCTTTGGAGTATTCTGTAGCCAGCTGGATCTTCCAATCCTTACATATTTGCAGCAAAGAGAATGTGGCCCAACGAGAGAGTACATTAGCCACAACATTCATTTTCCCCTTTTTATACTCAATGTAAAAATCAAAGGATTGAACTTTACTCACCCATTTTTGCTGCCTGTCATTAAGTTCCTTTTGGGTAAGGAAGTGTCTAAGACTGTTGTGATCAGTCTTCACAATGAACTTACCT
>LPNX010932482.1:149658-197683 GCA_001517045.1 Pseudotsuga menziesii
AAACGGCGCCCTCTCTAAGTCAAAAGTTTCTTCTTTTGAGTTATGACACCCTTTTTGCTTTTCCAGACTCCTAAGGAAACTGTTCTTTCCTTTGAAAACTTTCCTGCTTTTCTCTGACTGCTTTTTTGAGTTCCATAAGAGGAAACTGCGCCCTCCTTTTTAAAAACTTTCCTGCTTTATCCCCGACTGCTTTTTTATCTGCTTTTTGGTAATTTCCTCTTTGTTTCCTATGACAGCTTTTGTCATATTGTTTCCTCTTTCCTTCCTTGGCTAGTATACTTGTCCAATGCGCCCCACCTGACTAGGCAACTTATTTACACCTCATAAATTAGCAATAATAATTAAAATGGAAAATAAAACTTAGATACATGCCTTACTTAATTAATTATTACAAAATTTCCCTAGGGAGCATGATTAATGTCAAATTGAGCCCCTCCTAGGAGTCCAGTATGGTCAACACTTTAATGGCCACTTTGAGGGGACATGATAGAGGATGACTATGATGATGATGATGAGGATGAGGATGATGATGATGATGTGATGACGATGAAAATGGTGATGATGATGATGATGATGATGAGGATGATGAAAGATGATGATGACGATGACAATGATGATGAACAATGATGGTGATGATGATGCTGACGAAGATGATGAGGATGATGACTATGATGAGGATGATGAGGATGACTATGATGATGATGATTATGATGATGATGATTCTAATGGTGATGATGGTCAGTGTTGGAGGCCTCCCTTACCCTCCACTAGCCATAGGCAAGGAACCTAAGACCTCATAATGGCACCCATGGACCTAAGAAGAAAGTAGTGGTGACGGCTATATTGTAAGAATACTCAAACATGTGTGAATACGAAGTCATTGTTGAAGAACATTAGTCATTAAATGAGATAAATGTTAGTGAGTAAATTATCTAAATGTTAGGCAGGAGCGCATACGCGTCTAATTGTGCATGCACGTAAATGCATGCACGGTCATATTCACGCGTGCATGTGCTCAAGTATGCATGTGCGCACCTGTTACTAGTTAAAAAAATAGAGATCTGGATTCCTGGGATTGCTACCAATTTTCACAAGTTTTCTATAGTTGTTTGTGCATTTTGTGCTCCCAAAATATGCAATTTGGCTCACACTTTATCACCACTCTTTGATCTATTGGATAGAAGTTCACTCTTGGAATCTAACAAACATATTCAATGGTCTTGGAAGTTAGTGGAAAGATTCAAACTATAAGTTTTCACTGCAAGAATAGATCATTTTGAATATGTATGGTGAATTGTAAATAATTTTTTTCATTCACAAGCTTTCAGATCATTTCATTGATTTATGTTTTATGATATGCCTACAATAATATCTCTCTCATAGAAAACATTTAATTTCACAAGGATAAATCCCAACTTCACATCTAAAAAAGTCTCATATTCTCCATTCAAGATGAAGCATGCAATGTTAAGTAATTTACATTTGCCATGAATATATTTTGATTTCACACAATGATGGCATAGATGAAGTTATCTCTTGAGACTCTTCAATTTAAAAAAAACCTTTGAAGTAATCATGGGAGAGGGTCCATATTGAATAGTTCACCAAGTTGTCCATATTCTCTATATAAGATGAAGTATGCAATGTATACCAATAATCATTTGCACATGAATATATTTTGATTTCCCACAAGGATGGCATAGATGAGGTTCTCTATTGAGACTCTTCAATTTGTATAAAAACCTTGGAAGCAATCATGGGAGAGGGTCCATATTGAATAGTTCACCAACTTGTCCATGCTCTCCTCTTCATGCTAGATTTAACATAACATGCCTTTTATCTTGACAGGGATGCCTCCACCTCAATGATTTATCCTTTTTTCGAGGGATTTGCAACCTCCTCATTTTGTAACTAGTCAATTTGTTATCTTAATAGTTAACTTGTAACTTAATGAGTGTAATTTATTAAATTTATTCCCAAGACATCCAAACACCAACTTGTGTCTTCCCTCACAACTAATATGGCATATTACATGTAATGGCATCTCATCTGAAGGTGTTGGAAATGAAGAATATTTCACTCATCTTCTTTTGACTTCCAATACTTTTTGAACACAAAGGAAGTCATAATCCTATAGCTGTAATACCTACAAACTTGACACTCTTTACTTGACTCAAATAGAGAATAGAAATGAAACTTTGGTTCGAACATAAAAAGAAACCTTTAATCATTGTTTATGTATGAATGCCAATAATTACCATACTAAAATATTTGTAATTTAGTTAATTATGTTGGAATGTGTCATGTTTCATGTATAATGGAACTAGTACCTTATTTGTTGCTTCTTATGCAGGGGTAGAACTCATAGTTTTGATAAAGAAAATTTTGGAGATGGGAAACTCATGTAACAGAGAAAGAAAAACTAGAAGGAATATGCCCATTGAAAAGGAAAATGAGGTAAGAGAAAAGGCCAGGTTGGAAATGGAGAAAGTGAGACATGGTCCAGACATTTCCACTAATACTGTGACCGATCCTAATAGAGTTGATGACATAACAACCTCTACTTCAGAACCATGGGTGAAGTGGTTGCATCCAATAGACCCAACTCAAGTTTCAACATCAACACAATCTCCAACCAACAATCCATCAACGAGCCATGTTGAAGCTCTTGAAGACATAGGTATATTGAGAGATGTTGAGTATGAAGCGTTGGACCTAGGAGCAATGATTAATTTGCAATCTCTCCAAGAATACCACAATGATGTCGAGCACACTCCTAATATGGACCGACATGTGAATGAAGCACCACAACAAATAATCCCTGGGATCTATAGCTCATGTCCACCTTCCCTACCTCAACTATCGACTGCAAGAAAAAGGACTCCTAGACGTATCCATTGGGATGAAAGTTGTATGTTAGGCCTTGAAGGTAAGTTTCCCAAACGCACTATCGATTGGAAATGTAGAAAATTAATGAAGGAATATTTTAAATCCAAAGGTGATGTAGGTAAATGTAAATTATTACTATGTTTGTTAAAGTCAAATTGTTTAGCTATTGTTAGGAGAATTCTAGGCATAAAGATGGTTAGAAGTTTATAGGCTAACAATCATATTGTTAGAAATCTCCAATATAGTTTTAATACGATTGGGAAGATGTCCCGTGATAAATATATTTGCATGGCTCCTCGTGTGTTATCAGAATCAGTTGTAAGCAAGTCCACACAACAACGTTGCCTCATTTCACACACTTCTTAGATACTTAAATTAAATAGAAAAATTGTTCAGAAGTACTCTGTTATAAGAGAAAATCTGCAGACTCTAGGTGGAAAAGATCGTTGGGATTTTGTCGGCAGGTTACATTGTCGAGATATGAAGCTAATTGATGTTATTAAGGACTTAGTACAAATTTTTTGGCATGATCATACCATACCTTCATCTAATCAAAGAGATGTGCTAAATATGAGAAAAGGTTCTAATGAACATGAACCCCACATCAAACACTTCCTTGACACAACATAGACTAAACTCTATGAGAGATTTAGGAATGAGCACACACAATTGAACTTGGGCCAAAGTTCCTTTGAGAAATGTAAACCATGGTATGTTCATATATGCATTAATTGAAACACATGCTGTTGTAGATACCATGTAGAATATGAATATTTTTGTGACATGTATAAACATATTTTTTTTATTTGCATACTAACCTTGAGCAGGGCTGCAATGAATCTGTAATACCACTGAATGCATCAAGAGATTTTATCATCAGCATCAGGTGTCCAAGGCATGAAGGAAAAAAATACTATGGAAAATTATGTTTATATGGGAATTGTTCCAGGTGCAGTGGGTTTTCTCTTTTGAACCGTTGCATTCATGGAAGCGATGAGAATCAATTTGGAAATATGATCATGGAGATGCAGAGCTTCAAGTATGTAACCTATCAATCAAATAGTGCGAAGGAAAGTAAAAATATTGCATTGGTGAAGTCAAAGGTGCAAATGATTATTGCATGTTTTTCCTCTTACATGTTCAGTTTCTAGATATGCATTCTTTAAAGGTCACATTTTAATACGACCCTTGTTTTCATGGCAACAGGTATAGGTATGTGATTATTTTATTAAGTTCTACAAGAAAACCAAGCAGTATGCTCAACATGTGCATGTAGCACGATGGAAGGATGAGCAATACAGAAAATGAAGGGACAAATTTCCCATTGGGAACATATTTTCAATTTTGGATATTGCAGAAAACTACACCCTTCAGCCACAAAATGAAATTCAGAGTCAATACTACCATTCCGACCAAGTCAACATCATGGTACATATTACATATAGGCATGGCCCTGAGAGCAGCAATAACAACAAGATAATACAGAAGGAGACAAACTTTTACATAAGTGATGACAGATGCCATGATCTGCATTATGTGCAACACTGTTTTTTAATTTTCTATGATCAGCCAAAGGAGGGATATATACAGATGGATTAGCATTGGATATGTTCAGATGGTTATGCGGGCCAGTTCAAAAATGCTCGAGTCTTCCAATGGATGAGTATGTTACATAAGACTTATAATGTGTCGCATATATGGAACTACTTAATTGAGACCGGGCATGTAAAAGGTGAGCATGATGGAGCCGGTGCATGCATCAAGACCGCACTATGAATGGAGGAGATGAGGTTTAGCAGAAACCCCCATATCAAAGATGCAGAATCCATAGTTCAATGGTGCTCTACAACAATGTCAAACCGAACTAAAGTGAAACATACATCAACACGGGTAGGAAGGCTAGTTAGGAATTTTTGGCATGTGGTTGCCATAAATCGATCACGTTCCTATAGTTCAAGGAACATGTGAATTTCATTCAGTTCGAAGCTCAAACAACCCCCTATTTGAAATATGGATGCAGAAACTTGCTTGCTTTTGCAACCCTTATAGAAGTGCTGAATGGGATGAATGTGAATGCATGGATTGGGTTGATGATTGGGATCATGTGTCACTTGCATTAGACCCACGTGTAGTTAGTGAAACAACCCACATAGAGGAGGTTCAGTCAGTAATTTCGATAGACTACGACCATATCTAAGATCTTGTACAACCATGACACATATATGCAGTTGTTTCCCCGAAATAAAATGAATGGGGAACATATTATTGGTTGGAATGATGCATTCAAGGTAAGCAAATCCTGAACGGATCATTGATTGATGATGAAGGAAATGAATTTCCTATTTGCTCGATGGTGGTTGAGGGTGAATATCTTACACTAGATGGGAAATCAAGAAGAACTAGTGGGCATGTATTCGTGGATTACAAACCAGGTTCTATGGTCTATCACTTCACAAACTTGATTGTTGGAATGGACATCTATCTACAGACAATGTCAAACAAGAACTCAACCAAAGTACGTTACTTCTTGCCTCATTCAGGGCACAAGAGATTAATGGAGGCAATTATCAACATAGAAGATCCAGATGGCTATATTGAATGAGATGGGGTAATTGCACTTACACTCCACTTGGGAAAAACCCTAGTTTTCAAAATATGGCATGGAGGCATGCTTGGGTCATGTGGAGTCGGGTGGGAGGATACCCTGGCCATAACCTCGTGCCACGATCCCAATGGAACCAACATTTTTTCCATCGGATCCTCGATTAACGTTTTATTTTGATTTGAAATAGGCCTGCAAAATCCGTTAAGGGACGCCTAGGAAAATTCAAGGTCGGGGTCCCCATACCAAAATGGGTGGCAATGTCCAAATTCATTGGCTCCTATAGGTGTGTTTGGGCATACACACCTATCAAAGCCAACGACATGCAATCTTGCTGGTCCGTTTGGTTTTTCTCTCGTGGAATGAGAGTTACCAAGTGTCCCTAAACGAATAAACTACATTACTTTGAAAATATCACTTAAAATTAAAAAATTAAAAAATTAATTACGCTTAATTACACTTGAGCCGAACTTTACCTAATTCCTTAAATTAAGATAAATAATCAGAAACCCATCAACCCATAAATAATAAAATTATCATAAACCTATCCATCCATTAGATGCATGAGATTCGATAACACTGGGACAAGAGATACAGTTTCTATATAGTTTGTATCATATACCATAGCTAAATACACTCATCCATACTGTTTCTATCATATACCATAGCTAAATACACCCATCTTAAGTCTTCTGGGACAACAGATTATGTCTTTCCAAGTAACGTTTCTTCTATATTTTTTTGGAGAAATATAGTTCCTTGATTTCTTGCATATTAAGTGTTCCAATCAGGACATAGGTGGCAGTAGAGATATGAGATAGTATACATCCTTCCACATTGATGGAAAGAAAATCAGATTCAAGAGATATCAAAGTTGGACTTGCTCACTATGGAGTATGACACCTAAGTAGTATGACAATGTTGTGTTCCTTATATCATGTATAATCATCATGCCCAATATTTGTTGTGTTAGACCCAAAGCCTTCATTTCAAATTGACTTCCCAAATCCTTCTTCAACCTTTTAATCATGCTCTTACCATGCCCAACAATTACCTTGTCATCCCGGACTGAGAGTGACCAAGTGTCCCTGAACGACATTTTGATGCAACTTCCAACTCGACATAACTCGGCAATCGAAGGTCGGATTGATGAGCCTTTGACTGCGTTGTTCTCCTGGAATGCCATTATCTCTAGTGGGCCCTCTCCACTGTGTCTGTATGGCCCAATGACTTCAATGTGCATCAATTTCATAAACTAGGGTTTTTCTCAGTTTCCTTCAATGCAACTCTCGTATTGGTGGGTCAACTCTGCAAAACCCTCAACCGTGCTAATATTGGTGGTGTTCCCATATTGGCATTGGCCATACATACTTGTTGGATCCAACAACATGCAATCTTGCTTCTCCATTAGATTTTTCGCTCCTAGACCGAGAGTGACAAAGTGTCCCTGAACGACATTTTCATGCGACTTCCAACTCGACATAACTCGGCAACCAGAGGTCATATCGATGAGCCGTCGACTTCATTGGTTTCCTGGAATGCCATTACCTTTAGAGGTCCCTCCCCATAGTATTTTCATGTCCTAGTGACTTCAATGTGCATCATTTTCATAAACTAGGGTTTTGCTCAGTTTCCTTTAATTCAACTCTCGCATTGGTGGGTCAACTCTGCAAAACTCTCCACCATGCCAGTCTTGGTAGTGTTCCCATATCAGCATTGGCCAGACACACCTATTGGATCCAACGTCATGCAATCTTGTTGTTCCATTTGGTTTTTTGCTCCCGGACCGAGAGTGACCAAGTGTCCCTGAATGACATTTTCATGTGACTTCGAAATCAATGTAACTTGGAAACTGGAGGTCAAATCGACAAGCCATTGACTTCGTTGGTCTCTTGGCATGCCATTACCTCTAGTGGGCCCTCTCCACCACGTTTACATGGCCTAGTGACTTCATTGTGTATCAGTTTTGTAAACTAGAATTTTTCTCAGTAGATTTATTGATGTTGTAATTTTTTGTAATAAAAGGTTCTAGATATGTTATATGCTTGGAAAGAGTTCCCTAAGGGATGTATCTTCATGGTGTTAATGTAAACTTGGAATAGGGTTTATTTTTTTGGGTTTCCTTGTGATATTAGGATGAAGATAAGTGAAATATTGGACCATAGTGAGCACCTTCACACACATGTTGAGGAGAAGAAAATGAGCATAGTAACCACCTTGGCACACATATTGACGATAAGCATTAGAGCATTGTAACCACCTTTGACACATATGTCAAGGAAAATTGGGAACAAGAAGATGTGGTACACAACTAGAGGAGGAATGCATTACATGAAGAAACTTGGATATGCAGGAGGACAATAAGGTTTATATATGTAAGTAAACCTTCGATAAGGAGATATAATACTAGAGGAATTGATGGTTGTATTGCAAAATCTATAGCTCTTGTTTTGAAGGAAAAGGAAGTAGAATTAGGGTTCCAACCATGTAGAAGATATAAAGAAAAGAGCTAATGTCTTTGGTAATATTGTAGTCTTTTTCTTGGGTGATACATGGAGGTTAGGGAAAGGCCATGGAAAACTTAACTTGATAATTCTCGAGATTATTTTGATTCCTTGCTTAGAAGAATATTTTTTAAGTTTAGTTGATTTTCCATGGAGGTCTTGGTGCTTGTGTTGATGCAATAGTAAAATACCTAGGGTTTGAGCAATCATCCTAGGATAGAAATGTTGACGTCAAAACTGGTGCTAGACTTACCTGAAATTCCATGTCCTTCTATGATGAAAGATGATTAGGGTTTATAAACCCTAATGAGGAAAACAATTATAGTGTGGATACCTTAATGACAACAATTATAGTTTGGGGATAGATTTGCTTATGGTTTCCAAATATATATACATACATATCATATATATACATATATATAAGAACTGTTTCAGTTGTCCAATTATTGTGTACTTAGAGATTTGAACTTTAGCTTATATTATCTTTATGATTGGGTAGATTCTAGCATTGGTTATGAATGCTAATTTGAGATAATTTTGGGTTGAATTTGTTAAGTAAACTTTAATGGTGTTTATTTCATTAGATATCCTAAGTGCAAACCTTTGGATAGGTCATCATGCACTTGTGTAGGCCATCAAGATGATGACTAAGGAAAATCCTCACTTGTGTTGATGGGACGTTATCATCATATCGTACAAATTCAACCTCTTT
Source organism: Pseudotsuga menziesii (assembly GCA_001517045.1). NCBI lineage: Eukaryota > Viridiplantae > Streptophyta > Pinopsida > Pinales > Pinaceae > Pseudotsuga > Pseudotsuga menziesii. The sequence goes on from LPNX010932482.1 coordinate 158,366, forward strand.
TGCAACCAACATACATTAACATAGACCTGAGTCAATCCATTTTTCATGAAAATAGGACTGTCAAACTAAGAATGATTTCTAGCCAAGTCAAAATGATTATGATAGTCCAAAACACTAATTTCTAGCTTGCTGAAATGAGTGTACAATCCCAAATGCAAGTACTAATGATAAACAACAGTTGAAATGGAACTTTCAATTAGTGAAAGGTACTGTCAAAACAAAAGTATTTCCAACCAAGCATTTGGCATTATGAAGTCCTATATTTCACTTTTTATCTTATCAAGACAAAGGTACAATATTTTTAAGTAAACATTAGTGATAAACAATTTTATAAGTGCCAAGTTTCCAAGCCAATGGTGTTGATGTATTTGTAACTTCGGAATGTATTCATCTATGTATCTTATGTATTGTAACCTGATGTTTATTCCGGGATGTATCTATAATGTAATTGAGTCATATTGTCATTCCCCGATGTTCCGATCGGGAGGATCAATAATGTAAACAAGTCATGTCAAATCATAGTGAGTAACCCTCCGATTGTCTAAGGGTTAAAGTCCACGCAGTTCCAAGGCACTAGGGTTATTAGACTCTCCTAGTAGAAGTCAGCCCTAGTAGGGTTTTAGTCATGTCGCGATTAGTATAAATAGAGAACTGGAGTCTCTATTTATCACACAACTCATACACACTCAAGTGTAGCGCATAGTTGAGGAAGGAGAAGACACTGGGGCTAGATAAGAAGAAGGTTACTGCTGTCAGGAGATCACTTACTGTTTTGGGGATTTTACTATTTTGGTGCTGATTCTATCTTTGAGGAAGTTGTGGGGTTTTCTACTTTATGGTTTCCTCGAGGAAAAAAAACACCATGTTCATTGTCTCTTGTGTTTGATTGCTGTACTTGTTATTCTCTCAGTTAAAGATCCTAATAATGCTAGCTTAATGTTGAAAAACATGGTATTAGAGCTAACCTAAGAAGAAGACACTGTGCAGCTACGGGAACTAGGGCTTCCTAGTTTGTGGATCTTCCTCCACATATTTTCAGCAAAAGTAAGGTGGAATAAATCTCCTCCTTAGGGCACATCTTTCTGTCGAAGAAGAATCCAATTCTGAGGTTTTTCAGTTTTGGACCCGACACTACTGCCGAAAATTAGGGCTTTTCACAGAAGAGGAATTTTTTAGTGAGCCCAGGCCTGGATTGATCTCCTCCCCAAAATCGAATTTAGGGACAAATTTCAAGGCATTTGGGTGGACATATCTCCAGAAAAGCAAAACCATAATTTTCTCCTGAACCAGCTCTGCAGGATTTCAGCTCAAGTTTCAAATCCGACATCTTGACCTGGTAAGATCTAAGATCTTTTGTATTTCCATTTGAGATTCTCAGTTTAAGATGTCTCATCATACCAAGCTTGATGAAAAGCTTGAGGGAGCTGATAACTTCTGAGCCTGGAAGAATAGGATCTCCTTGGTCCTGAAAGAGAATGAATTAGACTCCTACATTCATGAGGAGGTTCCAGTTCCAGAGGGAGATGAGGCAAAGGCCCTACATAAGAAGAAGATGGTTATGGCAAAGAGGATAATTGCTAATTCTATCAAGGATCACCTTATCCCACAGGTGTCCTCTCTCAAGACACCTAAAGCTATGTTTGATGCCCTGACCAAATTTTTTGAAGGCATGAACATAAACCAGAAGATGACTCTGAGGAATCAACTGAAGAATGTGAAGATTTAGAATGCAGAGACCATCCAGTCTTACTTCACAAGGGTTTCTCAGATCAAGGAACAATTAGAAGGTGTAGATGAAGAAGTGGAGAATGTAGAGATTGTGATGACAACACTGAATGGCCTTCCTAGGTCATGGGATTCTTTCATTCAAGGAATCTGTGCTAGAAAGAAGTTAGTCAAATTCAGCAAACTATGGGAAGAATGTTCTCAAGAAGAAGCACGGATAGCAGCTCGAGAAGAGAAGATGGGAAGTGAAGACCAAGCTCTCACAATCCACTCCAAGGAAAGCAGAAGAAGATCTCATTACTCCAAAGGTAAGGATCCTCATCATAGAGATAACATTAGAAGGGGCCTATCAAAATTGAGATGTTATACATGTGATAAAAGAGGACACTTTGCAAAATATTGTCCTAATAACAAGGGTCACTCTCATAAGAAGAAGGGGAACAAAAGAAGACATCATGCTCATGCTGCAGAGGATGATGAACCATCCAAGAAGAGATCCAAATATGAAAGTGAAGATTCTTAAAGTGAGGATGAATATGTTCTGATCTCCACTCTCACAGGTAACATTACTCATGGAAGTGATGATTGGCTTATAGACAGCGGGGCTTCCAAACATATGACTGGATTCAAGGAATCCTTTATGAGGATGTCAAAACATGAATCACTTCACAAGGTGAAGCTAGGAGATGACTACCAATATCCAATAAAAGCTAGTGGGGAATATTCATATAAACTAGACTCGAGTAAGTCTCTAACACTGAAAGAAGTATTTTTTGTGCCAGGACTCAAGAAGAACCTTCTCTCCATATCATCATTGGATGCAAAAGGAATGAGAGTTGCATTCATAGATGGTCAAGTCATCATGTGGCAAAAAGGAAAGACTATCGACGATGCTGTAGTGATTGGAGAACAAGAATGAGGTTTGTACAAATTGAAGGGCCATCCAGAACAAGCCTTGATCCATGACATAGTAGATCCAAATGAGCTTTGGCATAGAAGGCTTGCACATGTGCATTACAGAGCACTACCTATTGCAAGTAAAGCTATTGAAGGTCTTCCAGAATTCCAAGCAAAACATGATGGGGTCTGCAAAGGATGTGCGAAAGGCAAGAATACAAAGAAGACATTTCCCAGCAGTGAAAGCAAAGCCAAAGGCATACTAGAAATCATCCACTCCAATATATGCGGTCCTATTTCATCAAACTCACTAAGTGGGTACGCATACTATGTTTCTTTTATTGATTATTTTTCTAGAAAGAAATGGGTTTACTTCATGAAGAACAAAGGCGAAGTATTCAGCAAATTCAAGGAATTCAAAGCGTTGATCGAGAACCACACTGAAAAGAAGATCAAAACTTTTCAATCAGATAATGGCGGATGAATTCAAAGAGCTATGCAAAGAATCATGGATTAAGAGGGAGTTGTTCACTCCTTATAATGCACAACAGAATGGGATTGTGGAATGGAAGAACAGAACCATCATGGAAGCTACAAAAGCCATGCTTCATTATCAAGATCTTCCTATGCATATTTTCGTTGAAGCTTCTATAACAACGATGTATATACAGAACCGTACTCCACATAGAGTACTCAAGAACAAGACTCCTGAAGAAGTCTTCTTCGGCAAGAAACTAAAGTCAGCCATCTCAGAATATTTGGCTGTCCTGTGTACATACACATTCCAAAAGAGAAGAGAACAAAATTAGATCCTTCAGGAAAGAAGGACATATTTGTGGGATACTTTGAAAGCTCGAAGGCTTACAAAATCTATTTCCCAAGATACAAGAAGATTGACATCAGCAGGGATGTGACATTTGATGAAGACACAGCTTACAACAAATCTAGAAAGAGACCTACTAAAGAACCTGAAGAAGCAGAAGCTAAAGCACCCAGAATTCATGATACAACCATGAACGAAGAATTTCAAGAAGAAGATCAAGATTTTGAAGAACTACAAATACCTGTAGATCCACCTCTGGAGAAGAATCCTCATAAGAGGAAACCTACTTCGGTACGTGAACTTATCCAAGGTGGGGAAAGATATGGGGCTATAGAAGAGAATCACAGAGAAAGAAAGAGGACCAGATCCTTATCTGAGTATGTAGCTTTACTATGTGATTTCATTGATAAAGAACCTTCCAGTTATGAAGAAGCGGTAGAACAGAAAGAATGGAAGGATGCTATGATCGAAGAATATCAATCGATCATGAAGAATGATGTTTGGGATGTTGTACCAAGACTAGAAGGGAAGTCAGTTGTAACTTCCAAATGGATCTACAAGATCAGGCATGCTGCAGATAGTAGCATTGAAAAGTATAAAGCAAGATTTGTAGCTCGGGGTTTCTCTCAGAAAGAAGGAATAGACTATGAAGAAACCTTTGCACCTATAGCCAGATACACTTCCATCAGATTAGTACTTTCTTTGGCTGCAGTGATGAAATGGAAGATACACCAGATGGATGTCAAGACTACGTTCTTGAATGGTGTAGTGGAAGAGGAAGTGTATGTGGAACAACCACTCGGTTTTGAGACACATGACAGAGAGTCTCATGTATGTAGATTGAAGAAAGCCCTGTACGGTTTGAAACAGGCACCCAGGACCTGGTACGGCAGAATTGACAGCTTTCTATCCAGTTTGGGCTTTACCAAGAGTAAAGAAGATTCCAACGTTTACTATAAGGTTGAGGATGGCAACCTAGTGATGCTTCTACTATATGTAGATTATCTATTTGTGACAGGTACGGATGGGTTTATTGCTGATACGAAGAGAAAGTTTGCTGCTGAGTTTGAAATGAAGGACTTGGGGATGATGCATTACTTTCTAGGAATGGAGGTGTGGCAGAGTACAGATGGAATCTTCCTTGGACAAGGGAAGTATGCAGTAGAGATGCTGAAGAGGTTTGGGATTATGGACTGCAAGGCTATGGCCACACCTATGGCATTGAACCTGAATCTATTGAGTGATGCTTCATTAGAGTCGGTTAATGCTATGATGTATCGTCAGATGATTGGGTCATTGATGTACCTGATGAGCATGAGACCAGACATTTGCTTTGCTGTGAACACCTTGAGCCAGTTCTTGACAGATCCGAGAAATGTTCACTTGATTGCTGCAAAGCATATTTTGAGGTACCTGAAGGGTGCAGTTGATTATGGGCTCAAGTACGATGCGAATCAAAAGATTAACTTGGAGGGTTATGTTGATTTAGATTGGGCAATCAGTGCCATTGATAGGAAGAGAACTTCAGGGTGTTGCTTCAGTATGGGATCAGGTGTGATCTCTTGGTTTAGCTGGAAGCAATCCTGTGTGGCACTGAGTATGGCTGAAGCAGAGTATGTCGCAGCTTGTTCAGCTAGTTGTGAGACAGTATGTCTGCAAAAGCTACTATCTGATATATTTGATCTCCAGTTGGATGCTACTTGTATACATTGTGACAACCAGAGTTGCGTGAAGTTGTCAGAGAAACCAGTGTTCCATGACAAGTCGAAGCATATCGAGATCAAGTATCACTATATCAGGGATATGGTGCAAAGGGGAGTAGTGAAGCTCTAGTATGTTGCAACGAAGGAACATATAGCTGATGTATTGAGGAAGCCATTGGCTAGGCTGAAGTTTGAGTACTTCAGGGAGAAGCTTGGTGTTCTCTAGATCGAGGTTTCCTCCAAGAGAAAATGATGAGACCCATAGCCATTCTGACATGGGGAGAGGATTGGTTCCTTCCATGGTCAAATGTAAGGGCTGAGCCATTCTATCATGATGAGAGGATTGGTTCCTTCCATGTCAAATATGAGTGCTGGCCATTCTGTCGAGTAGGACAAATGTAAGGGCAATTGCCATTTTAGGAATGGAGGCACCTGGTCAGTTACTAGGAAAACTCAGTCTAGGACTGAGAAGCCATTCTGATGTGACAGAGGGATGTGTTCCCACTTGATTAGATGTAAGGGTTGAACCATTCTGTCATGGCTAAAGGATTAAGTTCCTTCCATGTTGTGAGTGTTGGCCATTCTGTTGAGTAGGACAGATGTAAGGGAAACTGCCATTCTCTAGGAGAATGGAGGCACCTGGTCAGTTACCAAGTAGTTCAGTTGAGGAGGACTGGGGGCCATTATGATATGACTATAGGATTGGTTCCTACAAGATCAGATATGAGTGCAAGCCCTTCCATAATTGTTAACAGGATGTGTTCCCGCCTGGGTGGATGTAAGTGCAAAGCCTTTATTTGATCATGTGTTGATCAGATATAAGTGCTATGCCTTTCTTCGATCATGTGTTGATTAGATATAAGTGTTGTGCCTTTCTTCGATCATGTGTTGATCAAATGTAAGTGCAGTGCCTTTCTTTGATCATGTGTTGATCAAATGTAAGTGCAGTATCTATCTTTGATCATGTGTTGATCAGATAGAGATGTTGAAGCCTTTCTTCGATCATGTGTTGATTAGATGTAAGTACAGTATCTATCTTCGATCATGTGTTGATCAGATAGAAATGATGAGCCATTCTTCGATCATGTGTTGATCAGATGTAAGTGCAATATCTATCTTCGATCATGTGTTGATCAGATAGGAATGATGAGCCATTCTTCGATCATGTGTTGATTAGATGTAAGTGCAGTATCTATCTTCGATCATGTGTTGATCAGATAGGAATGATGAGCCATTCTTTGATCATGTGTTGATTAGATGTAAGTGCAGTATCTATCTTCGATCATGTGTTGATCAGATAGAAATGATGAGCCTTTCTTCGATCATGTGTTGATCAGATATAAGTGCTGAAGAAGACCTACATGGAGGCCAGGCTTACAACCAGCATGAAAAAGGGATGGCTCTATATAACTTCCTATGACGAGAAGAATCATGAGATAGCACCCGTGATGATCTAGATCTAGTGATGATAGCCAGTGATGATCTAGATCCAGTGATGATCCAGATCCAGTGATGATGAGCCAGCAGTGATGATCCAGATCCAGTGATTATGCCCAGTGATGATCTAGATCCAGTGATGATGTCCCATGATGATCCAGATCGAGAGATGATCCAGATCCGAAGATGAATATGACTTGAAGATGAAGATGACTTGAAGACTCAAAAGACTTGAGATGCAGATGATGAGATGATCCATCTGATACAGAGAAGAAGACCAGTGCTGAAAATTGTGTCGAAAGAATACCTTCCTAGTTAAGAGGGAGTGTTGATGTATTTGTAACTTCAGAATGTATTCATCTATGTATCTTATGTATTGTAACTCGATGTTTATTCTGGGATCTATCTATAATGTAATTGATTCATATTGTCATGCCCCGGTGTTCTGATCGGGAGGATCAATAATGTAAACAAGTCATGTCAAGTCATAGTGAGTAACCCTCTGATTGTCTAAGAGTTAAAGTCCCCGCAGTTCCGGGGCACTAGGGTTATTAGAATCTCCCAGTAGAGGTCGGCCCTAGTAGGGTTTTAGTCATGTCAAGATTAGTATAAATAGAGAACTGGAGTCTCTATTTATCACACAACTCATACACACTCAAGTGTAGTGCATAGTTGAGGAAGGAGAAGACACTGGGGCTAGATAAGAAGAAGGTTACTGCTGTTGGGAGATCACTTACTGTTTTGGGGATTTTATTATTTTAGTGCTGATTCTATCTCTGAGGAAGTTGCGGGGTTTTCTCCTTTATGGTTTCCCCGAGGAAAAAAAACACTGTGTTCATTGTCTCTTGTGTTTGATTGTTGTACTTGTTATTCTCTCAGTTAAAGATCCTAATAATGCTAGCTTAATGTTGAAAAACTAACAAATGGGACTCTTAAACCAAATCAAATTTCCAGTTAAGTAAAATGTCTTATGACATTCTAAGATGTAATTTCCATTCAAGTAGGAATGATAAGAAGTATATTCACTTGGATTTTGATGACACAATGACTTGCAAGCAATTCAAGGCCTTTTCTACTATTTTTCCAAGTTATGGATGTTTATATACCACTGTCAAATTTGTTTAAGTATGGCTGGGAATGATTGTTTCGATACAGTCCCTTTAGGGTGTCTTTGTGCCACTTTAAATTATGTTATGGACAAATTTGAGGTGAGGAGTTAGTGAGTGGGCAAGATAGGAAGGCAAGGAAGTGACCTTAGATATGATAGGTGGGTAAGAAAGCTATTAGGCCTGCCCTAAATAGGATGTTACAATGAAGAAGTTAGGGTATCTTAGTATGAGTTAGTGGTGTTCTAACGTTGTCTAAAATGGATATTATATTCATAGATATAGGGAGAGCCATGGGGGTATAAGTAGTGTGGAAATGAAAGGAATAAGCCTTGCTTTAGAGAGAGGGAAAGGTTGGAGTCTAGGGAAAGGGTTTTAGTAAGGGTTAGGCTAGAATAGAATGGTTTAGGTGTGTCTTATGGCTGCTTAATAGGTAGTATTCAGTCTAGTTTGATAGACAGTCCTAGGGTTAGTAAAGGTTAGAAAATGGAGTAGAAGGAATATTGATATGGACAAGGAAAGTCAAAAACACATGTAAGATGAAGATGAGCTATGTTTTACTTATTTCACTATGGTTTATAAAAGGAGTTCTCATGAATCTCTAACCCTGGATTATGTGAAGTAATCCATGCTTGAGCTTTGAATTATTTCATTTTATTAGTCTATAAAGAATATGTGACATATGACTACAATCCTAGGCATGCTCATATACAAACAAAAAGGTACTTTATAAGAGGCCACAAGAGATGGTTAGGTATGGTTAGTGTTAGAGTTTCCCTCCTAGTTTTAGGGTTTCATCATTGATTATAAACCCTAGGTTATGCATGCTAACCCCAAATACATTTGGGTCAGGGTTTCTTTATGTTATCTATTTGGGTCAAGGTTTCAAATGTGAGTCTATGTTTATTGCAGCTTATACCTTTTTCTATTGTCATAGTTGACCAGTTCAGAATTTCACTCACAACAATCCAGGTAGCCAGAGCCACTCTCAAGATGACCTTTCCCTAAGTGGGGTGAATGGGATAAAATCCCATTAATTTGCTTCTATGTGTTGTGAAGAAAAGACATACCTTACCCCTGTGGATCTCAGATATGCGTTGGAACATCATTTGGGAAATGTGGGATTATTGTAGTAATATTAGCGATCTTCCCTTGCCAATGTCCCTAGCTTTAAAACTTGGAATGAAATAAACCACCATACTCTCAGAAAATTTATATGTTTGGAAAATTGGGCTTATTAGAAGATGATCCAGTCAAACATTTTATTTTCAATATTTGGAATTTTATAGGTTAAATGGTTTAGGATGACTCCTATATCATGAACTAATGGGGTTGGCCAAAACTAATAATTCCTGCAGTGAGAAAAATTGGAGAAGTTTATGTACCAGCAAAAACTCATCTAAAACCTAGTCTTAGTTGCCCGTCCAAGTTGCAAAGCTTGAGGTTGCATACAATGAATTCCAATACTTAATATGTTGGAAATTGTGTGTGAATATGAGATATGCATCCTTGAGCTTTGTGGCCTCATGTTGCATATTAGACCTTCGTTAGATCTTGGTTTAGATGAGTCCGTGCATTTTCCATATTCGATGCACCCAAGGCACCGTCTGGATTCAATGTACTGTTACATAAAGTAGTGATAGGTTTCCCATCTTCACTCAAGTTGTATGAGCACCTCAAATCTCTTGGTGCATAATTTATCTGTTTTATTACCTAGTAGAGAAATCACTAAAATGCAGTCCATTTTAGACTTTGCGTTGGATTTTTAAGGTGGAATAAAGAATGGTTACAAAATAATCAAAGATGATATTTACATATTTTGAGCAAGGGAAGATCACCGTTTCAAGGGTTTCATTCAGTGTTACATGGGGATGCGTTCCCTAGGGTCAGGGATGCACCCCCTTCACTCCCCAGGACTTGGGGGCTCCTAGAGAAATGTTTCTCCTCATCTCCAATTTGGTGAAACTTGAGGAAACTCAGGAGGGAGATCGTCCCCCTATTCTGAAGAATGCACTGATGAAGTGGGGGGATCCTAGGCACTCTAGAGGTAATGGTAATATTAAATTCTTGGTAGTATTTTTCTTATCTTTCATTTTCTATCATTTTACTTAAATTTTTAACATTACCATTAATTTATTCATTTTTATCTACAGTTCAGTAAATTATATCAAAAGGAAATCTGCGGTAGGAGTTTTTGAGAGTGGTTCCAACCTCATTGGATTTGATATGCAAAAAGTAGTATTTTAGATCCCATTCAGAATTCAACAGACTTCACATTGTTTGGGATTTCAGGATTGCAATGTTTCCACTAGATTTTATCATGTATGAGGTTAAGGGATTGTCATTTAGTTAAGCACATCATCCTCTCTATGTACCTTGATGTTGGTGGTGTTGATTGTTGAACTCATTTATTATGCCTTAATCAATTTGTACCCTTTAGTCAAGAGAAATCACTTATTAAGCATGGGGAGTTTTTTCTAATTCTACCTTATTTTAATTCTTGGTTTACAAAGTTTCATGAAAATTGTAGGGTGTTGAGTAATGTCCTTTGAGGATCAACTTCGAGATTCAAGGTAGAGTCATGGCCTAAAATCCTAGAGGAGGGGGACATAGGGTGCTATTGATGAATGGGATCCCAATATACGATTAATAGTTCACTCTTGCATAATTGTATGTTAGACTTGAAATCCTCAAATAATGTGATTCCCTCTTGAATCATGAAGAAATAGGGACCTTGGGTCACATTTCCCCATTATAACATCTATGTCATGGATTCACACAATATTGAAGTGTATTAAATCATTGAAGAATTAGATTGTATTTATAGGGAGCAGGTTAACTTGTATTTACACATGATGAATTGTTATTTCTGGGATTTATATTTTTTATAATTTTTATGACCCCCGCTCCCCCCTCGAATTTCCCAAAAATTTGGTGGTGGTCTCCATACATCCCCAATGTGCGTTTCCCATGTCCTGAAAACTTGGGGGAATATTAGCTTCATTTTCTCTTTCAATAATTTAGTTTTCAGAACCAAGCAGAGGAAATGACCTAAATGAAAAATCCCAAGGCTGCACAGAAGCTACAGAATATTTCAGACTATGAATAGGTTGTGCTACATGAGCATATATCTGGGAGGAGCTAATCTAAGAACATAGGAGAATGACTCCTAAATACCATGGAAACCTAAAGCAAGGGATAGTTTCTTGGCTAAAATTTCCACTTCCATCTCAGGATAATCTCCAATATATCTGAAATCCTGAATCAAGACAAGATTTTAAACTGGTTTATGCGCTTCATCCTCTAGGGAGCCTAACCTAGAAGTATTTTTCAGTTTGTTTATGGAGACCATGCAGTTAAGTTTTAAGTTAATCAGATTTGCATAGCATGAAATTGTGAGAGATTCCTTCAATAATGGATGATTCCTAAATTTGAACTTTATATACTTGTAGATGGTCAAGAAAATACTACTCAATGGAATTAAAGTTGGCATCATAACTAATGGCCATCCGAAGTTGAGATAAAAACATTGCCTCTTTGTAATGATTTGAAACTCCCGATGGATCATGGTTTCTATAATTATAGTTTTCTACCAATTTTTCTTATAATATAGCTGATTTATCAGGTTCAACGTGCAAAAATTTTGTCTTGTCGAGAAGATGAGCTTTTCAACACAATTCTGGTTGGTGGAGGTACCTTAGATATAAGAATCTATGCTTTATAAGTTTTTTCATTTGTGCTTTCTCTAGTTATCTTAAGTCCTCTTTGTTAACTCATAACTCTCAATCTATGTTTTACTTTTACGTCCCAACCAAAAAAGTAGACGAATTCCCTTAGTTATTTACTGGAGCTCTATGAGTCTAAACATGTGACTTTTGAAATCAGCATAAATTGAACCGTTCATTTTTTATCTACAGAGGACATTCATGAAAAAACCCATAAAAGCATATTTTTGAAAGCCTGTGAGCTTGTAGGATGCATGCTTGAGCAGTCTATCATGGTGGGAGATAACCTTATAATAGACATTCAGGTCTTGTATTTCAAGCTTTTCCTTGTATAGAACAAAGACAAACAAATGTATCTAGCATAAATTTTTAGATAAATGAGATCCATTGTTTTGATCCTTCATATGGTAGGTTTGAGGTTGATATTTGGCTTGATCCTTTATTTTCTGTTAATTTCTGTTCTTTGGATAATGCTTTTTAATATGCACATCTAGATGTATCATGATGTGAATCTTTCCTAATCTTTTTCCTTAAATTTGGTTTTATGTTTCACTACAAAGCTATGTTTCTGTATTTCAAGGAGGTAAAAATGCAGGTTTTCTAGAAACTGTATGGGTCAACATTCATGGTCTAAATGATCCCCCTCTAGAAGCATCAAAACCCACTTACATTATTAGGAACATTTTTGAGCTTCCCGAGGTTCTACCCCTTTATTAACAAGACAGGTTTTTCCATCAGATTATATGTTTGTATTCATTTTTTTGTCACTGATTATCTATCCATGATTGAACTAAACTGAAAATTTGTCTCTGTTTGCAACAGCAGAGAAACTTTCTTTCTATTTTGTTAAATCTTATACTTCTCAATTGAAATTCTTTTGACAGCATCTAGGAAAGAACCTTTGGAAAGGAAATAAAATCAGATCGCAAGTATGCAATTGAAACAACTTACAACTACTATCAATATTTATGTTTGGTTGTTTTCTATCTGCTGTATAACATTATGTTGTATTTCGCCCAGATGCTATTGTATGAAGAGAAATTTGAGTGTATGTTGATTATTTTCCACTATGTTATGGTTGCATAGGTGTTCTTGGTATAGTTATGTTGTGTTTTAGATATATTATGCAAAAAACATAACAATGAGTTCATATATTAGAAAGTTAAAAGAGATGATGTCTCTAGCCAAAAATAAAGTAGAACAAAGCCAGATCTCTTTTTAGTACTGCAAACCACTGTTAAACAACTAAAAGAAGAATACTATATTCTGGCCATTTCATTGTTAATGACAAATAACATAATATAGCAACTACATCTTTCACATTGCAATTGATTGCAAAGTTTGCTAAGGCACATACACTTAGGAGTTGTGGTGAATGATCTGTAACATTGTAGTAATAATAGATTGTTAGATACCATGTGAAGTAAAAGATGAGTGTCATTTTAGTTTTTAACTTTTAATCTCTCTGAGGGAAGTAAGGTAAATTAATTTCCCCTTTCCTTGGTAATCTTGTGTTTTGGGTATTGTCTCCATGGTCAGTTAAATAAAATTTCCTCTATAGATAGGATACTTTTTGTCTTTTACTCTCATGCATTTATTTACTATGGCTATACAATAGCTTTGAGTTTCATAGGCTGCTATTTTGAAGATTCTTACAGAATTTCCCATAGAGATCAGCACATGTAATTTTATCATTTAGTTCGTAGGTGTCTAATATGAAATTTGCAGAAGATAATGGTGGTGATTCCACATTAAATATAAAAATATTAAACATCTCACATGCTAGAGTTAAATTTTTTTAGTAAAGTATAAATCTTGTGTTTTTCCTGGTCGATACTATCAAGCCTTTTGAAATATTGCATAATTTGTTATATAGTAGAATCATAGCCCACCCAAAATGCAGGGATGTTTGTAAAGCATTTTGTTATGGAGAAAACCTGAGTCATTCTGTTTATTTCTCAAGTCCTTGGGGGTTCTATGCTTCAGCTAGGTATCTTTGTTCTGTATTTCATTTGAAATTTTAGTGAGTTTATTGACAAAGCTTCTAATAAATTCATTTACAATTTTAGCGTTGAAAAAAATGTGTTAGGCATTTGTAGTGGAATTCCAAAGAATCAAGAATACTTTTTCATGGACAAGAATCCATGGGGTTTGAATTAAAATCAATTTGAATAATTTGAGAATTTAGAAATAAAAATGGGCAAAAGAGCAGATAGGCTAGGATAGATTAAAAATAAGGCCTGATGCTTTAGAGCACAAAATGCATCGTGTACTAGCTGCAAATCCAATGGTGGGTAGATTTCCCACCTTGTTGGATAAAGTGCCAACCTTAGGATGTGCATTCAATGTAGGTTGAGTAATTTCCTCTCTGATGCTACTAGCGACATATCTTAATTTGTGCAATGACAAATCAGGCAATAGAAAGGTTGGGTTTCTACATTCAATCCTATAAAACTGTTCAGCTAGAAGCTAGTTGTTAGTGTCTTCCAAAAACATTGCCAAGATGCAAAGATAATGAGTCGTAATTGTCTAATTTAATAATAGGAAATTCAATATTTGAAAGTTGTTGAAATATGAATTGATCTTCAAAGATCGTATTTTGTTGAAGGTGGAAATTATTATTAATTGGCGCTGCACGGTACAGTTTCAAAAGTAGTACCTATGATGGCATCAATCAACATGTAGAATAATAGATCCTACTACAACAACCTAATAGTAGTCAACCCAATTTCAACTCCAGCCAGTCTATAGTGTACAAGGACGAAACTTGCAACATACACTCAATGTTTTAAGTCTATATCTTAACTTTATTGGAAAAGAATGAATATTATACTTTTCTGGATGCATTGTCCACCATGTCCTAATTTTTTTTCAAGTCAACATGTCAGGATCCCAGCTAGATAGGGACATGAATGGATATGCCAGATAGGGAAAATTGTACATAGCTCTCAGGAATTAGTTTATCATAAAGACTAGTTACTGGTAAGTTGTAATAGTAATAATTATGTAGTTTGTAGATTGCTATCTATCATAAATTTGTTTAAATATCATCATTTTCAAGTAATAACAACTTCTTAAAGGGTGCTAGCTCAATGGTAGAGCGCCCGCAGGAGGTTGGTGGTTCGATTCCTCCGTGCCCTATCATAAATTTGTGACTACAAAAATGACTAAATTCACATATATACGACTATTAGTAGCTAATTTCCCATATCTTAGTCGTATTTAGTTTAGTCATTAATATGTTATCATCTAGTAGTTTATTTAGTCGTATATTTGGTCATTAATTGTTGCAATCAATGACTAAATCTGTGACTAAATCAAGGACTAAATCATTGAATATCAATGACTAAATCATTGACTATAAATGACTAAATCAATGACTAATAATTCAAGCTATTAATGACTAAGTGAAATACGACTAGCTATAAGATAGTGGAAATTAGCTACTATTAGTCGCCGACTCAAAAATAGTCGTTTATAGTGTGATTTTAGTCCTTTTTTTAGTCATTAATTTCTCATTTTGTACTAGTGGGTGTAATATGGTCGGAGGGGGGATGGTGGAAACATGGGAAACTGCAAGGGAGGGGGTGGATGGGTGGGCCGGGGGGGAGTGAGCAGAGGTTGTGATGAAGATGGGGGAGATGGATGGAGGTGTGGTGGTGGATGGGTGGGGCAGGGGGGAGTGAGCAAAGGCTGTGATGAAGAAGGGGGAGCTGGATGGAAGTGTGGTGGTGGACGGGAGGCAAGGGATGGATGGAATGGGGTGGGGAGGGATACAGGGAAAGGGACATGTATGCCATGGGCTACATCTAGCATATATGGTGAGAAAAAGGTAGTCGGTGGAAAGAAAGTGACACTGATGTGCCTATGTACTCTGACCTGCATACATATTCATGGCCTCGTATATTAGTACATAAAAAATATAACTATAGAAATCTAAGCCATCAAAACTGAAATTAAATTTATACTTTATTACAAGATACATGCTTATGAGGGGATCTACTAATCCCTGACGAGTTGGCTGGTCACTCAATCCTACAGAAACCTATTCATTTGTACAAAATATTTAGATTCAATTACTAAATATTAACTACATTGGATGACAAGATTAACTAATAACATTAAATTTAATTACTGAAAGAAAAATACCTGTGTGTATGGTGCTGAGATGTCCTCTGTAGCTTCCATGGCTCCATCTAGGTTGAAGGAACCAACTTCCTCCCACTCAGGTGTTGCAGACTCAGCATTGAATAGCTATACATTAAAAAAAATCAATTCATCAACATGTGATTCTAAGATAATTTTTTTATAGATTATGAGATTGCATAACATATAATCAATACTTGAACATTAAATAAAACAATAACTAACCTGGTGTAAGTAGCTCTCTGTGGCATGCTCCTGCGTGGGAACCTTGCATGTATTCCCACAATGAGAACAATGATGTGGCACTGGTCCTGTCGAGCTGGAAAGATCATCCTCGATACCACATGTAGCTTCTCTCCTTGGCCCACCACTAGTAGATAGTGCAGAAGTGTGTCTCTCAGGGTGGTCCTGCTCGCTCTACGAGGACATAGCCACAAATATGGTATGCCTGAGAAGGTGTCATGTGGCACATCTAATGGACTCATGGATCTCATCTAGCATGCTAGCTAACCCAGGGGGTTGAGGAAGCGGGTTTAGCTCTCACCTAAATGCAAGAGGTCCTCTGAGTGGGTTCCGATGGGCATCAGGTCGATCTTGGGATGAGCCAAAACTGACACCCTGGAACTCGATGGTGTCGAAGTAGTTCACATGGAACCCTAACATAAACTCAGCCCACAGTTTCTTGAGAAAATACTGTGGGACCTCGACATTGTTGCGTGGAGGCTTGTCAAAAACCATGAACCATCTCTTCCTCTAGTTTTCTCTCCATGGCTGGTAATTACACCAGTCCATGCAAACTCGCCTCTTCCTCACATCTGGAGGATGTCCTGTTCTCGGATCTATAAATTTTCTCCACATTTGGGCTTTTGTGATATTCATATTTTTAATATCCTCTTTGGATATACCAGTGCCATAATTCTCTCTCATTCGAGCCCTATATTCACTCAAACTGGTTATCTCACTATGGGAAATGTTGATAGATTCTATTTTGTTTTGTAGTGATGTGGCGAGGGAATCCTGAGAGGGTTCCTTGGTGTTCTTCAGTTCATCACTCAAAATTCTTAATTGGTTTAAATCCCCATGTAATTCATATTCAAGGTTTTCTTCGTTTAATTTGGGGTTTGGGTCCTCTGATTGGTTTGTTTCATTCCTTTCTTAGGATGGTTCATTAGTATTTGTCATTTTGTTTAGGTTATTTGTACCTGCAATATCAAATTTTTCCCATTTCAATTGATTTTCAACTTTTTTTTTAATTTTGTATTTTATTTGAAAAACAAAAAAAATATATTGAAATAAACAAAAAAAATTTACATTCCTACTCCATCTACCTTACTCCAACGTCGTGGATGTCATTTTAGGTAAGTTGGACACTTCCGTTGGGCTCCTTGGGGGTCATTTTTTCCTCCTTGCGCGCTCGCGGGTGGGCTGTGAACAAAACAAATTGTTCACTATTTTTTTAACACAGGGATGTGCGTGTGTCCCTGTGTGCAATTGCACAAAACATGTGCGCGTGTCCACATATGTGTGCACGCATATACACTCACCTATTCCTCACATCTGGAGGATGTCCTGTTCTCGGATCTATAAATTTGCTCCACATTTGGGCTTTTGTGATATTCATATTTTTAATATCCTCTTTGGATATACCAGTGCCATAATTCTCTCTCATTCGAGCCCTATATTCACTCAAACTGGTTATCTCACTATGGGAAATGTTGATAGATTCTATTTTGTTTTGTAGTGATGTGGCGAGGGAATCCTGAGAGGGTTCCTTGGTGTTCTTCAGTTCATCACTCAAAATTCTTAATTGGTTTAAATCCCCATGTAATTCATATTCAGGGTTTTCTTCGTTTAATTTGGGGTTTGGGTCCTCTGATTGGTTTGTTTCATTCCTTTCTTAGGATGGTTCATTAGTATTTGTCATTTTGTTTAGGTTATTTGTACCTGCAATATCAAATTTTTCCCATTTCAATTGATTTTCAACTTTTTTTTTTAATTTTGTATTTTATTTGAAAAACAAAAAAAAAAATATCGAAATAAACAAAAAAAAATTACATTCCTACTCCATCTACCTTACTCCAACGTCGTGGATGTCGTTTTAGGTAAGTTGGACACTTCCGTTGGGCTCCTTGGGGGTCATTTTTTCCTCCTTGCGCGCTCGCGGGTGGGCTGTGAACAAAACAAATTGTTCACTATTTTTTTAACACAGGGATGTGCGTGTGTCCCTGTGTGCGATTACACAAAACATGTGCACGTGTCCACATATGTGTGCACGCATATACACTCGTGCACATCATTAGGGGCGCTTGCGTGCTCCTATTGTCCACGTTGGCAATCCGGCGTGGAGGTTCGCCACTGCCAAAGCAGGAGCGCGTGCATGCATCTAGGAGGTGCATGTGCATTCTTGTTTTTTTTCGCTCACACGCTCCCATTGCATCATATTTGGGTAGCAGGTTCTTGCAGGCGCCCATAACTATTAGGTTAACTCCAATAACGATACAACTATAAAATTAAATTTAAATGATTGTGGTAATAAAAAACTATTAGATGAACGTGTAGTTGTACTTCATTGACTCCATCACTTAGGTTGATAAGTTGACCTTCATTACTGTGAAACCATGCGCAGCCCAATAAGCTTTCCATTTGGCTGTGTAACATCATGAGAAAAATAGGTTAGGTAATATGCTCCGAGGGTGATAGGCTCAACTCAATCTAAAAATATGTATTAGTAATTTATTATAGATCTCAATGTGTAAAATATAAGTTTTTTTTCCTATTTCGAACATATGCATCTCATTAATATGGCTAATGTTAAAATTCAAATATTTGTATATTTGAAAATAAGTTTTTTTTTTTAATTTAAAAATACAATTTTAATAATGACAGATTACAAATTTTGACAAAAAAATGTATAATAAAATTTTGATGATAACCAGAGTAATCCAAATTTTATAGTTAATCTCAAAGGAATATATATCTTAGAATTTTGGGTTAGATACAACTATTCCATTATTAGATACAACTATGAGCTTAACTTCATTAATGATACACCTATTAGCTTAACTTCATACTCCAATCGTGACTTTTAAACTACAATTGTTGATATATTAACTTTTAAATTAACTATTAGAGACAACTATTAACTTAAATCCAATGATTCTACAACTATTATCTTAACTTCAACTCTAATCACGGTTATATTAGATAACTATTAGATCAATATTAGGTTAAATCCAATAACTTGATACAACTATTAAATTATTATTTAGATGAACCTGTAGCTGTACTCCGATGATTCGATCTCCTAATCTAGTATGAGAAGTCCACCTTCATTGTAGTGAAACAATGCATCCCCTAATAAGCTTTCCATTTGGAAGCCTGGCATCATGAGAACAATTAGTTAGATAATGTGCTTTTACAGTGATAGGCTCAATGCAATCTATAAATATGAATAAGAAGAGGAGTCCAAAATTTCCATTAAACTATGTATTAGTAATTTATTCATGTCCACTTATTCCAAACATATTAATTTTATTAAAATGATTGTTGCTAGTTATAATAAGAAAATGACTCCACTTTACAATAACAATAAAAATTATTTTGCAACGATGCAAATTTTACCTAGATAGACGTTTTTATTTGAGATTTGGGGTGGACTACTACCTATGTTTTTTCATCTATGAACTAGGATGAGACAAGTGTAATGTCGAGATTGATTCTATGGTAGTCGTTCAAAATTCGAAATATATATATATATAACTGGTAGCGATGTATGGATAACTCATAGTTGATGAATAGATAACCAACAATTCATGGCAAATAACTAGAAGAATGTGAGAAAAAAAAACAATATAAAAAATAATGTATAGTTGATAAATGGATAACATGAAGAATGTCGATGATAACATGTAGCTAGACATGGATAACTCAAAGTTGAACCCGTTTAACTAGAAGAATACGAGGAATAAAAAAATCCAAAATGTCTTCTATTCCATAATTATCTCCTACTCTTAACCATTTGATGTCTATCGACGTGAGCCAACCACAAACTATACAGATATACTATATCAGCTGATCCAACCACAAACTATATGAGTATGCTAATATAGAGTAAATCGGCTATGCTACACACTAAGTGAACACATACTTGTATTAGATTTCGAGACAAGGCGTGATACGGTTCCTCAGTCAATCGTTTGTGTTAATTGCCTCGTGTGTATGGACAGTCGATGCTGACTTTATTACTGGTCAATATAAACCTTCCCTTTTACAGCTGAGATAGCCAACTGTATTATTCAGTGAACTATAGTCGGAAAACATATTTCATGTGGGAGATGGTTGGCATCAATGCTCTTGAATGATGAGGTCGAGTGGTGAATAGGCAACGGGATGTGATAAGTTTGCATCCAACTATGAGTTTGTATCCAAATATGAAAACTAAATTACAAGTTAACACGCAACTAATGTAATCCTATAACTACCTACATGTAAGGATAAGGATAAAATAATTGTGGGATTTTGACTTTTGCTATGTAAATATTTTAATAAATTGTGAAGATAGTCGTTGATTGTGATATATGGACAAGTGGCATTGGTTCACAAGAGAATTATCCCCTAAACGACCAATAGTCATTTAAACTTGTCTTTTAATTAAATTGAACTTGTATTTCATTAAGGTGTGAATGATGGAAATCTTTGAGAAAATACAAAAGATTTGGTAGTGGAGATTATCACTTTGATGGTAAATTAAATATGTGTTAAAAGTGCATATGTTAAGGTATCTATCATTTACATTCTGAAGGTTTTCATTTTCATTTGAATGTGTTTATATATTATAATATTATTTTGAGTTTTATATAATAAAAATTACTATATTATATTAACATATTTTAAAAGAGAGGGAAATGAAACACAAAGAGAACTTTGATATATTGTAAAATAAGAAAGTTGTGTTTATACAGATAATATAATTTTAAGTGTTAAAAGCAAGTCTAGCGAATCTATGGTAGGTGTAATAGTTGATTAAATTGATAACTTTGTTGCAAGTACTAATAAGTAATAAGAATAGGCATGTGCGAGGGAGGGGGAATTATCTTCAATCCCAGAGGAATCATAGTAAATACCTATGCTTGGGGACTCAAAAATCAAACCAATAATGAAGCGGAATGGCTTTCACTCCTCCTCGGCCTGGAATTGACAGGAAAGTCTAAAATCACAAAACTTGTGGTCTTGGAGACTCAAGACAAGTCATTTAGAAGATGAGATCAAAATACAATCATGGCTTTGCTAGCTGCAAAAGAATCTATGACCGGATTTGTTGTCAAAACCTTGTTCCACAAGTTCTCTTTCATCGTATCCTGAAGGAAAACAATGGCGCCACTAATAAGCTGGCCAATAATGGCGCCAAAATCCAACAAGGAATGGTCGAGTTCCAAAACCACTTAAATATTTATAAGCATGTCCCTAGACATACCTCAAAGTACATAAAATTTATGCTAAGGTTGGGTGCATTAGGTAAAAATCCCACTCATCGGTCACCTACCCATGATGACTACTTGTTGTTTCCCACTACGTGTGGTTATTTCCTGACAAATGGTGCCCCCCTTCATGAGACTGCATTTACTTCCTATCCTCTTCGACTATTTCTCGAGGCTTTGAGGAGACAGTCGGCACGAAGGATGGAGGCGCTTAACAGAGAATACCCTCTCGTTCCTATTCATTGTTTGAAGGCTTGGAACGGGGCGAATTTTAGGGTTACAGTGGAAACCAGGATCAAGGCAGTGTTCAACATTTGCAGACCTTGGTTTCATACCTCTTGTGGGCTTCTGATAGAAGAATTTAGAGAACAATGTAAAGCAAAGGTGGAAATTCTGATATCATAGACCTCAAAGCTAGTTTGAAGGAAATCAAACTGCATTTGCGCAAAGTTTACAAGATGGAGGGCATCAATATTCAAGAAAATAGGGAACTTGCGTCTAATGTCAAATATATAACTAATCAAATGGGATGCCATGAATCCAGGATAGATGAAAATGAACGATACTGCAGGGAGATGATGGGCACTAAAGACATCATCAAGGAAGAAGTTTTGAAGATGGCCAGAATGACCCAGTGCAGTCACTTCCAAGACTCTCCAAACCAAGGTGAACATCCAAAGGAGGAAACTTTGGTTTTCCAGCTCGCTCTTGGGAAAGAAGGAAAGAAAATGCAGTGACCCAACCCTGTCTTTCTATATGTTTTTTGCATTTTTCTTCACCATCAGTTTGTTAGAATTTACGCTTCAAAAGGTTTGAAAGTCTTCAGAAAGCATACTAGGAATATTAGGATTTCTCCTTTTCTCATCACATAACTATATGAAACCCTGGTTCCAATTTTGTAATGAATGGTTATGCATAACCTTTTTTTTCAAACTAATATATTTCCTGGCTCCTGTTTAAAAAAAGTACTAATACACAATCAATAGAAATTCATGTAATCGATGGTAAGTAAAATGAAATGTACATTATTTTTTCATATGAGAAAGTATACATATCTGAGCAAAGCAATAAAGGGATGGTTAGTTATCAAGTTTGACTCTAATTATAGTGGCAATCAACACTGGTATTTTCATTTGGTAGGGGGAGTGTAGGGATTGAGGCTTGCAATTTTAAGTGTAAAAGCGATAGAGAATGAAGGCATTCCTCTTCCTTTTTCAAAGTGAGACATAGAAATATTTATTTTCTAATTGATGGTCATCATGTTGTTGTGCATCTAACCATTGGTGAAATTTGTGGCACATCGTGCAATAGGAATTGACAATGCTTGGAGCATGTGTTTGTTATGATTGTTTGTAAGAGTGTTCATTGCAAAGAGATGTATTTTTGTGTCAAATATTGAACAATCCTCTACTGACAAGAATCTATTAGTCCTATACTGGAGGAGGCTCAAGTCTTCCAAGGTTGGTGTAGCATTGTGGATGTTTGTCAATAACTGCTAGAAACGAATTCGGGTGATAATAGTGACCCTTTGAAGGAAGATTGTTTCCAAATGATTATAGGGGTAAAGTCTATCCATACACATTCCCAGCATTGCTCCTACATATATAGCTTTGTCCATCATAGGTGGGAGTTTACCCAAATTGTTGACAAGAATTATTGATCGGTTGTATAATGAGTAAATGTTCTTCCTAGAAAACACTCACGCAAACAACTCTTAATTTACATGAACAATTTAGGTCGTATGAATCTCATCTCATTAATGAGAATGTGTTGAATATGTTTTATCTCTTCTTGGAACTTTGATAGGGCCTTTCCATGTAAAGGCTTCATGTCCTTCATAGGAATCCAAATCCTTGTATATATAGTGGTTGCATGTATGTTAAACAATGCAACGCCAGTAGGGATGAGGAACAGTAGTTGGCTATGACGAAAGGTTGCTTGAGGGTGAATCCGCAGACCTGGGTAACACTTTTTGGCAAGCGCATTTCGGCAAAAACAAAAAAACGCACCTCGGTCGAGGGCTTGTTAAACCCTCAACAGAGGTATTAATATCTCGATCGAGGTTTTATCAAGCCCTTGACCGAGTTTTTGTTCAGCCCTTGGTCGAGGTATTTATTAACCCTCGGTCGAGGTGTTAAAACCTCGACCGAGGGTTAATAAATACCTCGACCAAGGTATTAACTCGGTCGAGGTATGGACCTTGGTCAAGGTACATACCTCGACCGAGGTGCCTCTGTCAAAAAATTTATAAAAGGAGGCCGAGGAATCATTAAATTACCAAAGACTGCAAAATATATTCATTATAATTGAGCTTTATGTAACTCCAGTCTCCGAGCCGTCGCGTTAGTGGCTTTCTATGCATGCCGTAACTGTTTCGCAGGCTCCATGTCAATGTCAATGTCAATGACAATGATTATTGTTACTTATCCTTTCAACGCGATGTTTTAGCCAGCGAACCAAATGGACAAGTAACAATAATCACTGTCATTGACATTGACATTGACATTGACATGGAGCCTGCGAAACAGCTACGGCATGCATAGAAAGCCACTAACGCGACGGCTCGAAGACTGGAGTTACATAAAGCTCAATTATAATCGTGCTGACTAGTTTCATATTTTCAATTTGCCTTGATCTCCATAAGGATTCTTTTTTTGTCGAAATGCGCTTGCCAAAAAGTGTTACCCAGGTCCGCGGATTCACCCATACCTTGAAGAAGAAACATGTAAAAACATTACTACTTTTGCTTCCTCTAAATTTTATGTGTAGATCTGTAGATATGGGTCGAGGAGTAATAGGAGTCATAGATTTGATCAATCATATCTATAACTCCTAATACTCCAAGACCCATTTCTATAAATACTCCAAGACCCATTTGATCAATCATATCTAATACTCCTAATACTCCAAGACCCAATTTTATAACTCTTAAGGCTGCTCTCTTTCCATTGAATATTACATGACTAGGACCTCGACCGAGCTAATACCTCGGTCGAGGCCTTAAATAAACCTCGACAACCCTCGGTCGAGGGATTTACAAACCCTCGGTGGAGGTTTTGTTAAGACCTCGACCGAGGTATTTAAATACCTCGGTCGAGGGCTTAAGAAAATAGACTTAGCCCACATTCAAACAAATGAAAATTTTTCTATGCCTTGCAGAGGTGTAGACCCTGCCATTCCTACCACATAATTGAGCGGAGTTGATACCGATAAATTCACCAACGAATTTTCTATCCATTGAGGTATCATACACGCATTTTGGCATTCATATGAAATTTATTTTTTAATTAATTCTAAAACTTATACTTAGAAAACCACACTGCAACTTCGAAGTAGCTCAAAGAAAAATCTGCAGAGTTAAAAATACACAGCCAAAAAATTCTTAAAAATGCACACATCACATATCAACGTGTCCTCTTCAAAAGGGTATCTTTGTTTTTTCAATTTTTGGAAAAATAGAAAAAATTCCTTTATGTGGACAAATATGTGTTTAAAACGATGCTGAAATCGAATGTGGTCCCTTTCGAAAAATAATAAATAATTGTATAATGCGAAAAAATTAACAAACAAATATGCACATCACACTGCATTTTATGTAGATAATGCTCATATATTTATTTTTTTTAAATTATTAATGCAATATTGAATTACTCTACGTGGACACGAGCCACTTATTAGCTTCTTCAAATTTTTAAGGTCACACAGTTCATTAAATGCAAAAATTCACACATTAAATGACATCGGAATATTTAAAAAAAAATATTACTATGAAGCCAACATAATATTCTACAATTTGTTTTTTCACTGCAAGTCAAAATTCACATGGCATATATGCGTTTTGAGGGCTTCTATCTAGCACATGAGTAAAAAATCAGGTTTTCATCGCCAAATTTGGCCAAAAAGTGTTACCCATCTTCATGGAATCACCCAAATATCTCTTCATTCTTTTAGGACTCATTTAATTAATCGATGAGAAGATTGAGTAAGTCAAATCCTTTTATTCATCATTATTTACAAAAGGAAAATGAAAAGTCTAAGTTGTATAGTTTTGTGAGAATAATTACAAAGTGAGCAAGATGTAATGATTACAACTCTTTATTTTTGAAAAATAAAAATGAAAAACCTAAAAGAAAATGGTCATAACAAAATCTTCTAAATAAAAAATAATCAAAAGAAATAAAGAAGACTTGTAAGAAACCAATAAGATAAGATAAAGATAAAGAATTCACTTCCCCGATGTAAGGCCATACTCGTATTCATGCATTCTCGATTGTATCACTTGCTTCAAAACGCTTTCTAACTTGTTAATCCAACCAAGTGTACCTGACCAAAAATTAAGTAGAGATCAATCTATCATTAGCAGGAAACTATTGAACTGATTAATAAATATATACATTCTTATATTTATTACTATGTGTGAAAGAAAAACTAAAAACTAAGAAGTAAAGAAAAAGAAAAGAAACTACTCTATCTTATTCCTAGTCTTATTTTATGTACACTAAAATCAAATATTCAATCATAATCAGGTAAAGTCAAAAAGTCAATGAAGCCGTTGAAGCATTTGTAATCCTACAAAATAAAACATATCGAATATTAATAATATGAATTGAAATACTTCATACTGAAAAATAGAAAGTAATAAATTAGAACTTATATTTACAAAAGGAAGAAGAAGATGACGTGAAAATCTTTTGAAATATGACTCTTCCAACCATTCATAAACTGGATCATAAAAAGAAGATTGGAGGGGATCTAAAACTCATGAAGATTCAATGGAATGCGTGATAGCAAGTTCATCAAGATAGTAATCAAAAAGTGACATGTCGAGATTATGATCAAAGGATCCAAGAAAAGTTAAAGTGGAGGATATATTTTGTAAGGAAGTATCACCATCATAAATTTGAAAATCAAATTTTGACATTACCTTAGAGTAAGCACTTTCCCCTTGAAATTCATGAGATTTTGACGATTCAATTAATTTACAATTGAAAAGATTAGTATCGTCAAAATCTAAAACATTATAAGAAATGGTTTTATCTTCTAATTTAACCTCTTCAATATTATCGTATGCATGAGATTCATGAGCGATATTGATAAACTTATTTTTCTCATCAATATCGTGAATAGAAATATTTTCCTCATTCTTATACAACAAATCACTTTGCATAGGAACTGACCATAGTGTTTGTATATTAGTATCTAGACATGAACTATAATCAATAAATAGATTCAGATATAAAGCATGATAACTTTCCAAATGTTGAAAATTAGATGTTCCTGTTTGCGAAGGACAATCATGATTAACTGATTCAAGAGGAAACGGATTATCCATATTGTGATTTGTTGATATATTTTGTGAAGGAATGAGATAATTTTGTTCAATTTGAGAAGAAGAAAATGCAGAATCATGATTTATGCAATGCTCATTCAAAGATTTGGTTTTAGATCCTAAAATCATCGATTCCTTTTCGACTACAATTGCTTGAACAAGAGAATGATTTTTTAATGTAAGTGTTGAATTTAAATTCTTTTGTTCTTGAAATTGCATATTAGAAGATCCTAATATTTGTTGATGTTCAACAATTTTAGTGTCAAAATTTGGACCAATAAAATTAGACCTTGAATCAATATTAACCGATGAAGTGATGCAACCATCAACATGCATATCGTCAATTTGAAGCTTATCATGATTTGTTTGATCATATAAAGTTGAATGAGAATCAAGAAATAAAAATAAATCCGTTATTTCTTCTGCAGAAAGTTGATCTTTCTCATGGAATCTAAAATGCATTGACATAAATCTTGAAAAGAAAGTACTAGTAGATTCACCTCCTTGTTTGCGAAGATTTCCAATCTCATACCTCAACGCTTGATAATTATAATCCTCATGCACATCAATAAACATCTTTCCATGAATGAATGGATTTAGCTGGTAACATTTCGAAACAACCTCAAATGATTCTTTTCAAAGTGACAGTAAAAAACCTGCAAATCTTACTCTCACACACTATACGATAATGGTTACAAATATCTATAAATTCAGTGAGATGTTTCAAAGCAGTCATTTTACCTTCTCCATCAAAACTTAACCTTTGCAAGAGATTTACTGCACTTTCAAAAATACCTCCAGCAGGCCCAGGCATGCTGAAAGCATGTTCTAAAACAGTAATAGGAGCCATTTTTAAAATAGATTAAAATTTTAAAAGAAATAGCTCAAAAGGGCTTACTTGCTGGTCAGTCCTCCTTCTAGCACCATTTGTTGGCCCGATTTTCTGACCTAGGCCAACAAGGAGATTATTCCCACACAATCAGCTTAAAACAACATCCGTTGTGTTTGGAGTAGCAAAATCTCGCAGGTTATGGTCCTGTTACCAGCTGAATTTTTCTCTTAAGGAGAAAACTAAAATTAAGCAAAAATCTATCCTAATGTTATTTCTACCTAAATGAATCCTATAATTAGTTTCAACTACCTAAATTGTCCTATAATTTCTTTCTTAAGGAAAGACTTTGATTTTTGAAGAGTTTTTCTAAATATAAAGACTGTTAAAATTATGCTAAAAATTACACAAATTGATTTAACAACTGTTAAATGTAACTATACTAAGATAATAAACACCTAAACTATCTTAACTATCCTATCTATCCTATCTCAGCTGAGAGCGATTTTGAATACTATATTAATTATTAATTAATATAAGATGAACAAAAAGATAAATTGTATGATCTAAATAAAAATATTTAAGCCATACTCATCAAACTATTCTGCTATAACATAACTCATCAGAGAAACTGAAAATAAACAATTATTTCAATTTTCTGAATTGTCTAATTAATTAATAACTAATAACCAACATAGATATTTGAATAAGAGATAATGTCCAGTATGAAACCACTGTAAAAATACAAATGATATCTAACAGACATAAATGAATATCCTTATATCTTGAATTTATAGTAAAAATACTAATAAATTTAGTCACAATGACATATTAATTCAAATATAATATTGGGCTGACAAAGTGAAAATTATGAATAAACACAAGCATAACAAAGCATACTGTATTAATATTAAAATAAAATATCATATACTGAAATATAGAGTGTATCCAAAACAATACCAGTCATGATATCAACTTGGATATTTCCAGTTACATCCCATATCCAAAGATCAAACTTCAGTAAGGAAATAAAACCAGCATCAAAATATATCTCAAGTATGTCGCTCTTCAGTCACTCCATCTGGTAGTATCTCCTTCTCATAACTCTCATATACAAAATGAAATTAAGAGAATCACAAAACTCGTAAAACAAAAATGCATTCTCAAGTTTTGCGAAGACTCTACCAGGGAACAAGCATTTCCAGTTCTCTAGTTTTCAAAAACCCTAGAATATGGGAAAATTAAAGAACTTAAAAGAAGCAAACTTCTCCATCCCTGTTCAGTGCTACCTCCTCCCCCCCCCCTCTGCAAACAAAAATTTGCTGTTTAAATAGACAAATTACCAATCAGAAACTCAGCTCTGAATTTTTTAGCTGGCCACACTTATGAAAAACGTGTCCAGAGCACCTCGAAAATATCCCAAATCGTTCACTCTTTTCAGCAAATTTCTCACATGTCTGGTAAATGGGGATCTTCTAGAGAAAAACCATGTTTTGGATTTTTCTATTTCGCCCTAGTTTTCCCGCAGTTCGCTACAGAAAATCCTCTCCTAAAAAACGACGGGAATACAACAATCTTCTGTTTTGTTCATTGAATTCATCCACCGATCTTTTCATCCTTTGCTTCTTATCGTGTTCGGTGGAGATTCTGCTACGCATTCTCAAGTTTAATATTTTCATTCTGTCTTCTTTGAAAACCTTGGATTTAGGCATCAAATCTTCAATCTCTGCTTTAATGTCCATCATGCTTGCAATCTATTGAACCATGTTTATTCGTGGGCGTCTTTATTTATTTCTGTTACATCTCATGCGATATTCCCTGCACTAAGTGCTTCATATTCCATATCGCATCGCTCCTTCACTAACTGATATTTTATTTCTATGATTTGCAATCTTCATTATCTGCCTCCAACAAACCTGCACATTAAAGTTCACAGTAAACAATGATAAAAATAACGATATAGCTCATCTTTGAAAGAAGTAAACTGATTCATAAAATTATCATAAAGATGAAAGAATCCCTAATGCACATAGAATTAGAGGAATATTGGAGTTGGAATTTGTTTGGCATAGTGCGCTGATAGACAAGTATCTCTGTGAAACTCTTGGTGAATCTTTAGCATCTCCGCCTTGATGTGCGTCTATGGTGGAAACAATCGTGGATTTTTTCCAATTTTTTGGTGATCTGGTAGTAATCGTGGCATTCTAGCGATCTTGGTGAAGCAATTATCTCGTGAAAACAAACAAAATAAATTCGTTTTTGTTCAATCCATTGAGTTTATCCTTCCCTCCTTTATAGAGTAAGTATGCCCTTTTTCCATTAACCGTAGAGATTCCTTCCGGAGTTAACCTACTGGATGCAACCATTTCCAATAATATTTTCACATTATCGGCATTTTGAATGCCTACAATCTCGTTCCGTTCTCATTTCATTAATGAACTATCTTTAATGGCGTGGAATAGATCCTTTTTAACATGCTTATATTTCGGATTCTCTCTTCCTAACAACTTCCTCGAAACCTAAGCAACATAGCATGGATGTTTTAAAATAACTTGGCATTAATTCTCATTATAATCTTCATTCACCAAAATTATTCACGTGGTAAAGATTAGAGAATGGCTCTGTGTAAATGCAGTCTCATAAAGACCGACGGTTACGGAATGGAACCATCGTTTTGACATTCATTTAGAAAAGAATAACTAGACAAACACTTTTTTAGTTCATGAAACTAACGTTATTCAATGGCATTTTGTTGTTTTATAAAATATCAGTCTTTTATAATTGTGAACTACATCAACCTCGATCCTTCATCAAAATAAAATATATCATAAAAATATATTTTTTAAAGGGATGATACCAAAATTGATTTAATGTAATATGCATTTCACATTTAAATTTTTGAGGAATATGAAAAAGAGTTTAAAGGATAACAGTTTAAAACAATATATGGTTTATAAAACGATTCATGAAGACTCCCTTTAAAGGTAAAGAATAACATTATTTTATATTATGTCAAGTTCCTTTTATCTAATATCCAATATGACGATACTTTCATGGGAAGGTAACAAGGTTTGAAATGTGAAAACTTCATAAGATAAAAGAAAAGAGTGAAACTAATATTCCATCATTGCAATTCAGGTGATATGACAAATGGTGGCTGAAGTTTATTATTGATATTACTTTTATTTTATTTTCCATATTTATTTATATGAGTGTAAAACAAAAATTAATATAAATAAACACTAAAATTTCCTTTTTCAATTTTGGATTTTGTTTTTGTTACATAATGAAAATAATAACACATTTGAATATGAGATTATTAATTAATTATTTAGAAATAATGACCATATAATTAATAATAATTAATATGTTTAGTCATCATTATAAATAAATATTAGATCAATCACTTAAATTGTAATCCAATTGTTTGATTTCATGAACTCTTTCAAAATGTAGATCAAAATCATCAAATATAAATGATCAATCAATTTATTGAGATTTCACCAAAAATGTTTATTATTGTTTTCAAAACCTCAAAAGTGGGGAGATTGTCAAAATATGAATTTGATCCAATGTTGTTGCACTAGGATAAAAAAAACAAATTGTCTAAGGCAATATAGATCATGCAAGCATTAATTGAGGAACCAGGAATTCAAGAGAGTCAAGCGATCACCAAACCTTTAAGCCTTGTAGGATATGTTAAAGAGCAACCAAGAAGCACAAGGACTTGAATGACAAAAATAAGTTAAGCTAGCAAATCTCTTATCTCAAGAAATTCAAGCCAAAAGATAAAGCACCAAAAAGTTGAAGGATGAAAAGAAATAAAGTTGTGAAATCATTAAATAATTCAAACAAAAATAAAATGAA
This sequence comes from Pseudotsuga menziesii, assembly GCA_001517045.1. Lineage (NCBI taxonomy): Eukaryota > Viridiplantae > Streptophyta > Pinopsida > Pinales > Pinaceae > Pseudotsuga > Pseudotsuga menziesii. The sequence goes on from LPNX010932482.1 coordinate 189,430, forward strand.
AACTAAGGCTACAAATTTACAAAATTCTAATGGGTAACCCTTCATTTTACATAAAATGAAGAAGAGTTTTTGGTGTGCCAACACCCTGGTACACCGAAATCATATTTTTCCTCCGCAACCTTACATGCCTCGATCACTTACTGGGCCATAAAAGAAGGGAATTAAGGTTAAAGGCAACTAAGTATTGTTTGACCAAAGATGGTTTGGGTTAGAGAAACCCAGATGGTTTGATACTTAGATGTGTCGATGAACCTGAGTCCAAGAAACTCATGGTTGAGTTCCATTCAGGATTTTTTGGTGGACATTTTGCAGCTAAAACAACCGCCCACAAAATCCTTAGAGCAGGCTACTATTGGCCAAACCTATTTTCAGATGTGCACAAGGCTGTCAGAGTTTGCCCCTAGTGTCAGTTATTCACCGGAAAGCAACAAATGAAAGCCTTGCCTCTAAATCCAATAGTAGTCCAAGCCCCTTTTCAAGAATGGGGGCTTGACTTCATTGGTAAGTTCAAGGATAACTCGAGCAATGGTTACTCTTGGATTCTTACCTCCATGGATTATTTTATCAAGTGGGTAGAGGCGATACCCACCAAAAAGGCAACCGATGCCATAGTCATGGATTTCCTAGAAGATAAAATCATCACAAGATTCGGTGTGCCAGGTAGAATAATCACGGATAATGGCCCGTGATTTGTTTCTTCCGAGATGTCGTCTTTCTGTTTCAAGTACGGCATTATCCTATCTCACTCATCTAATTACTATCCCCAAGGAAATGGTCTAGCAGAATCAAGTAACAAGAACTTAATGACCATAATCAAAAAAATTGTGGGTGACAATAAGAAGGCTTGGGATAGCAAAATCAAATTAGCATTATGGGCCGACAGGATCACTAAGAAAAGTTCAACCGGGAGGGGCCCTTTCGAACTAGTCTATGTCCTTGATGTCACCTTACCAGTCCATCTAAAGCTTCCAGTTTATCATCTCCTCCAGACATTTAGCTCAGATCAAGAGGCCATCCAGAATAGAATAAACCAGTTGATCGAGCTAGATGAGAGTAGAATAGACTCTCTTGACCATAGTATCAAAAATTCAGACAAGGTCAAGAGAGCCTTTGATAAGTCTACCCGACCAAGTTCCTTCCAAGTAGGTGACACGGTTCTATGTTGGAACAAACGATGGGGAAAACCTGGGAAACATGGGAAGCTCGACAGCCTATGGCTGGCACCGTACATCATCGATGAAATAGCAGGAATGAACTCCTTCTACCTAAATGACTTGGAAGGAGAAATATTGAGCTTACCAGTGAATGGTTTCCTCCTCAAGCTATTTTTCACTGAGACAATTTGATGCCTTTAGTGGCATCAGTGGTTTCAAGGCCAATTTCTAAACCTTGCCCTGCATGTATTTCTAAATTGTATATATCATATTGCTGTATCATAGATATTGTTGTATTATAGTTATTTTGTACCATGTTGAAAATTTTCCTTTGTATATTAGGTTTTGTAAAATATTCCTTTATTGTACATTATAGATTAATTATGTACATTAGTTTGTTTTTATAGCTAATTTTTTCTTATATATACATGTTACTGACAAACTCTAATTGCCTTATAGGACCCAGAGATTCCAGAGTTCTCACATTTTCTCCTTTGAATAGAAGATCAGTCAAAGAATGTGTCCCAGATGGAGCCAGAATGTTACCACCTAAGTTGTACTTAGTGGTTTATTATCAAGTGAGCCTGGTGAACTGGATAGGGTTGACTTGTTTGGACTTCAAAAAGACCTTTGGAAGTACTTATGGGAAGTGCTTGTTGTATCATATCACATGTTGATACCCCATGGGGGAATTGTAATAAATGTTCTAGCATGATAGTGTCTGTAAAAGACTCGGTCTCTTAGACTTCATTTTTCAATCTGATCAGCCCAGGGTTTTTTTTCCCTTGGTTATTATTGGTTGTTGAATAAACGATTGATAATTCCTGAGTTTTTCACTCCATACCTCCAAAGTTGGGGTGGTCGGCTTGGCATTTAGGCCTATTGAGGTTATTAGAGTCTATGTGTCAATGTATAAGCATGTTAGACATCATTTTTGAGTCATATAAACATGTCTAAGTCCCCCTGGGTGTTTTTCAATTTTTCAATTTTTTAGTTTTTTCAGTGTTTTTTATTAAAATTAAATTTTTCCAAAACTTAGGCTATTTTTTAATAGTTTAATTGGAAAAATTGATTTTGTAATAAAAGTGGGCCAAATAATCGGTTTCAGTCATGTAGGTGCTCATTTTCAAGCTAATAGCACCATGTAAACCCATGGACCCACTATTTCCTAAGTTTTGAGTGATCTTCCATCACTCAGGTCAGAAAGCCCCAAAAATCAATTATTGATTATTTTAATTAATAAATTGATGAATAATGGAGCAAATCCAAAATCAATAAATCAGTGGATTCTCAACCAATTTGACTGAAATCAATCAGATATGGAGTAGATTGACTAGATCTGACAAATCCTTGACTGAAGGTGGGGATCAAATCAGATCCAGAGTTGATCTACAGTTGTCTTCATGGGGAATTGCGCCCTCTCTCTCTCCTCCACATGTGTGGACTCTCCTAGATGCTCTGTGGACTGAGCTGTCAATGTATGGGTTGATTTTTCAGCTCAATCAAGCCCCCGGTTGACAATTGGGCTCAGTTCAGCTTCAGTTCTGCATTGATGAACTCTCCATCAGTTGATTTCACTTGATTCCATGAGGAATTGCGCCCCCCTAGGCTGGATGGCCTGTAATCTGTATATATCCTGCTTGAGGCTCCCTCTTCCAAGCTAGTTAGAGCTAGACTGAAGGGATTTCCATTCTAACTCTGTATTTGATCATCATTTGTGAATAAATAAGCTTTGGAGGCTATACTATGTAGTGCATGTGTATGTGTGGATTCTCAGTGTTATGCTACTGATGTGGTAGTTGCAATTTCTTGCCAAATTCTATGCTGACTCTGTGTTCTGGCTTCAAGGATTCAACTAAATCTAGTAAGGGTGTAAACTAGGAAAGCTAGATTGCTTGATCTTGTTTGTCCGGTGGACGGTAAGATAACCAAGATAGGAACCAATGCTGTTCTGGGTCTTCTGCTCCGGTACCTTTAAAAATAGGTAGCTTCATGTCGTCTCCCATTCTATTTCTCTGTGGTGGGTTCTGACTGACTGGAGTACTACCACTCAGCGGTGTAGGTGAAGGTGTTGTAGCAGGAGTAGGTACTGATTGTGAGGTACTAGATGGAGTACCTACGGGGTTATTCTGAGTCCCTGTCTGTTTCTGTGGAGTATAGGGGTGGTAAGGGATACCCCCCTCTGGTTCTTCTGTGGTGCTAGGGCTCTGTTGTCTAATACTGTCTGAACTGTCTTCGAATACAGGAGAGATAAAATCTACTTTATACTTCTTTCCACTACGTGTTCGGCCAATGTCATCAAAGTCACTTTCAAACTCTTGTGACATTACTATTTTTACTTATTCATCTGAGACTAGATCCATTGTTCCTTTTTCATATAGCAGCATCTTAAGGGACAAGTTTAGAGATCTTAGGTACTTATCGTGATATCCTCTAAAGAAGTATCGTTCAGCTTCACTGAAGCTCTTTCTCTGGTCAACTGCAAATTCTGTAACGTAGCCTTCTAGCACACTTGTAAGCCAGAAGTCCATTGCTCTCGTAATCGGATTGTCAAGGTTCTATATGGTCTGAATCAGCTCCGGTGTCCAGACGATGTTTCTTTTCTTCTTGAATGTGTTCCTATCTGTCAACTTGGATAACCAGTCGAAAAGCTCGTTTCCGTAGGTTGTAAAAAATATAGCGTGTATGTCTGAAGCGATATGCTTTACTAACCAAGCCTCTGTGCTCAGTTTAGGGCTTCGGTTTTCTTTCTTGGCAAAATCCCTTAAGTCTGAATCCAACCACTGGTGAAACTCTTCTCTAGTAGGATGCCAACAGAACATTGACTCCCAGTCGTTCAAACTGGCAACAGAACCATTTGTTGATTGCGTGGGCAGACCCAGGTTTACTATAATCAACCAACAACACCCTTAGCTCACTGGCCCTTTCGGCGACAGACTGCAAGGTGGCCTGAAGTCTCACCCAAAGTGAATCTAATGGGTTGGCCAAGGACTCAAGTGTCTTGGACTAGGTTCTGGGGCATTCCTACTGGTGGCTTTCAGCTCTTCTAGCTGCAAGATCTCCTTCAGTGTCTGAGCGTCGCGCAACCTCTTGCTCGCGCCACGCAATCCAGTCGTCGGAGGGTAATACGTACCCTCACTTCAAGTCAGATGCATATCTTGTGCTTGAGAAGAATCCAAGGACAGGTAGAGAAGAACTTGTCCCCATGCCACATGTCTAGATTCTTGAGCCATCAGGTTTGCTCAACGTGTTGAGACTCCCCCATTTTGGACGTAGCGCAGAGGTTAACGCTGTGGTGCGGGTCCTCCTCTCATGTGTACATGGAGGCTATCTCTGGCTAGGTCACAAAATCGACCTCAATTTCGACTTGATACACCGTGTTACCGGCCTGTCTAAGACTGGTAAAGCTCCCGAGACGCAGACAACCGGAAAGACCAAAGACTCCAAACTGCCAGCAGCACTCGTTAAAAAGTATCAGCTACAACGAGGAGGCAGGGCTTATGATATCATGAGTTTACAGAATGAGACACTTATATTTACATCTAGTCTACTTGCAGGCAGACTGCTTACCAAGGTCCGACCGAAGAAAGTCACAGGATCGGTGATCAATCTGGCCATACAAGTTACCGAAGGAGAGCAGTTTAATTGGTCGTTATTTTTATTAAACATGTTTCAGGAAGATTGTTTGGCAGCCCAAGATCAGGCCAACTGTAGAAGAAGCAAGTCGACATAAGTCGACTTGAACGAAGACCGACTTATTCGATCAGCCGACTAAGTCGAGAGACCGACTACGTCGGTCGGCTGAGAAAACACAGTAGTTAGTCTGTTAACTAATAGTCGTGTCGGTTCGGTGAACCGACAGGTAGTTATGATTGTAACTGTTTGTAACCTGTATATTAGGCTGTTGAGCCACTCAAGAACATAGTTCAGTTCTTGGCTTTGTATGATCTATTGAGAATAATATAATCTGTCATCTTATCAGTTCGTGTCTCTTGTATCTGTGAATATTCTGTGTATTTTTGTATGTATTATTGGTAACCTTATGTGATCTGTGAGATTACAACATTGGTTCCGTTGCTGGTAGTACATAACTGGAATATAGGCTCACATATGATATCAGAGCAGGAGATCAAGGACTGGTGGGAGCGAAAACTTGCTAACTATCTACAAAATTACGCAAGAAGGAACAGATTGACAGTCGCAGAAGCAAAAGCCATATTTTTCACTGAAACTCACGAAAAATTTGTCGAATCCGTGCCACATCTACTGAAGCAGCTTTTGGATGAGAAAATCAGACAAGACTAAAGAAGCACAGTTACTCCAGAAACTGATCCGAGGAGGACGTACAAATATCTCGGAGTGGTTCGAAAAGATAGCCGACGACTTCTGTGAGGAACAAGCAGTCGAAGACAGGACCTCTGTGGAAACTGTCCGACAGAAATTTTTCACAGAACTTACTGATCAATTCTTGTGTTCCTTACCGGCTTTACTGTTCAAGTTTCTGATAGAGAAAGGAGCAGGGCACATTGTCGAACCTCGACCTCTATTACGTGAACCACCCTCAAACACTAACTGGGCGGAGAAGCAGAAGCAGTGGGAAAAATTCATTGCTGAAAGGGAGTGGGAATACTTCCTGAGTAAGTAGACACCATCCAAGCTTTCTAAAAAGCGTCGGGTAGGCTATGGGGGGGTAGCTGGTCGTGTGTCGGACCTAGAGCATAGTGGATCCTAGACGACCAGAGTCGTCGTCACCAGTAATGCATAATCAACCGAAGAGGAACTGAAGGCATAGTATTGTACTACAGTATGTAGGACATTAAGAGAATCGAAAGGGATGAAAGACAGAAGAAAAGGGAAGCCAAACGTGAAAGGGCCGCAGAGCTGCAGCAAAACCCTAGGGCGACCGACCATGATGAAGTACCGCCAGAGTCGGGTCATGACCGACGCAGAGCAGGCGAAGAAGAAGAGGTGTCCCCTGAAGATGATGAAATGTGGATAGAGCAGCCAGAAGCTCTCCAACTAATTGTTCCCGATGAAGGAGTAACCCTTTCCACAGTAAGTCCGTGTACCAGAATACAAACTATTATTGAAGATGACCTTCGACTAAGAGCTGGTGACATTACGCTCTGGAGCTGACTAGGCGATGAACCATACCCGGGTCGACATCTCGTCATACGTCGACCGATCGAAGGTAATTGGGTGACCTTTCAAACGGCACCTTCCTTTCGTAGTATCCACTTGCTCCTGCCGACACATGAAGGAGCACCCCCCCTGCCACACACAACTTCAGAAGATACACAAGATTCCGACTTGAGCACGCAAAGTGACAGTGGGTCGTTAAGAAGACAAATTATCAACAATCCGCTCTTCGACGAGAAAGAGTCGACACCCGACGGGAGCACAAGTTTCGTCGACCAAAACCCCATCGTCACCCCGACAGATTCGTCCGACTCAACAACCCCACCCCTTACAACACCACCTCCCCCACCCCCTCCTCCACCTCCAACCCCGACATCATCAGACAGTAGTGACAGTGACTCCGACATGGGTCATGGATCTGCTCAGATTCCCCTTTATGAGGGTGACGAAGACCCCAGACGACACTGGTTTGTCTGCGAGTCGATATGGGAGGCTAACAAAGTAACAGAAGAAGACCGACAAATAGCCCAGTTCGCAGGAGCCCTTCGGAAAAGAGCTCTCACATGGTACATGACATTTACTGAAAGGCATCCTAGAGCAACAAAATCAGAGATAAAAACGCAATTCCTCTCCTTCTTCAAGACTCCCGATGCTAAACACCTGGCAGCCAAGAAGCTGAAGACGACCCAACAGAAGCCAGGAGAAACAGTCCGCGATTATGATAAAAGATGGAAGGATCTATTGATTCATTTGGACTATGTCATCGACGAACAATTACTCATTCAATGGTTCCTTGCAGGACTTGCACAGAAAATTCGCCGACACATCAGTCTGGAGACCTTCAAATCGTACGAGGATGCGTTGACAAAAGCTTTGCAGGTCAAGATGGATGAAGACATACCTGCCTGCCCGACCGACCACCGCTTAGAAGAACAACTGGAAAATATGCATAAGTCCTTGAAGGAGCTCACACTTAAGAACCAAGACATCTGGTGTACTAGCTGTTCAACAGCCGGACATACAAAGGATAACTGTCGACAGCAATTCAGTCGCCAAGATGTCCGTTTTGTACAGACCAAAGAGTTTTGTGACATCTTCCAGGAACGAGGAGACCATTCCACCGCCGAATGTCCTTACAATATGAAGAATGGCAAAGCCTCCTGGTGTGCTATATGCGAAACTGCAAATCACAACACGGCCGACTGCCATCTCAACCTCAAAAATAGACAAAACTACCAGGCCGTCTATCAGACAAATGCTGTAGCACAGAACACAGAGCAGAACAATAACAATAATCAGAATGGGCAACGAAATGAGGGCCGACGCTACGACCGTCGAAATGACAATCGACGACCAGGGTTTGGAAGAACAGGTCGATTCGTTGGAAGTCGAGAAATACGAATTTGTCGACCTACTCAATGCTTTATTTGTTACAAAGAAGGGCACAGATGCGCCGACTGTCCGTACAAGGACAGGACTGATCTGAAATTTTGTACACATTGTGGGGTAGGCGATCACTCCTTGGAGGATTTCCCTACAATGTTGGAAAAAATTAGTAATAAAAAGAATGTTAATGTCTTGTCTTGTGTCCAGAAGAATGATGTCATAACTACTAAGAACTTGCATATCGTCACTCGACAAGGCACTAAAACCGGGCCTGACAATCCTCAGATTAGTAAGATCACAAACAAAAACACATACCCTGACCCTTGCAAGGAACAACACACATATCAGGAAGCCACAAACATATTTTCAAAACTTTCACAGCACGAAGACATTAGTCACAGTCGACACGACTCGACCCAGCATCTAACCCATCTCATTCAAACAGATAAATCTGTAGGTCAGTTCATTGACTTATTGCATCAAATCAAAAGCACTAACTCTGAGAAACAAACGAAGAACATCTGTAGTTTAAATCAAAAAGACAAAAATGATGTCGACCCTCTTGTCGACCTGGA